>OX392462.1:105965645-106311017 GCA_947623515.1 Neoascia interrupta
CTCGAAGGACTTCCAATCTGGCAGTCAGAAAAGCCAAGGAACAGTCATGCAAACAAGATATTTTGGCAGACCATTGGCTCAGAAGAAGGAAGTTGAATATCATTCAAGGGGTTAAATCTAAGGATGGTACACGTCTTTCAAATGAGAGCGATGTCTTGTGCAGATGGAGAGAGCACTTTTCGGAGTTGCTCAACCCCCAACAGGGCACTGAAGATGGCATTCCCACTGCTGACGAGATAAGGGCGGAGAATAGTCCCACAGTAGACGAAGTCACTAAAGCGATTAAATCGCTAAAAGTTGGCAAGTCTGCTGGAGTTGATAAAATCCGGCCAGAAATGCTCAAGGCAATGGGTGAAGAGGGTGTTAAATGGCTAACACGTGTCATTAAGATGGCCTGGGATAGCGGGAAGGCACCTAGCGATTGGGAGTTATAGTGCCCATTTTCAAAAAAGGGAACAGGAGAGATTGCGCCAACTATAGGGGCATATCTCTCTTGAGTCTTCCGGGAAAAGTATTTGTTACGGGAAGAACAGTGCGGCCTTCGGGCTGGCAGAGGCACAACCGACTAGCTTTTTACTCTGAAGGTTATTCTTGAGAAGGCCTGCGAATATGCCAAACCGGTCAATGCGTGTTTTGTAGATCTGGAAAAGGCGTATGACCGAGTCCCTCGGGATACACTGTGGAGAGTTTTGCAGGACTATGCGCTGAGTGGACCTCTTCTGAGAGCCATTCAGTCTTTTTATGGAAACTGCAGAAGCTGTGTACGGATAAATGGCGTCAAATCCCGTCCTTTTGATGTGCGCGTTGGACTTTACCAGGGATGTGTTCTGTCGCCGCTCGTTTTCATAGCATATATGGACTGGATGGTGAAGCGCAGTCTTGGCGGGCAATGTTTTGAATTGGCTGATGATTTGGCCATCCTTACATCATCCAAAGAGGAACTTCAACGAGCACTGGATAGGTTTGCAGCCGTCTGTGGTGATGCTGGGATGAAAGTAAACGTGAACAAATCGGAAGTGATGGTTGTTTCCCGAACTCCTGTGCAGTGTACCCTGCACATAAATGGAGTTCCATTAAAACAGGTGGAGAAGTTTAAGTATCTCGGGGTCTTTTTCACGAAAGATGGGAGGAGTGATACTGAGTTGTCCTGTAGAATTGGCCAAGCTGGAGCAATAGTAAAGGAACTGCGCCGGCCGGTCATCAGGAAAGCTGAGCTTGGAGTGAAAGCAAAGATGTCAGTTTTTAATTCAGTGTTCGTTCCGACCCTCATCTATGGTCATGAAATTTGGGTAATGAGCGAAAGAATTAGATCGCGGGTACAAGCTGCCGAAATGAGATTCCTGAGGTGCGTTGCTGGTGTTACTCTAAGGGATAGAGTGAGAAACGTCAGTATTGGTGGGAATCTTAATGTTGAGCAGCTACTTCTCCGAGTGGAGCGATCGATTCTTCGATGGCTTGGACACGTTGTTCGCATGCCCCGTGACAGACTTCCTAGACAGGTCATGCTAGCCGAGATGCGAGCGCGTCACCCCCCTGGTAGGGATCAGGTAAAGAACCTCTCTGAGTCCCGCCTGGGGATTGCGTCGGAGTCTCTTGAGTTGGTGGCGGAGGATCGAGAAAGATGGAAGGACTATTTAGCCACCCTAGCTCCGCGACCCTTTTAAAGGATAAGCGGCATCCGAAAATGATGATGATGATGATGATGATGGGGACGCTTTCGTTGGTTGCGGTAAACTGATGGCTTGGCTTTTAAATTTGGCTTGTCTGCCGGCCTTGAGTTTGGGGAGTTTTCCGATTTAGTTGAGATGGAATCCCGGATAGAGTCCAGGGCGCCCAAGGAATTATGGAGCGTCCAACTAAACTCTCTGCCAAAAAGAAACAATCATAAGACGTAAGGTCTTAAAACTTGAACAAAATTTTTACCTTGTATAGGTCTTATACAATGAAAGAATAAAATCCTCTTATCGCTGTTCTGTGCTGCTTATTAGTTTGTGGCTTTGGTGCTGATAAGATTTAACTCAAGCGCAGGAACTAACCGTTCAAAATTTTGAACAATGTTGTTGCAAACAAAGTGCTTGGTTGCACAAAAATACCGAATTAAATTTAAGTTTTTAACAGTCGCTCAGCTTGAACGGTCAATTCAAAAAATCACAGACACCAACAAGCAGGAAACTCAAATCTAGTAATTCGACACGTTGTATACCATCCCCACTACTTGACAGACGTCAGCGATGATATTTAAAAGGAAAACTGAAATCACAGAAGTAGCCTCATGCTGGAGAGCAATTTATTCTTTCTTCTAATTCTAATTCTTTTATTTTAACGATCGTTTGTATTTCGTGTTCTGGTTTCAGTTGTCGTGCCGCGGAACTGTAACCTTCACTCGCGTTTCGCAACAAGCTTGATACTATCCTCCCGCGTGAAACTTTTTAAGTAGAAAGCTGGTATAGTTTTCCCATGCTGCGTTTTCTTTCTTGGGAGCAGTTTGACCGCTTCTATCGCTGTTGTATCAGCAGCGGAAGAAGCGGTCCTTTTTCCTGGAATTCCCAAAATTAGATGGTAAAGTAAACGAAATTTCATTCAATATTTCGTTCATACAAAGTTTTCCGCCATGCCCCTTTTTAGGGGTCGATTTTACAAAAAAATTGAATATGAACCAAAAAATTGCATTTTTACGTACATTTAAGCGTAAATTGGAAATACCTAGGTTAATAACGATAGTTAGTAATAAAGGGCGGTGATATGTAGAGTATATAAGTACTGTTAGTAGCGACCGACTTTGTTTAGCTTTTGTATAATGTAGGGATACGGTATAGAGTCAGTGAGTGAGTTATAAGCGGTGGCTAAGTAAAGAGCAAATAAAAAGGTATAAAGGTTTAAAAAAAAAAAAGACAATTTAAGTGAGAAAAATATATAAAAGTGGATAAGCCAGAAAGTAGTAGCTCAGACGAATTCGAAGACACTCAACCCAGTTTTGATGCACAAGAAAAGGAACACATGGGCATTACCATGACACAATTTTTTGGCACCATCGAGTTTTTCAATCCAGGGGAGGATTTCGATAACTACGCAGAGAGACTCGAGCAACTGTTAACAATAAACAAGGTGGAGGACGACAAGCTGAGAGGGTCGTATTTGATCACGTTAGTAGGGCCAGAGGCGTATAAAATAATTAAATCGTTGGTTGCACCGGCCGAACCTAGCACCAAAGGATATAAAGAACTAGTTAAGGTTCTAGCAGCACATTTCAAGCCAACAGTCAACATAATTGCGGTAAGGTTCCAGTTTCATAAACGATTTCAAAATAATTATGAAACCATTGGCGATTACTTGATGATTCATTGAGAGACCAATTTGTTGTTGGTGTGAATGATAAAACAATTCAACAAAGATTGCTGAACGAGTCATCGATGAGCTTTGAGAATGCATGTCAAATTGCTAAGTCGCTCGAGCTTACAAAAAACAACATGCAGTTACTACACCCAAACTCAGTACATTACATGGGACATCACGGCAGAGATCGAAGAAACAGCACACCGCAAAGATCAAAAAACAATACGAAACGGGAGATGGAAAGCTCACCATCACGGCGTAGCAACCGGTACAACAGCAGGAGCGCAAATTTCAAGTGCTTTAATTGTGGGCGTAATGGCCATTACGCGAGAGAATGTACCGCAAGGAGATCGTCAATCAGTTACCACCGGAACCATCAGGCAAATAGCATTAGTAGTGTAGAAGATTTGCAGATTGGCCATTTAAATCATATACATAGTAATAAGAATGCATGCTTTTTAATTATTGAGATAAATGATATTTCAGTTTGCATGGAACTCGATAATGAGTAAATCTGATTTTGAAAGTAGAAAGGAAATTGTGTTTAATTACTGGTGACGACGTTGTCGTTGAGGGAGTTTGTGACGTGCGCATTCAGTTTAAACAAGATCGCGAACATACTATGGAATTAGTTGTTGTAAAGTCTGACCATAAATTTATACCTTTGCTTGGTAGATCGTGGTTAGTTGTTCTTGTTCCAAATCGGCGAGACTGGTTTCTTAATTACGCGGATGGCTGCGATCCTCAATGTGAAGGAAATCGTGTAAGTCACGTTAGGGAGTTTGAATATATAAAAAGTAGATTCAACTCGGTTTTTTCTGAAGATTTTAATAAGCCTATTAAGCATTTTAAAGCGGAAGTAGTTTTAAAAGAAGAGGCAAGGCCTATATTTTGTAAGCCGTATACGGTGCCTTTTGGCGTGATCAAAGGCGTAGAACAAGAGCTAGATCGGTTGGTGGCAGAAGGAATTTTAGTGCCAGTTCGACACAGTGATTGGGCTTCACCAATAGTGATAGTACTGTAGTGTCGCTCGACTAGGTTCTTCTGGGCTAGCTGTAATAAACCTAACCGAGAGAGAAAGAGTAGACCAGCGGAGTAAGACTATCATTTCTCAGCTTGGCTTAAATGCCGTTTGCTATACTCACCAGCGAGTTACTCGCTATGTTGGTGAGTAGAAATGATTTCGAAGATAGCTGTAAAAGAACGGTTACCAGAGCCCAAGCTCTATTGGTTGTATTAAAAGAGATGTGGTTTCTTTAGTAGCTTGATAGCAAAAGAGACATTTATTCTTGGGTTGCATCGGTATTTATACAAATAAAATCTACTGCGTTTTTGATCTACTTCCAAGTCCGAACCCCAATCCATACTCGATATTGCAGCGTCATCGATTTGCACCCTTCGATATTTGAACCCGTATGTAATGCATTGGTCATCATAAAGCATTGGCTATGCTTTACCAGTGTATACTTGACTTGACTATACTTGACCAATATTCGTCGAGTCAGCGCATCGGCGCCACCGTTCAGTGTTCCCGATTTGGTCACACATGCCCTCATGCACTTGTCGTACCATTTCGGATATTTGACCCAGACTCATTCATAAACATAGAAAGCGTGTATCGTACTATGCTTGGAACAAATCAACGTAAACAAAACCTGTGGCGATATACTGCCGGCCTTGCCTGTTGATATGTGATCCCATACATTCTGTTGGGAATGTACGATCGCTTATAGTGAGTGGGTACCGAAATATGTATGTAAGTATGGTACGTGTGCTGGGGTGACTGACGGATTGTTGGTCTTTAATGACTTTGGTCTTTAATGACTTAATGCTTAGTCGATGTATGTGAATACTTTGTATGAAGATAAATGGGTGCCTGCTATCGAGTATCGGGTAAGAGGAACGTAAAGGCAAGTATAAGCGTACACTGGCGCTATTCCCTAAACCCCCCTTCTGGGAGGAAAAGAAGAATTCTTGCAGTAGCGAGAATTCTGCTTTTTCTGTGCCGCTTGTACATTTGGGAATAAACATTGTTTTCAAGGTACATATTTGATTTCTTCTTTTAGGTGAACAATCTATCTATTAATTTTTTTTGTATTATATGGGTTTTAGTTTCTGGATATATGGTTGTCTCAATTTCTAACAACAATTTTACAACATTGATAGATATAAATTGATTTTCTTATTTCCTAATGAATTTTAGTAGCTTTACAATTAATTTTCTACGTACTAAGATTTTTTTTATTTTTTTTTTTAAGTTTTAATTTTATGTATTACATTATTAGTCTTAATTACTAAATTTTTAATTACAATACCTCTGATTTTAGTTGGTTCCTGTTTATATATTTAATTGTTTATATACTAAATTTTAATTATGATACCATTAATTTTAATTCGTTCCTGGCCAGGAGAATTAGAACTTTTTATATATATATGTGCATGTAGGGTGAACTTATTTTATACATACATGTGTATGTAGGGTCTCTTCCCCCCCCCCCCCTTTTTTTTAAGAGAAAGTTTATTCAAATTCGTCAATATCGGCAAAAGCTTCTAGAAATTGCCGTAATATATATATGTAAAATTTCTTTAGCCTGTTTTTGTGGACTTTAGTCCTTTTTCCTTCGTATTTTATTTCACAATTCACGCCTTCCTTTGATAATACTTCGTATGGTCCTACATAGATTGGGTCTAACTTCCTACGATTTTCGTTTCTCAACAGTACTAAACTACCTACTTCAAAACTAGCTTGCTTACTCTTAGCTTTCGTATCGTACGCATTTTTCCTTATTTTCTTCTTTTCGACTAACTGATCTCTAGCATCTCGGTGGGCTACTTGTAATTTTTGTTTCAAATCTATTACGTAGTCTTCGTAGTTATATCTGGGGTCTACCTGTTTTGTTAGATTGGTCGGCAATTTGCATTGCCTTCCGAATACTAATTCAAACGGTGTATACCCTGTTTCCGAATGTATTGAGGTGTTATAACAGAAGACATAGTATGGTAACCAGTTACACCAGTCCGTATGTTTTTCGGACACGTAACACCTGAGGTATGCTGCGAGAACTTTGTGGGAATTCTCTAATGCTCCTATACTTTCATGATGGTAAGCAGTGGACTGTAGCTGTTCTATCTTCAGTAATTTACACATATCTTTAAAGATTTTATTTATAAACTCTGTTCCCTGGTCTGAAGCTATTGTTATGGGAACTCCATATTTAAGGATAAATCCTTCTACAAGTCCTTTGGCTACAGTGCTAGCTTCTTTGTTTTCAAGAGGTATAGCTTCTGTGAATTTTGTAAGTTCGTCTTGTAGGGTAAGTATGTATTTATATCCGTTTACCGACTCATCTAGAGGACCAACCAAGTCAAGATAAATTTTTTCAAAACTTGTATCGGCGGTTGAGGTTATTTCCATTGGTTGTTTCTTGGGTGTTATATATTTATTCTTTTGACATATAGGGAAATGCTTCACAAATGTCGTCACATCGTTCTGCATTCCTGTCCAGAAGTATTTCTTTCTTATGGTTTTTAGCATGCGGTTTATTCCTGCATGTCCACTTGTTGGTAATATATGATAATCGTTGAGCAGTAGTTTCTTTTCCTGAGGATCGGTAACCTCTTTACATTTATCTATGAGGTGCACCTTTATATTACTTTCTTTAAACATTTCTCCTAAATTTTTCTGTAACTCGGGAATTTTACATTCTCGACGGCCGTCTGCGAGTTTTCTTAATTCTTCTTTAGTAATGTATAATTTTTCAATGGCTAGGGGTCCGCAGATACTTTGCACGTCCCCCGACATCAATTTGACAATTGAAGTCGATAGAGCTGTAGTGCTATCCTTGGAGATATCTAGCAGTTCACAAGGTTCCTGCACGTCCCTCAACAACATTTTGCCAAATGATGTCGATCGGGCTGTAGTGCTTATCCTGGGCTTATTTAGGAGTATTAAATTCATCTCTGGGAGATATGCCAAAACGTCGTTGGGTCCCAGGAGTAGTGTCGTATCATTTATTCGATACTCATCGTCCTCGAAACTATTACATATTTTTAGCTCAACTATCTGCTGTCCATTTTCTGGTGGTTTCAATAACTGTAATTTTGTTATATTTATCCGTTTCTTCCTCATCCTTTGTTTCTGTTGATTCCTTTTGTACCTTGTTTGCCTTGGATCGTGACCTGGTCATGACATATATTTGTAGTTGTTTTAATTGATCGGTGTCTATTCATATACGACTCAGAGCATCAGCTGTGCAATTATCTTTTCCTGGAGTATATTCGATATAGAAATTATATTCTTCTAAAAGCAATCTTAACTTTGTGAGTCTACTAGATGGTTCCTTAAGTGAGAAAAGATTTACTAGCGGTCTGTGATCTGTTATGATTTTGAATTTTCTTCCGAAAAGATATGGTCGGAAATGTTTGATTGCTCATACTATGGCTAGTAGCTCTTTTTCAATAGTGCTGTAATTTTTCTGTGCACCATTTAATGTTTTACTAGCATATGCTATGGGTTTATCATCGAAATTAGAAAGAACAGCACCTAGGGCAAAGCCTGAAGCATCTGTTCGCAGAATAAATTCTTTTGAGAAATTTGGAAATTGTAAAACTTGATTACTTGAGAGAATTACTTTCAGAAGTTTAAATGATTTTTCGCAATTTTCACAGAAATTGAACTCTACGTTCTTATGGAGTAATCTGTTCAGAGGGATTGCAATGGTAGCAACATTTGGAATGAATTTGCGATAATAGTTTGCAAACGCTACAAATCTTCTAACTTCGTCTGCATTAGTAGGGGTAGGATAATTGCTCATTACTGCTGCTTTCTCTGGGTCGGGATGTATTCCTTTTTCTGAAATAACATGTCCCAAATATAGCACTTCTTTTCGAAGGAAAGAACACTTTCTCGGATGGATCTTAAGATTCACCTCCTGTAGCCGTTTAAACACTTCGACCAAGTTTTTGTTGTGGTCTTGGAGGTTTTTGCCAAAGACGATAAGATCATCTAGATAGACAAAACATCTTGAATAGGTCAGTCCCGCCATTTGCTTGGCGAGATCTTGAGTCCGTTGAGTCGTTTTAGTTGATAGTGTCCTCCTTCAGTAGAAAATGCTGTTACTGGTCGGCTATTTGGGTCCAGTTCCATTTGGTAATATCCTTGACTCAAATCAATGCATGAGAAGTAGGTTGATCCTCCTACCATATCGTATATGTCGCTTATATTTGTTAACGGAAATTTATCGTCTTCGATCCGTTCGTTGACATTACCGTAGTCAATTACCATACGGAATTTTTGTTCGCCAGTAATGGGGTCTTTCTTTTTGGGTACAATTAGGATTGGAGAATTCCACGCTGAAACGGATGATTCTATTATGTCATTATCCAACATCTTATCGATTTCTTCTTGTATGTCCTTCTTCTGTGTGTGTGGTAATCTATAAGGCATTGTGTACTTTGGAGTTGCTCCTTTCTTAAGCGTGATGTCAGCTTGTCCTACGTGCGTGTAGCTGAGCTTGTCTCCTTCAAGATGGAATATATCTTGGAACTTGGTACATATGGCTTCAATTTCGCAAAATTTATTTCATTTAATATTTTCTCTACTCTGGACACAGTTGGTTCATCTCTTTTGTTGTGTCGCAGAACGTAGTGTTCCGCTGCGGGCAGGGATGGTGGTTCTGCCCATTTGAGTACAACCTCTCTTTCGCGGGTGTTCAAAATTTTGAATGGAATTTTCACTTTGGTGGCTTGGGATATAAATCCAGCCATAAAGACACCTTTGCACAGTTCCTGGGAATGGAAAACTCGTATATCTGTATGTGCTGTGTCTAGCCAGTAGGTGGCTTCACATCTGGGAGCGATGGTTATTGTGTTCAGACTGTGTTGAGAAAGAATGGGTAATGTGGTGGTTTGGCTATTTAGTCTTAACTTTAATACTTGGTCCTCTAGGTCGATTACCGCGCCAAGTTCTAAAAGAAGGTTGGCTCCGATAATTCCTTCGACTGGAATCGGAAACGAATCGGGTACTACATGGAACTCATGTTCGAGATCCTGTTTCCCTAAACGTAATGTACTAATGCAGGTTCCTAGTGATCGTAGTTCACCTGAGATACCTGCAATGGTAGTGCTTTTGTGGGTACGTATAGGTATTTTCTTGCTCATTATAACGTTATTCTTAATTACACAAATTGATGCCCCTGTGTCTACAAAAAATCGAACTCGTCGTTCATTAAAAGGTAGTTGCACATAAATGCCATGTTCTATTCCCGTTGTGCATATGGCCTTATTGACTTGGGAACTTAATGATCTCCCTCCGAAAGGTCGGCAATCCCTTCGGTGGGTTGCTCGTTTCCCGAAGTCGCTATTCTAACTCTTTCCCTTTGCTGCTGAGTTTGGTTGCTATAACTCCTATTGTTGTCTGAAGTTTCATTTCTATACCTATTTTGTGATTGATTAGGGAATGGATAGCTATTATGGTTGTCATTTGATTGCGGGTCATTGCTTGGTCCTCTGTTTGCCGGAACATAATTGTTCTGGTTTCTTTGGTTACCAAAATTGTTGGAGCGGAAATTACCTCTGGGATAATTATTATTATTCCCGGAATAATTATTAGTCTGACCTTGACGATGAACTTGCTGGGAGCCTCGGTTGCGAGCTCCTCGAAAATTATTGCGTCCACCTCTGTATGATGGCCTTCCTGAATTTTGATTTCTCCTATCTTCCCATCGACTGCTATTGCCTGGATCTGAGTAATACTTTATATGATCGGTCTTTTCTGTCGAGGTTTGATCGACTTCTAGCAGGTGTTGTGATGCGCTTGTTAAAGTCGTATGCCTAGCACTGTCTAACACGATTCTTAGACGGTCGTTAACTCCTTTCTTCAGGAAAGCTAGTCCTCTTCGGTCATTGGCGGCAGTGAGCGTTGCTCTTGCCTCCTCGCCATGAACTGATATTTCCAGTTCCGTCATTTTGGTGACGAGGGATTCGATATCTTTTACGAATTCCCTGGCTGGACGGTTACCTTGGTAGGTGCGGCTTAGCTTCGTCTGAATCGTTTCAAGGGTTTCTCTTGGTCCACATTTTTCCAAGAGGGCCTTTTTTAATTCATCAAACTTTTCGACTTTAGTAGCTCCTAGCTCGGTAAGAGCTTTGCCTTGAATTTTGCATTTCAAGATAAACTTGATGAGTGTGGCTTGAGCGGTGGTTGACAGTGTGTCATGGTAACATTCTATGCTATTAAGGAAATCGCGAAGATTTTCTGATCGTGTGCTATCTTGTTCACATGTCAGTGTCGGAAGCTTTTGAGCAGTGTTAAAGCTGAAGTCGTCAGGCATTGTGCTAGTTTTGATTGGGATGGGTATGCTAACCTTTTCTTCTCTTATACTTGATTTGATCCTAGCTAAAGCTTCGGTCTTGTACTGCTCTACACGCTCATATACAGTTTGTATATCAGCTGCTGCCTCTAATGTTAGTTTTTCGTCGGTTATTGCCTGCGCTATCTCGTCTGTTCTCTTATATAATTTTTCTATCTCTGCTATTTTTCTATTGGCTGACTCTCTAGTCCTAGTTCTATTAGGTCCATCTTTTTTAAATTTCCTAATATATTTTGAAATTTTTCTAGTACTTCTAATAGCTCGTCCATAGAAATAACTAAAGCTCTTTATTAAGGTTTTAATTTAAACTGATACTCGCCTATGGATAATTTGACTTCTTCTCACTTGCTGGCGGATATGGTTGCGAAATTTCTTGGTCAGAAAATCGTACGCATATTTTAGGACGAGAAGTATTATCAGTGTGGCAAACACAATAGAGAAATCTACACCGTAATGGGTAGTTTCGAAGGAAGAATTTTGTTGAGGCCCGTTATTGTTAACGATCACCTCCTTTACTTTTACCTCTACTAAATTTTACCTTTACATATGCAACGGCCAGAGAGAAATATATTTAAATTAATTCCCTTTTGAATTTGAGAATTCTTTCCCTTTTTTTTTATTCAGATTTGAGTTTGAATATTCAACGGTTAAATAGAAATATATGTTATCCACAAATCAGGGAAAAATTTTTTTTCTATGTTAAAAAAAAATTTCATTATATGTATACAGGGTGTTTCCAAATTCGATGCAAATTTTTTGACACAAGATTCTTGGGTATATTTGAAGACAAAAATTGTTCTACAGTATGGGCCTATCTCAAATTTTGATACCACTTATTGGGAATTTAAGAAAACACCTACTTTGAGGTACCTTGACCCATACTAACACAAATATCTCCGCTAACACTTACAACAGGTACTTAATTTAGGACTTAAATTTTAGAAGAAATAGTACTCCTTTTAACTGCATTAAAATAAAATTGATGACTTTTTTTAACTTTCGAGATATTTGCTTTTAAGTCGGATCCTTTTTCCCTGCCCATGACATTTTTTTGACTTTCAAGACACATTTCTGGGAAAAATGCGTAATAAACATATCGGTAATTTTTTTTTCTAGTGCACCTAACAATACTGAATAAAAATTGCAAAGACAACTTACCCGAAAAAACCACAGATTTTATGATACTTGGGAAATTCCATAGCAGGTAAAATTATGAAAAACTCTTTTCACGAAGCCGCGACAGGTATAAGGTGGAAATATGATTTGTTACCTACTTTTATAACCACGATTGACAACAAGAACGATTTTTTGACTATGTATTAATAATTTACGTAGGTTTTAGAGCATGCATTTTTATTAGACTACCTGATAAAAAGGTAATTTCCCTATCATTTTTCTGTTAAATCCCAAAAAGGATTAAGTTTGAGGTTGGTCGCCTAGTTGGAAAATTTACCTAATGTAGATTGTATAAAAGGTTAGAAAACAAAATTAAATCCATCAAAGTCATTTTTGAAGCCGAGGTGACACAACAAGGGTTTCTTAACACCCTACTTGAAATGGCATCTTTTACAAACGAAGAATACGCCGATATTATCTACGTTTATGGGATGTGCAACGGAAGTTCTATTAGAGCACAACAAAGATACCATCAGCTTTGTCCTTACCGAAGAGTACCTAATCCCCGCGTATTTACAAATTCGTTTCGAAGACTTCGGGAAACGGGATCTGTTTCAACAAGACGACCTAACGCAGGAGCTTCACCAGGAAGAATTGCAGTTGATGAAAGAATACTGGAAGCGATTGCAATTGATCCATCAATCAGCATCAGGCGCTTATCCTTGCGATTTAATGTTTCAACACATAAAATTGTTCGTCTCCTGCATACGGAAAACTTGTATCCATACCACCTGTGCAGGAACTGCTTCCGAGTGATTTGGAGCCGAGACTTGAGTTTTGCAACTGGTTGTTAGAGCGGAACTTGGATGACAACGGTTTTATAAGCAGAATCCTATGGACGGACGAATCTCAATTTACTAGAGATGGGATTACAAATTTTCACAATCTACACACATGGGCTGCGGAAAACCCACACACAAGGAGAGAGTCATCATTTCAACACATATTTAGCGTCAATTTGTGGGCAGGTGTTATTGGAAACAACTTAATCGGTCCCTTCAAACTGCCTCCCACACTGAATTCTGCAAACTATCTGGAATTTTTGCGCAATGATTTAACAGATCTACTGGAGGATGTTCCGGTAACTCAACGAGCTTCGTCATATTTTCAACAGGATGGAGCCCCAGCCCACTTTGGTCGCGAGGTTAAGAATTGGCTGGATGTACGCTGGAAGTACGCTGGTCGTTGGATAGGAAGAAATGGACCAGTTCACTGGCCTGCAAGATCTCCAGACCTTACAATTATGGATTTTTTTGTATGGGGGAGAATGAAAGAACTTGTTTATTCTACAGTAATATCAACTCTTAATGATTTAGAAGATCGCATTCTCCAAGCCTCGTCACAAGTGAGGCAGGAGTTATCCTCAATAAACGTTGACAGCGCAATCCAAAAACGGGTTCTAGCATGCATACAAAATGGAGGAGGACACTTTGAACACCTTATTTGATTGTAAAGTTAACTTAATGAAATAAAAAAAAACATAAACCAAACACAAGCATTTTTATTCAGAATAATAGGAATTGAACACTATGAATCGAGTTTTTCATAATTTTACCTGCTATGGAATTTCCCAAGTATCATAAAATCTTCGGGTTTTTCGGGTAACTTGTCTTAGCAATTTTTATTAAGTATTGTTAGGTGCACTAGAAAAAAAAATTACCGATATGTTTATTACGCATTTTTCGCAGAAATGTGTCTTGAAAGTCAAAAAAATAAAAAAAAAGGTACCTCAAAGTAGGTGTTTTCTTAAATTCCCAATAAGTGGTATCAAAATTTGAGATAGGCCCATACTGTAGAACAATTTTTTTCTTCAAATATACCCAAGAATCTTGTGTCAAAATATTTGCATCGAATTTGGAAACACCCTGTATTAGAGTTTTTCTTAACTTAAATTAACGTATTCTTGTTTTTTGGATTGGGCCAGCCTCTTGACCATGTCGTCAAAGAGCTGGTGGAATTTCTGGTCGTTATTCTCCTTCTTCCGGCGCTTCTCCGCTTGATTTTGCCGTATTTCGTGTTTCACGGCCTTGATGCGTCGTAAATATTTAGTCCGGTCCGCGAGATTTGTTCCGGGTATATTCAGGAGGTGATACAGCTCCCGGATCTCCTTGCGCTGGTTCACCAGCTTGCCTCCCCTGGTTGACTTAGGGGCTACTGGTGGCAGTGTGGTCTTCTGCGCTTCCAGTCGTTTGATTTGGCGCTGTCTATATTCTTCTATTGTTAGCCGCTGGGGTCCCTCAGTTGATTGGGCCTCCTGTTGGCTGGGTAGTTCGGTATTGGCCTGGAGCATGGCGTTTGCTCGGGCCAGGTGTCCTTTTGCTAAAGCGAGGATGTATGCGGGTGTTGGCGGGGCCTTTAGTACTTCTCCTTGACAGTCTTCTCCGTGGAGTCCTGTCACGGTCGCCATGTAGTGTCGCTTGACTAGGTTCTTCTGGGCTAGCTGTAATAAACCTAACCGAGAGAGAAAGAGTAGACCAGCGGAGTTAGACTATCATTTCTCAGCTGGGCTTAAATGCCGTTTGCTATACTCACCAGCGAGTTACTCGCTATGTTGGTGAGTAGAAATGATTTCGAAGATAGCTGTAAAAGAACGGTTACCAGAGCCCAAGCTCTATTGGTTGTATTAAAAGAGATGTGGTTTCTTTAGTAGCTTGATAGCAAAAGAGACATTTATTCTTGGGTTGCATCGGTATTTATACAAATAAAATCTACTGCGTTTTTGATCTACTTCCAAGTCCGAACCCCAATCCATACTCGATATTGCAGCGTCATCGATTTGCACCCTTCGATATTTGAACCCGTATATAATGCATTGGTCATCATAAAGCATTGGCTATGCTTTACCAGTGTATACTTGACTTGACTATACTTGACCTATATTCGTCGAGTCAGCGCATCGGCGCCACCGTTCAGTGTTCCCGATTTGGTCACACATGCCCTCATGCACTTGTCGTACTATTTCGGATATTTGACCCTGACTCATTCATAAACTTAGAAAGCGTGTATCGTACTATGCTTGGAACAAATCAACGTAAACAAAACCTGTGGCGATATACTGCCGGCCTTGCCTGTTGATATGTGATCCCATACATTCTGTTGGGAATGTACGATCGCTTATAGTGAGTGGGTACCGAAATATGTATGTAAGTATATTACGTGTGCTGGGGTGACTGACGGATTGTTGGTCTTTAATGACTTTGGTCTTTAATGACTTAATGCTTAGTCGATGTATGTGAATACTTTGTATGAAGATAAATGGGTGCCTGCTATCGAGTATCGGGTAAGAGGAACGTAAAGGCAAGTATAAGCGTACACTGGCGCTATTCCCTACAGTACCAAAAAAGGATGGCAAATTGCGTATTTGCATCAATTGTAAGGTTACCGTTAATAAGTTTGTAGAGACAGTACACTACCCTATACCCGAAATTGAAGAGATTTTTTTAGAGTTTGAGGGTTGCGAGTGTTATTGCGTTGTGGATTTATTAGGAGCGTATCAGCAGGTTAAAATTTCCGAGAAGTCGCAAGAGTATCTAACGATAAATACACACAAGGGTCTATTTCGTTCCACTCGACTAGGTTTTGGTCTTAAATCAGCACCTGCTATTTTTCTATCGGTTATGGACCAAATTCTGTTAGGAATTAAATGTGTTAAGGTATATTTGGATGACATAATTGTGCGAGCGAAAAATGTTAAAGAATGCGAACAGATACTTATAGAAGTGTTCAATAGGCTTGAAGAGTATAATGTCAAGGTAAATGAAAATAAGTGCAAATTTTTCCAGGAGCAAGTGGAATATCTAGGTCATGTGCTTTGTAAAGGGGGTATCAAACCTATGCAATCGAAAATGGATGCAATAAAAAATGCTCCTGGACCCAACGATGTTACTAGTCTTAAATCTTATTTAGGATTGTTAAATTTTTATGGAAAATTTATTCCCAGGCTGTCATTTAATCTCAGACCATTATATGAGTTGTTAAAAAAAACTCGCAGATTCGTGTGGACCGCGGAATGCCAACAAGCTCCCCAGAACAGCAAAGAGTTGTTAATTAACAACCAGCTCCTCGTGCATTTCGATGCAAGTAAGCCAATAGTGGTATCAGTGATCGCTCTGCACCCATCACGGCCGCACACGCTCGCGCTATCGATTTCCGACAAAAATCTTTTTTAGTAAATCCTAAAATCGAAAGTGCTTCCTAAAAACTGTTGAAGTGACAAAAAAGAAAAATTAATAGTGTAGTGAATTAAACCGGCAAAAATTAATACACTCGCCCGTCACCCATCGAGTGCATTTTGCGTGCATAGCCCGCTCCCTCCTTATCCGCTTTTCAACTCACCCACCAACTCACCACATTTCAATTTCTTTTCTTTTTCCTTTGGCCTGTCGCTGCTGGCACTGAATCTCTAACGGTGTGCTTTCGCTGCACACGGATGGAGTGCCTGTACCAGCGGTGGCACTGAGCGTATAGCGGATTGTTGTTGGTTTTTTTCCGCTTGATTCACCGTGCAATGTTTTTGTAAAGGCATAGTACTTGCAAAGCATTGTTGTGGTGTTCCTTTGCGAAAATTTACACGCAACAATTCTGCTTAGTGTTGTGTCGTTTAGTAATTGTTTTGAATAGTTGTTTGTTTGTACATATTGCGTTATGAAGGACTTTCGTGTAGACATATGCAACATTCGTGGGCTGCGGAAAAACTTCACAGCTGCATACGTCCATACATTGCGAAACTCAGGTTTTAGGCAAAAATCTTGAAACCGGCGAAATCGACCCGGGTTTCAAACTGCCTGGGTATCGCTTAGAGCCACTATTCTTTCCTCGCCGAGGCCTCGCCGTGTATATACGTGATGATATTGTCTACCACATTCCTCCACAACTCAACACCTGTTCCAACCCGGAATTTAATTTCATGTGGATAGATTTCACCGTCCGTAGACAAACCATTCATTACTGTTTCGTGTACAGAAGCCCAAACTTTGGCAGTGCATTAACTTGTAATGAGATTGATACACTGTCAGATTCCATCACAAGAATTGTTTCCCTGCATCCTAATAATGAAATCGTGATTACGGGCGATTTCAATATTCACAATTCTACGTGGCTTCGACATTCTGGTCAGTCAACACTCGAAGGAAGGTATGTTGAGATCTTTGCTGCGTTAAATAATCTGACGCAACTTGTAAACGAGCCTACACGGGTACCTGACATTAACAATCATTCCGCCAACACTCTGGACTTGTTTCTAACTTCCCATCCCGATAAGTACACCGTAAATGTACTATCTCCTCTAGGTTCGTTAGACCACTGCGTCATATCAGCCAAATTCTTATTGGGTGGCCAACCCAATAAGGAAATAACTCCTAAACGAACAGTCTGGCGGTACGAGAAAGTAAACTGGGACGGCCTTAATAACTTCTTCGATCGTTTTAACTGGTCCTTGTGCTTTCTCGATAACAACGTAGATGCTGCTGCTGATATGATAACCAACACCATTCTCCTTGGTATGACATCTTTCATCCCTCACAGGATTAAGAGTATCAAACCTTAGGTGAACCCGTGGTATGACTTGAGCTGTAAAGAGGCGATTAGGTTGAAGGAGTTATGTTTTCGGTCCTACAAGGCCAACCCATCTCAGGTAAACCGAAAAAAGTTTAAGCAAGCCAGAAATGATTGTAATGCTCATATTCGCCGTGTTAAGTTCCAATACGACCAAAAGCTGAGGCAGAAAATACTGCATTGTCCCAAGGGTAGTAAAAACCCTTGGTCTTTCGTAAAAAATGTTAAAAACTGTGCCTCATCTTCCATCCCAACACTCGTTTACAATGACAATCCAGATGTCACCTCTATGGCCAAAGCAAATCTACTTGCAGCGCATTTCGCTGCTAGCTCCATGCTCCCAGATTCTGCGATGTCCCCGCCTGTACTTGAGCGCGTCGAATATACAATGAGACAAATTCATTTTCGCACTTGTACAGTCATGAGAGTACTTCGAGATCGGTCCTACAATGGTCCTACTCCTCAAGTCTCTTTCCGAGTAGATGGAAAACAGCATTTGTCCAGCCCGTCCCTAAAAAAGGCGATTCTTATTCTCCCTCTAACTATCGTCCAATTGCACTAACTTCCATTCTTTCTAAGGTCATGGAAACGCTGATTAATTATCAGCTTATGAAATATCTTGAATCACGAAAACTCCTTAATGACCGGCAATACGGTTTTCGTAGCAAAAGGTCCACTGGTGATTTGATGGCATATCTCACTGAAAAGTGGAACCATTCCTTGCATATTCATGGTGAAAGCAAGATTGTTGCGCTTGATATTTCAAAAGCATTTGACAGAGTTTGGCATCAAGCTCTTTTGTCGAAAATGCGTGCATTTGGAATCGACGAATCTCTTATTCAATGGATTAGTAATTACCTTTCGGACCGTTCAATTCAAGTTGTTTTGGATGGGCTCAAGTCTGCAATTCACAAAATAAACGCTGGGGTTCCCCAGGGCTCTGTTTTGTCTCCGACTCTTATTTTAATCTTCATAAATGATCTTTTGTCTGCTACTACTAATCCAATTCATTCCTTTGCCGATGACAGCAACCTCAGTTTTTCATATTCGTTCTCAGCTCCTCGTCCTGTAACGAAGTGATTCGTTACACAATCGATTCATTAAATAGCCGACCGTCCGCTGACCGAATCAATCCCACACCCAAGTAGACCAACACAGTTGTTCCACCGTTGATTATATAAATCAAGCAGCACTGGTCATACGGAGTACTTGGATGGGGAACCACATTAAAACACATGTGATAAAAATACTTTTTATTTTATTTTCTATTTCGAGTTTCACTCATTTATAGACTTCACATTTCCTTTTTGCCAGAAAGTTATAAAGTACTACTTCGCCGGTGGGTAAAGTTCGAGTTGCGATTGGTCTGAACACTGGTATAGTCAGTAAGCCACTTTGAAAATATATTCAGAGAGCACTCCCGACTCTTAATTAAAGGGTCCACCTGATAAAGGCATTTTTTTATTTTTTTTTCTTATTTAAAACCCAGACGTCCATTTGGACGTCCGCCTGATAAAGGCAAGCTAACCCGTTCTTTCCTATCTAGCACCGAAATCAACCGACCGCCGACATCGACCGTCCGAGGATTAAAGTACTACTTTAATCCAATAGGAGTTCCGACGCCGTTTTCCTATCATACGATAGAGTCCTTTCCGATCTTCAAGACCGAGTCCACTTTCCAGTCATCCGACTGAGTCCTTTACTACTTTTCCTATCATACGATAGAGTCCTTTCCGGTCTTCAAGACCGAGTCCACTTTCCAGTCATCCGACTGAGTCCTTTAATACTTTTCCTATCATACGATAGAGTCCTTTCCGGTCTTCAAGACCGAGTCCACTTTCCAGTCATCCGACTGAGTCCTTTAATACTTTTCCTATCATACGATAGAGTCCTTTCCGGTCTTCAAGACCGAGTCCACTTTCCAGTCATCCGACTGAGTCCTTTTATAATTTTCCTATCATACGATAGAGTCCTTTCCGGTCTTCAAGACCGAGTCCACTTTCCAGTCATCCGACTGAGTCCTTTAATAATTTTCCTATCATACGATAGAGTCCTTTCCGGTCTTCAAGACTGAGTCCACTTTCCAGTCAACCGACTGAGTCCTTTAATACTTTTCCTATCATACGATAGAGTCCTTTCCGGTTCTCAAGACCGAGTCCACTTTCCAGTCATCCGACTGAGTCCTTCACAATCTAGTTAAGATATCCACCAATTGTTAAGCTAGTTTAAGATATCTATAAGCTTGTTAACGTACAGTTGTTAAGTTAGTAACATAAGTAAAACAATAAAGTGTACTGGAATAAGAAAACCTCGTGTATTAAGACTTCGTAAACGCAGAGTTATCGTCTTCTCTGTGGACACCCTGGAACCGACGAGCGAAACCTCAGCTATAGACAATAAAAAGACCCTTACATTTTGGCGCCCGAGCAGGGACTCACTATCTCACGATCCACACTAGATCTGAGCAAGGAATGGGAGGAGCGGGTAATAACGAGAGAATATCCAGAACCAGCCGTGGAGCCTGCTAAGCTGATAGTCGAAGGCACTCCACCGTATACGAATATCTTCGTCCCTGTTCCTCAAATGGAACCAGGTGGCACATCCGACTCCCGAACTGACTCCAAGCAGCCGACTTTCACCGTACCTCCGAATACCGCACCGACAAAAGGCAGCTACCGGCCCGAACCACCCAGGATAGGTCAGAGTAATGAAGCCGAGACCATGAATACCGTCCGCAAGTGGGGGTTGCGTTTCGAACCCAACGGGAATGCTCTCGAGTTCGTAGAAAGAATCGAGGAATTAGCCCGATGCTATGATGTCCCATTCGATGCCCTGGTTAGGACCCTCCCAGAAATGCTCAGAGGAAGAGCATTGGAGTGGCTCCGAATAAAACGCGACAACCTGCGAACATGGGATCAATTCCGAACCGAGTTCTTCCGACATTTTTTACCGGCACGCTACCTGTCCAAACTGGAGGATGAGATATGGAGACGAAAACAAGGCCCTAGAGAAAAGGCGCAAGAATTTATCATGGCCATACAATATCTCATCCACCAACATCCCCGAATGACCGTCATCGAAAGTTTGGAGCGTATTTACGACAGCCTACGGCCGGAGTACAGACTTTACATCCGCCGACGCGACTTTCAGACGGTGGAGGAATTAATGGAGCTAGCCGAGGAATTCGAATTTATCAAGCAAGAAGACCGAAGCCGAAATATGCAGACCACATCCAATTCCCCGGCCACGGCGAGACCGCCGCCAGCCATCGTCCCGTACAACAGAGAAACACACTGCTGGAACTGTAAGCAGAAGGGACACCGCAAGCAGGAATGCCGACGACCATTTCGGCTATTCTGTTCGTTTTGTGGGGAGGATGGACGTAGAACAAGGGACTGCCAATGCCACCAAGGAGCCTCGGCAGTCATATCCAGACCAGCACCGACCGACCCACGCCATTTCATTCCGATCATAGTAGAGGATCAGGAATTTCGAGCATTAATCGATACCGGGGCCACGACGTCGTTTATTAATTCAGCACTTCGCCGGAAATTAAGAGAATCCGGCATTCCATCGTTACGCCGAGAGACAACGATTCGACTCGCCGACAGCACTTCGGTCACCACAAGCGAACATTATGCTGTCACCATCAACTTGGGTGGAACAGAGATGACTGGCGAAGTAACGTATATGGAGGAGTTAGCCGTAGATGCCATCTTGGGCATGAATTTCTTGGACTCCGCCCAGATGGAAATGACGTGGGGAGGAAAGACTATTACTGACCAAGCGAAATTGAGAGTCATCGTTCCTGAACCAGCCCGTATTTCCGAAGAGCCCCTGTACGCCATCGTAAGTGAGGAACATTTGGTAGAGGGTGAGGCGGAATGCTTGGCTAAGTTTCTGGATCTCGAGCTACCGCAATTTGAAGGCATCGAAGGCCCGACGCACATAGCCGAACATCACATCCGAGTAACCACGGATAAGCCATTCAAACAACGATATTACCCTCGGAACCCAGCCATGCAGGAAATTATTAACAAGGAAGTGGACCAACTGCTAAGCGAGGGAAAGATCGAACTGTCCCATAGTCCCTATAGCTCACCTCTAGTACTGGTAAAGAAAAAGGACGGAACATGGCGCATGTGTGTCGACTACCGAGTGCTAAACGAGATAACAGAGCCCGACGCGTACCCGCTACCATTCATCAATGCCAAACTCGATAAGCTGCGTGAAGCCAGGTACATTTCTACAATAGATTTGAAACAAGGCTACTGGCAAATACCAGTGGGGAAAAAGTCACGGCCCTACACGGCTTTTACTGTTCCTGGACGAGGTCTGTTTCAATGGACAGTCATGCCGTTTGGCCTACGTACCGCTCCGGCTACTTTTCAACGAGCCCTAGACACTGTAATCACACCAGACATAGAAGAATATGCGTCGGCATATTTGGATGACATTATTGTCACGTCCAAGACGTTCAAGGAACACATTGCTCACTTGCGGGAGGTATTCAGTCGTTTACGGAAAGCCAACCTGAAAATCAACCTGGATAAATGCCAATTTTGCCGAAAAGAATTAAAGTATTTGGGACATGTAATCAGTAATCAAGGAATAGGCACCGACCCAGATAAAATTAGTGCCGTGCAAAGACTTAAGGAGCCAAAGACGGTAACCGAGCTGCGTCGAATACTGGGAATATGTTCATGGTATCGCCGATTCATCAAAGATTTTTCAACAGTGATCACCCCTCTGACGCTCCTCCTCCAAAAGAACCAACGTTGGCACTGGGGCCAGGAGCAGCAAACTGCTTTCGAGGAAGTAAAACTACGTCTTACTCAAGCTCCGGTTCTGTCATGCCCAGACTTCAATACTCCTTTCGTGCTCCAAACTGATGCAAGCGATTATGGGCTAGGGGCTGTGCTTACACAAAGCATTGAAGGACAAGAAAAGCTTATCGCGTATGCCAGCCGTACCTTATCCAAGGCCGAGAGGAAATTCACCGTAACGGAAAAGGAATGCTTAGC
Organism: Neoascia interrupta; assembly: GCA_947623515.1. NCBI lineage: Eukaryota > Metazoa > Arthropoda > Insecta > Diptera > Syrphidae > Neoascia > Neoascia interrupta. The sequence continues at coordinate 105,988,102 of OX392462.1, forward strand.
AATCCTCTGGGGAATCAGCAAAATGAGACCATATTTGGAAGGGTACCACTTCACCGTCCTGACCGATCATCACTCGCTTAAGTGGCTTCACTCGCTGGAAAATCCGCCTGGTAGGCTTGCTCGATGGGCTATCGAATTACAACAATACGACTTCGAAATCAAGTATCGAAAGGGATCAATGAACGTTGTAGCCGATGCATTATCTCGAGACCCCCTTCCCGACCTCAGCACTTTGCAAGCCACAACCAACACGCCCGATGACTGGGTAAGTCGGAAGAAGCAAGCCGTAGAAGAGCACCCTGAAGAGGACGCTAACTACAAGGTCGAAGGAGGAAGATTATACCGCCGATTTATAAATAGTAACCCACTTGAACCGAACGCACACGAATGGAAGTGGTGCGTACCAAAAGCTGACCGAGAGAAAGTATTGATTGAGAATCATGACGCAGTCACTGCTGGCCACCTAGGAATCATGAAAACTACCGCCCGTATAATGAATAATTACTACTGGCCAGGATTATGTAGAGATATAAAGAAGTATGTACGACAATGCGCCACGTGCAATGCATACAAGCCGTCCCAGCAAAGGCCAGGAGGAATGATGTACTCAAAAATTTCAAAGACCCCATGGGAGATCGTTAGTTTAGATTTCATGGGACCCTTTCCCCGCACCATGAAAGGCTTTACGATGCTACTGGTCATGACCGACAAATTTACCAAATGGGTCGAAGCCATCCCTCTACGAGCCGCCACCGCGCCGACCACAATAAAAGCGATACGAGAAAGAATCATAACCCGATTTGGATGCCCTAATATGATCATCTCAGACAACGGTCCTCAATTCATCAGTAAATCGCTCTTACAATATTTCGACGAAAATGCAATAAAACACCAATTCACCGCGCCGTATACACCGCAGGAAAACCCAACTGAGAGATCAAACCGCACACTAAAGACGATGATAGCACAATACGTGCAAAACAACCACCGACATTGGGATGAATACCTACCCGAACTTTGCTTTGCAATAAACACAAGCAAACACGAAACAACCGGGTTTTCCCCTGCATTTCTGAACTATGGCAGGGAGTTACGGTCACCAAGGCAGCTCGAACACCAATACGAAACAAACGACAGAACCGAAGAATTGTCTACCTGGGGTGAGCAAATGAGAGCGATGTACGAACTCGTAAAATCAAACTTACAAGAAGCAGCACAAACTCAAGCTAAATACTACCATATGCGAAGACGACCGTGGCGACCAGGCATCGGAGAACAGGTATATAAGAAATTGCGTGTACAGTCCTCCGCTGCAAAACATTTTACAGAGAAGCTGGCACCACGTTTCGACGGCCCATACGAAGTGGTGAAATATGTGTCTCCCGTTATTGCTGTGGTAAAAAGAAAAGGAGATAAGAAAAAGCAGCTGTTCCGGGCGCACGTACAAGATTTGAAAGGCTACCAGAGTGAAAATGAAACTCAGGAGCTCAGTTCTTGTTCAACTATGGAGACGACAACATCCATCCCCGGAAACAAATCAAGCCGCAAGGACCAGCCGAAGGAGGCAGTTGCTAGCGACAACTTGACAATGACCTCACTACCACGTGCTCCAAAACGGACAGCCCCCGAAAGTACCATGGACCCATGCATTCGCCAAGCAACCAAACCCAGACGTGTCAACAGCAAAATAGTACGGCCCGGCGCACCTAACGACAGGGTAGTCGTCGATTCCGTGCAAATACTTCCGCGCACGGATCCGTATACCCAGCTGGCAACCATCCGAAATGCCCGACAAGCAGCATCAGCTAAATGGACCAGCCGAAACAGCCAACCCGGAGGCAGGACAGAGCATCTCGCTGTGACTACCACACACACCAGCCAACACACCGATCCACCGACCGCCAAACCACCAACCGCCAAACCACCGACCACCAATCCACCGACCGCCAAGCCACAGACCACCGTAAAGTTTGACCCATTTGCGGGCATTCAGCTAAAGGCCCCTACTGATGGGAAGCGACGCCAATTCTCCATTAATCAGCCCTGGGGACCTGTCTCGGTCATCATAACAAAGGACAGAAAAGCCCTCCTCGCCTACCGAGGACAGAAGAAGACACTGGACCTGAACTAGAACTCGCAAGCCGCTTTTAAGACAACGAGCTCATTAAGTTGAGATGGAGAGCACATTAAGTTTTTTTGCCATGAAGGCTATTGTTTAAGTTTAATAAAGATAAGAATTTAAGAAATTATAATGTTTTTGAAAAAATTAAAAAAAAAAAAAAAAGTGTAAAAAAAAAAAAAAAAAAAAAAAAAAAAAATAAATAAATAAACAAAAAAACAAAAAAAAAGAGAATGAATTAATTACTGAACTACATTATTGTTTAAGCAATGCTAATATGCTTGTTCTTACACTACCTATAGAATACCTTTTATGGCGCAACTAACCAAACAAGTGAAACCACCGATACATTACCGAAGCTCAACGTAGCCACCGATCGTCGAAGGTTCACCGAATACCTCAATTGTCGACCGCCGACTAGTTAACGATACCAACACCAACTAGATACCGGAAAACACCAATGATCATCACGCCTTTAGCCTAAGATTTAGTCTAAAATAAGTAATTATAAATAATAAATAATCTTAAGTCTGTACATTAGTAATAAGACATATAATCCGTAAAATAAAGTGATCGACGAGAAGGTTCTCGTCTGGGAAAGGAAGGGGGGAATGTAACGAAGTGATTCGTTACACAATCGATTCATTAAATAGCCGACCGTCCGCTGACCGAATCAAGCCCACACCCAAGTAGACCAACACAGTTGTTCCACCGTTGATTATATAAATCAAGCAGCACTGGTCATACGGAGTACTTGGATGGGGAACCACATTAAAACACATGTGATAAAAATACTTTTTATTTTATTTTCTATTTCGAGTTTCACTCGTTTATAGACTTCACATTTCCTTTTTGCCAGAAAGTTATAAAGTACTACTTCGCCGGTGGGAAAAGTTCGAGTTGCGATTGGTCTGAACACTGGTATAGTCAGTAAGCCACTTTGAAAATATATTCAGAGAGCACTCCCGACTCTTAATTAAAGGGTCCGCCTGATAAAGGCATTTTTTTATTTTTTATTTTATTTTCTTATTTAAAACCCAGACGTCGATTTGGACGTCCGCCTGATAAAGGCAAGCTAACTCGTTCTTTCCTATCTAGCACCGAAATCAACCGACCGCCGACATCGACCGTCCGAGGATTAAAGTACTACTTTAATCCAATAGGAGTTCCGACGCCGTTTTCCTATCATACGATAGAGTCCTTTCCGATCTTCAAGACCGAGTCCACTACCCAGTCATCCGACTGAGTCCTTTACTACTTTTCCTATCATACGATAGAGTCCTTTCCGGTCTTCAAGACCGAGTCCACTTTCCAGTCATCCGACTGAGTCCTTTAATACTTTTCCTATCATACGATAGAGTCCTTTCCGGTCTTCAAGACCGAGTCCACTTTCCAGTCATCCGACTGAGTCCTTTAATACTTTTCCTATCATACGATAGAGTCCTTTCCGGTCTTCAAGACCGAGTCCACTTTCCAGTCATCCGACTGAGTCCTTTTATAATTTTCCTATCATACGATAGAGTCCTTTCCGGTCTTCAAGACCGAGTCCACTTTCCAGTCATCCGACTGAGTCCTTTAATAATTTTCCTATCATACGATAGAGTCCTTTCCGGTCTTCAAGACTGAGTCCACTTTCCAGTCAACCGACTGAGTCCTTTAATACTTTTCCTATCATACGATAGAGTCCTTTCCGGTTCTCAAGACCGAGTCCACTTTCCAGTCATCCGACTGAGTCCTTCACAATCTAGTTAAGATATCCACCAATTGTTAAGCTAGTTTAAGATATCTATAAGCTTGTTAACGTATAGTTGTTAAGTTAGTAACATAAGTAAAACAATAAAGTGTACTGGAATAAGAAAACCTCGTGTATTAAGACTTCGTAAACGCAGAGTTATCGTCTTCTCTGTGGACACCCTGGAACCGACGAGCGAAACCTCAGCTATAGACAATAAAAAGACCCTTACAGTCCCTGCTCTTCGGACGTTGAACTGGAACGGCAGCGTATGTCAAACTCATTAAACTCTGACCTTAACAGCATTGTATCATGGGAATCTCAAAATAGAGTAGAGTTTAATGCTTCTAAAACTCAATGCTGTCTTCTGTCATTGAAGCAAAACCGAAACACCCAGCCATTGTCCATGAATGGCACTTGCATCGACGAAACCGAAACGCTTTCCATTCTCGGTATGTGTGTCAATAACAACCTTAGTTGGAATGACCACATATTCGACGTCGCCAAGAACGCTGCGAAATGCCTTAATCTTGCATCTTTTAAGGTTTCCTTAAAAGATGCAAGAAATATTTCACCCCTTCTGATTTGGCTATTTTATATAAGGCCTATATCCGCCCTAAAATGGAATATAACTCCCATGTCTGGGCTGGTGCTCCTAAAACAACACTGCACCTGCTCGATAGGATCCAGAAACGCGCGTTAAAACTCATAGGTGACAGAAATATTGCAAAGTCTATCGACTCACTCGAACATCGACGCAATGTCTCTTGCTTGTCACTGTTTTACCGTTTTTTTTACAAACAACAAGTCCTAAATGAAGTACCTGTTGTAAGTGTTAGCGGAGATATTTGTGTTAGGGTCAAGGTACCTCAAAGTAGGTGTTTTCTTAAATTCCCAATAAGTGGTATCAAAATTTGAGATAGGCCCATACTGTAGAACAATTTTTTTCTTCAAATATACCCAAGAATCTTGTGTCAAAACATTTGCATCGAATTTGGAAACACCCTGTATTAGAGTTTTTCTTAACTTAAATTAACGTATTCTTGTTTTTTGGATTGGGCCAGCCTCTTGGCCATGTCGTCAAAGAGCTGGTGGAATTTCTGGTCGTTATTCTCCTTCTTCCGGCGCTTCTCCGCTTGATTTTGCCGTATTTCGTGATTCACGGCCTTGATGCGTCGTAAATATTTAGTCCGGTCCGCGAGATTTGTTCCGTGTATATTCAGGAGGTGATACAGCTCCCGGATCTCCTTGCGCTGGTTCACCAGCTTGCCTCCCCTGGTTGACTTAGGGGCTACTGGTGGCAGTATGGTCTTCTGCGCTTCCAGTCGTTTGATTTGGCGCTGTCTATATTCTTCTATTGTTAGCCGCTGGGGTCCCTCAGTTGATTGGGCCTCCTGTTGGCTGGGTAGTTCGGTATTGGCCTGGAGCAGGGCGTTTGCTCGGGCCAGGTGTCCTTTTGCTAAAGCGAGGATGTATGCGGGTGTTGGCGGGGCCTTTAGTACTTCTCCTTGACAGTCTTCTCCGTGGAGTCCTGTCACGGTCGCCATGTAGTGTCGCTCGACTAGGTTCTTCTGGGCTAGCTGTAATAAACCTAACCGAGAGAGAAAGAGTAGACCAGCGGAGTTAGACTATCATTTCTCAGCTTGGCTTAAATGCCGTTTGCTATACTCACCAGCGAGTTACTCGCTATGTTGGTGAGTAGAAATGATTTCGAAGATAGCTGTAAAAGAACGGTTACCAGAGCCCAAGCTCTATTGGTTGTATTAAAAGAGATGTGGTTTCTTTAGTAGCTTGATAGCAAAAGAGACATTTATTCTTGGGTTGCATCGGTATTTATACAAATAAAATCTACTGCGTTTTTGATCTACTACCAAGTCCGAACCCCAATCCATACTCGATATTGCAGCGTCATCGATTTGCACCCTTCGATATTTGAACCCGTATATAATGCATTGGTCATCATAAAGCATTGGCTATGCTTTACCAGTGTATACTTGACTTGACTATACTTGACCTATATTCGTATACTTGACCTATATTCGTTCCCGATTTGGTCACACATGCCCTCATGCACTTGTCGTACCATTTCGGATATTTGACCCTGACTCATTCATAAACATAGAAAGCGTGTATCCTACTATGCTTGGAACAAATCAACGTAAACAAAACCTGTGGCGATATACTGCCGGCCTTGCCTGTTGATATGTGATCCCATACATTCTGTTGGGAATGTACGATCGCTTATAGTGAGTAGGTACCGAAATATGTATGTAAGTATGGTACGTGTGCTGGGGTGACTGACGGATTGTTGGTCTTTAATGACTTTGGTCTTTAATGACTTAATGCTTAGTCGATGTATGTGAATACTTTGTATGAAGATAAATGGGTGCCTGCTATCGAGTATCGGGTAAGAGGAACGTAAAGGCAAGTATAAGCGTACACTGGCGCTATTCCCTACAGTACCAAAAAAGGATGGCAAATTGCGTATTTGCATCAATTGTAAGGTTACCGTTAATAAGTTTGTAGAGACAGTACACTACCCTATACCCGAAATAGAAGAGATTTTATTAGAGTTTGAGGGTTGCGAGTGTTATTGCGTTGTGGATTTATTAGGAGCGTATCAGCAGGTTAAAATTTCCGAGAAGTCGCAAGAGTATCTAACGATAAATACACACAAGGGTCTATTTCGTTCCACTCGACTAGGTTTTGGTCTTAAATCAGCACCTGCTATTTTTCTATCGGTTATGGACCAAATTCTGTTAGGAATTAAATGTGTTAAGGTATATTTGGACGACATAATTGTGCGAGCGAAAAATGTTAAAGAATGCGAACAGATACTTATAGAAGTGTTCAATAGGCTTGAAGAGTATAATGTCAAGGTAAATGAAAATAAGTGCAAATTTTTCCAGGAGCAAGTGGAATATCTAGGTCATGTGCTTTGTAAAGGGGGTATCAAACCTATGCAATCGAAAATGGATGCAATAAAAAATGCTCCTGCACCCAACGATGTTACTAGTCTTAAATCTTATTTAGGATTGTTAAATTTTTATGGAAAATTTATTCCCAGGCTGTCATTTAATCTCAGACCATTATATGAGTTGTTAAAAAAAACTCGCAGATTCGTGTGGACCGCGGAATGCCAACAAGCTCCCCAGAACAGCAAAGAGTTGTTAATTAACAACCAGCTCCTCGTGCATTTCGATGCAAGTAAGCCAATAGTGGTATCAGTGATCGCTCTGCACCCATCACGGCCGCACACGCTCGCGCTATCGATTTCCGACAAAAATCTTTTTTAGTAAATCCTAAAATCGAAAGTGCTTCCTAAAAACTGTTGAAGTGACAAAAAAGAAAAATTAATAGTGTAGTGAATTAAACCGGCAAAAATTAATACACTCGCCCGTCACCCATCGAGTGCATCTCGCGTGCATACCCCGCTCCCTCCTTATCCGCTTTTCAACTCACCCACCAACTGACCACATTTCAATTTCTTTTCTTTTTCCTTTGGCCTGTCGCTGCTGGCACTGAATCTCTAACGGTGTGCTTTCGCTGCACACGGATGGAGTGCCTGTACCAGCGGTGGCACTGAGCGTATAGCGGATTGTTGTTGGTTTTTTTCCGCTTGATTCACCGTGCAATGTTTTTGTAAAGGCATAGTACTTGCAAAGCATTGTTGTGGTGTTTCTTTGCGAAAATTTACACGCAACAATTCTGCTTAGTGTTTTGTTGTTTAGTAATTGTTTTGAATAGTTGTTTGTTTGTACATATTGCGTTATGAAGGACTTTCGTGTAGACATATGCAACATTCGTGGGCTGCGGAAAAACTTCACAGCTGCATACGTCCATACATTGCGAAACTCAGGTTTTAGGCATAAATCTTGAAACCGGCGAAATCGACCCGGGTTTCAAACTGCCTGGGTATCGCTTAGAGCCATTATTCTTTCCTCGCCGAGGCCTCGCCGTGTATATACGTGATGATATTGTCTACCACATTCCTCCACAACTCAACACCTGTTCCAACCCGGAATTTAATTTCATGTGGATAGATTTCACCGTCCGTAGACAAACCATTCATTACTGTTTCGTGTACAGAAGCCCAAACTTTGGCAGTGCATTAACTTGTAATGAGATTGATACACTGTCAGATTCCATCACAAGAATTGTTTCCCTGCATCCTAATAATGAAATCGTGATTACGGGCGATTTCAATATTCACAATTCTACGTGGCTTCGACATTCTGGTCAGTCAACACTCGAAGGAAGGTATGTTGAGATCTTTGCTGCGTTAAATAATCTGACGCAACTTGTAAACGAGCCTACACGGGTACCTGACATTAACAATCATTCCGCCAACACTCTGCACTTGTTTCTAACTTCCCATCCCGATAAGTACACCGTAAATGTACTATCTCCTCTAGGTTCGTTAGACCACTGCGTCATATCAGCCAAATTCTTATTGGGTGGCCAACCCAATAAGGAAATAACTCCTAAACGAACAGTCTGGCGGTACGAGAAAGTAAACTGGGACGGCCTTAATAACTTCTTCGATCGTTTTAACTGGTCCTTGTGCTTTCTCGATAACAACGTAGATGCTGCTGCTGATATGATAACCAACACCATTCTCCTTGGTATGACATCTTTCATCCCTCACAGGATTAAGAGTATCAAACCTAAGGTGAACCCGTGGTATGACTTGAGCTGTAAAGAGGCGATTAGGTTGAAGGAGTTATGTTTTCGGTCCTACAAGGCCAACCCATCTCAGGTAAACCGAAAAAAGTTTAAGCAAGCCAGAAATGATTGTAATGCTCATATTCGCCGTGTTAAGTTCCAATACGACCAAAAGCTGAGGCAGAAAATACTGCATTGTCCCAAGGGTAGTAAAAACTTTTGGTCTTTCGTAAAAAATGTTAAAAACTGTGCCTCATCTTCCATCCCAACACTCGTTTACAATGACATTCCAGATGTCACCTCTATGGCCAAAGCAAATCTACTTGCAGCGCATTTCGCTGCTAGCTTCATGCTCCCAGATTCTGCGATGTCCCCGCCTGTACTTGAGCGCGTCGAATATACAATGAGACAAATTCATTTTCGCACTCGTACAGTCATGAGAGTACTTCGAGATCTCAACATTCACAGGTTGAGGTGTTCTTCCACGCTGGCAAAACCATTGTGTAAGCTTTTCCATCGGTCCTACTCCTCAGGTCTCTTTCCGAGTGATGGAAAACAGCATTTGTCCAGCCCGTCCCTAAAAAAGGCGATTCTTCTTCTCCCTCTAACTATCGTCCAATTGCACTAACTTCCCTTCTTTCTAAGGTCATGGAAACGCTGATTAATTATCAGCTTATGAAATATCTTGAATCACGAAAACTCCTTAATGACCGGCAATACGGTTTTCGTAGCAAAAGGTCCACTGGTGATTTGATGGCATATCTCACTGAAAAGTGGAACCATTCCTTGCATATTCATGGTGAAAGCAAGATTGTTGCGCTTGATATTTCAAAAGCATTTGACAGAGTTTGGCATCAAGCTCTTTTGTCGAAAATGCGTGCATTTGGAATCGACGAATCTCTTATTCAATGGATTAGTAATTACCTTTCGGACCGTTCAATTCAAGTTGTTTTGGATGGGCTCAAGTCTGCAATTCACAAAATAAACGCTGGGGTTCCCCAGGGCTCTGTTTTGTCTCCGACTCTCATTTTAATCTTCATAAATGATCTTTTGTCTGCTACTACTAATCCAATTCATTCCTTTGCCGATGACAGCAACCTCAGTTTTTCATATTCGTTCTCAGCTCCTCGTCCCTGCTCTTCGGACGTTGAACTGGAACGGCAGCGTATGTCAAACTCATTAAACTCTGACCTTAACAGCATTGTATCATGGGAATCTCAAAATAGAGTAGAGTTTAATGCTTCTAAAACTCAATGCTGTCTTCTGTCATTGAAGCAAAACCGAAACACCCAGCCATTGTCCATGAATGGCACTTGCATCGACGAAACCGAAACGCTTCCCATTCACGGTATGTGTGTCAATAAAAACCTTAGTTGGAATGACCACATATTCGACGTCGCCAAGAACGCTGCGAAATGCCTTAATCTTGCATCTTTTAAGGTTTCCTTAAAAGATGCAAGAAATATTTCACCCCTTCTGATTTGGCTATTTTATATAAGGCCTATATCCGCCCTAAAATGGAATATAACTCCCATGTCTGGGCTGGTGCTCCTAAAACAACACTGCACCTGCTCGATAGGATCCAGAAACGCGCGTTAAAACTCATAGGTGACAGAAATATTGCAAAGTCTATCGACTCACTCGAACATCGACGCAATGTCTCTTGCTTGTCACTGTTTTACCGTTTTTTTAACAAACAGTGTTCCAACGAAATAGCCATTTGCATTCCACCCCTCAAATTATTCAACCGTAATACTCGCCAACGATCGAATGCTCGTCAGTTCACCCTTGAGCCGACTTTCAGGCGTACTGTAAAATTTAGAGGTTCTTTCATAAGCCGTACAACGCGAATGTGGAATGTCCTACCACGACAACTCTTTCCTACGCAATACAAACCACAACTTTTCAAAACAAGAGTGCACCGGTACCTCTCATTCCTTTCCCCTTCTTCTAATCATTTCCGCTCGTGAGATGCTAAACATTAAAAGGGTAGCCAATCCCTTGTTCGCGAGTACATTATAAAAAAAAAAAAAAAAATTCGACGCTAGTCCATATGGTGTCGGAGCTGTCCTTTCCCATATGATCGATGGTGTAGAGCGCCCAGTTTTGTTTGCGTCATCTACCTTAACTGAAGCTGAGAAAGGCTATTCCCAGCTTCACCGGGAAGCTTTAGCGATTGTGTTTGCTGTTCAAAAATTTAACCGCTACTTGTATGGTAATAATTTCGTTTTGTACAGTGATCACAAGCCACTACAAGAAATTTTCGGCAGCAACAAACACACCCCAGCAGTAACGGCTGCACGTTTGCAAAGATGGACAATTCTTCTAGGACAATATTCCTACGAAATCAAGTACAAAAAGGGTACTGAATTAGGGCACGCGGGCGCACTCTCTCGATTACCATGTAATGAACTAACAGGCGAGGATTTTTTTTGATTGGTAGTTTGAATGTTCAGGGTTGTCTGTCTGACTTACCAATTTTGTTTTCGGATATCGTAAAAGAATTGAAGAATGACAAAGTCCTACAGGAGGTTATAAAGTACGTAATGGATGGTTGGCCAAATATAAAATTTGTTAACGAAATCGGTTCATATTATAAACAGAGAAACGTACTCGCTTGTTTTATGGAGATAGAGTAGTGGTGCCGTGTACAATGAGGAAACAAGTACTTGAATTGTTGCATGCAGGACATCCTGGGATCGTGCGATCAAAAATACTGGCTCGTGGTCATCTTTGGTGGCCAAAGATTTATGAAGACATTGAAGAATATATAAAAAAGTGCACCGTTTGTGAGTTAACTCAAAGAAAGATTTCTGATGGAGTAACCATAGAGTGGAGAAAAACATTCTATCCATTGGAACGAGTACATATAGATTTTTTTACAATAGAGGGCGTTGAGTTTTTACTAATGGTTGATCATTTTTCGAAGTGGATTGAGGTAGCGATAATGAAGAGTTTATCTGCACAGTCAGTTATAAATAAACTTACGAGTTGGTTTATTGTTTATGGCCTCCCTAAAGTGGTAGTATCAGATAAAGGTCCCCCTTATTTTTCTGGTTTGTTCTTAAAGTTTTGTGAAGCAAATGGAATTATAGTACGTAAAAGTCCACCTTATCATCCCAAATCTAACGGGTTGGCAGAAAGAGGAGTCCAGACGATTAAAAACGTGCTAAAAAAATGTCTTCTGGAACAGGGATCGAGACACTACAGAAACACTCCAACTACGACAACTCAAAGATCACCGTCTGAGATGCTTTTTTCTTACAAGCCAAGGACCTTAATTGACCTCACAAAGCCGCATTGGGAAGAAAAAGAAATTGATAATAATCACGAGGATATTAGAGCAGATAAAGGAAACTCAGATAAAGAACAATTTGAACAGATAAAGAATGAAAGAAGGAAAATTGTAAAGAAGTTTGAAGAAAATGAAATCGTTTTGTATAAAAATGACTATTTAAACTGGTTGCCGGTAAGAGTTGTACGCAAACTGAGCTCAGTAAGGTATTTAGTGGAAAAAAATGAAAGGCATATTCAGGCCCACATAAATCAGCTTAAGAAAACACTTCTAAAGGAAATAAAATTTGCTAATTTTAAGAACTATTATTATCAAAAAAATGAGGAAAATAATATTGACAATGATACAGAACCAGCACAACCAGAGCATAGTCCCATAGCTAAAAGGCTAAGGTCAAAACATCAGGTTAAGTAATTGTAAAGTAATTTAAATGAAGTTTTGGCACGATTAAATGAATTATTATTGAATTGAATTTATGTTAACTTACCTAAGCTAAAACGTATCATTTATAATAAAGGAAGGACTGATATGTATAGTATAGTAGCGACCGACTTTGTTTAGCTTTTGTATATTGTGGAGATACTGAATAGAGTCAGTGAGCTATAAGCGGTGGGTAAGTAAAGAGCAAATAAAAAGGTATACCTACAAAGTCTGAAAGTGTGCGTAGTGTTTTATTTAAAAGCAGACATATCAGGCGGTAAGACCATGCCTGTCATGGTCACCTGAAAAAAAAGACTTGTTCTTTTTTACGGTCCCCACCTCCGCGAGGGTCTGACAAGCCCTCCGAGAGTATCATTTGTCTTGAAAAACTTCTCAAAGTGCCGTTCGGATTCGGCAAAAAATTGTAGGTCCCCTTGTATGTAAAGATATTAAAACACCAGCATACATTGTTGAGAAGTTGGCCCTGTTTCACCTCGAGCTTTGCGCCATTCTATTTATTTATTTTATTTTTTTTTTTACATGGATAAGTACCACCTAGATCGAACACGTGCGGGATGAGCAGTCCCCCGGCATACTCAATGAAAATTAAGAGCTTAGAAAAAGGGAACAATTAGCTCTTAGCTAAGTTTACTGAAATGGAGCTCTTCATCCGTCTTATTTAAGGTCTTAAAAAAATTAAATCGTCTTTTTTTCAGGTGACGATGGCAGGATTCGAACCCAGACCTCCGGCGTAGTAAGCACACACACTTACCACTACGCCACGGCACCCCCACCACTTATCCATGTAGATTTTCTTAAAACGATTTATTTAAGCAATAAAAAGCTCTCCCCGAATCCATGCATCCTCTGCGTGCGGCAGAGTGGATTTTCTAGCATAGATGGGCTGTCACTTGGGGTAGTTATATTTTTTGTTAAATTTTTTGTCAATTGCCATTTTTTCAACTTAATGTTTATTGATAGGAATAGGTAAGTTATTTCTATTTCTATATATAATATATTCGCCCCTTTGCAGGCGTCGAACAATGAGCCGCACAATATGTGTTCTTTGATTCGCTGTTATCTTTACTCAGACCAATCAGCAGTTTTCTTGGAGATGAGTGGAAGTCTAGCAAAAATATAGAGAGCTCCTAGATTAACCAATAAGAAATCGGACAGGAATGCCTTCAGATAGGACTGTAAGGAAAGCCTTTGCTTGAATGTGCCACTAAGAACTTCGTTCGGATGAGAAGTCGCAGTTGATAAATTGGAATTGATTGATTGGAATTTATAAAGAAACCCACAAAGTGCACGGCACCAATGTTTGTATGTACTTTAGATGGGATTTCCTCGAAAAAGAGTTCTTCCCTTTTTTCCGCCGCATGTAGTACCTCCCTTTACTCATTTTTAAAGTTTTTCGAACCATCATAAAGTTTTTCGAACCATAATTTTTATTTAAAAAAAATTAATGTTATGAAACAGAACAAGTAATCGTTCTCAATTGATCATTTCATATTTCTCATTTTGTAGTTTTGACTATACGCTACTTCAAGTTCACCAAAATATGCACCAAAATGCTGAGGGGTATAATTGTAGCATATGTAATCGCCAGTTTGAAAACGAAGTTAGCTACGATATGCACATACAGTTGCATGCTGACCAACCGGTACGTCCTCGCCTACAGCAAGGAACGAAGTCAGGAGCCCGATTCCCGTGCAATTATTGTGGAAGAGAATTCTCAAAACCCCACGAGAAGGTTAAACATGAACGGATACACACAGGTAAAAAATTTGAGAAAAGTACGTTTACTCTTTTTAATTAACAAAAAAAAATTTAGGGGAAAAACCGCATGAGTGTGAGGTATGCGGAAAGTCATTCCGAGTTTCATATTCTCTAACCCTCCACCTTCGAACTCACACAGATGCGTGACCTTTTGTCTGCGCTCAATGCAACAAGAGGTTTAAATCATATGCAGTGTACTCCCATCATTTAAATACTCATTCAGATAGCCGACCATATCAATGTCCTATGTGTTCTAAATCATTTCGCACTTCTGTACAGCTCTGTGGTCACAAAAACAGCCACCTAAAACCTTACAACTGTCCGGAGTGTAATAGACCTTTTGCCAGTTTGTATGCTGTTAAAATGCATATGAAAACACATAACAAAGCGAATAAATCAAATGATAATTTGAAGCACCGTTGTGGTATATGTGGGGCGGTATACGCTCGATTGTTTGCGCTTCGTATTCATGTGAAGGAACAGCATACAGGCGAGGGTAACGAGAAAATTCTTGACAACACTTGCCACCAAACCGTTGAGGATGAAGGTTTCTTAAATGAGGATGAAGTCTCCACTCACGCCATTATTGAAGCCGAAGAGGTATGAAATAATCATCACTATTTTTTAACAGTATATAACATTCTTAACATTTTTATTTTATTATAATAGATCGTTGTTCAAAATTTCCACGAAGGGGGCGCTGTAGGAACTATGTAGAAAAGTCACTATTTGGGTTTATCTTACTGTTTCTTCCTATAACAGTTTTTTAATGTGGCCGAAATTTGAAAGGCTTTAAAAACCGATATTTATTTATAGTGTGCAAACAATAGCTAATTAATGATTAAGCCATGCGTGAACAATAAATTAAATTGAAGAAATTAATTAAATTATTGAATGAAATAAATTAAATTGAAGAGAAAAAATTTTTCTCGCTTTGATTTTCTTTCAACCTTGAATAAGTGTAAGTAAGCCTATACAAGAGAACAAATTTAATATTATCTCTATTTTTGTAACCGCAATAAATGCTCATTGTATGTATAATTAAATATACAATTTTTTTCAAGGGTCACCTGACCCACATTTAGTTTTAGTTGTTTAAAAATTTTCAGTGTTTCACTGTCATTGCCATGACAAAAATGCTGACATTTAAAACTTTTTTCTTATTAATTAATACAAAATATGTATAATTTAATATACTATTTTTTTCAAGAGTCACCTGATCCATAATTAATTTTTGTTGTTTAAAAATTCTCAGTGTTTCACTGTCATTGATGACAAAAATGCTGACATTTAAAACTTTTTTCTTATTAATTAATACAAAAACATAGAATGTCAATTATATATTTTTTTGGAATTTGTAATTTGGAATTAATTGTATAAAAATTGTTTTCTGTTAAATAAGAAAGAAAGAAAATTTCAAGAAATAAGAGTACTCTAAGTAAACTATATATGTTAAAAATATATGTTACTTATTGGTAAAAGAATCTCGAATAGAGTAGGTATATACTCTGCCTGCGTTGGCCTTTTCTATTGTTTACGTATGGGAACAATATGAAATTTTTTGTAAATAATCAAAAACATCAATCAATTTATAAATAAGTAGTGCAAAAATGCACCCCAGAGTACATCAGGTGAATAATAATAAAGCCAGATTATCGGCCCGCAACACAAAGAAAATCGGCCATAACAGTGGCAGAGCGAGTTGTGTACGAAAAAAACCGGAAGCTGGGAAAGTCCGTCCTAATGGTTTCATGCTATTCTGCACTACGGGAACGCCTTAACGCCGAATGGAGTCTGATCCTCTTTTTCTTGAAGCGAATCACCTATTCGCTAATGCTGAGACATCTTTTCCGACATATTTCTGCCGAAAAATATGTCACAGTGATGTCACAGATTATCACAGTGATCATCACCATTTTGTGATGAATTTCAGCAGACAGCCATTTTCACTTTCAATTTAAGCTAGTCGAGTTTCTGGAATAATAGCCCCTATTGTGATTTTTTCTAAACCTTGTCTGTTTTAGTGATACTTGTGAACCTGTGATATGTGATATGTGTACCTCACTAAGTTCTTTTTCTAGTCCAAAAACTTACTAACTAACCTTAAATTACTGAATTAAAGTAATTCATAAATAAATTCACAAATGTTTTTTTTTTATTTTTTACTTATTCAATAGGGGTTTAAAAAATAAATTGGAAAAGTCTATATAGAAAAAGGCATCCGAGCTTTTAAGGCTATGTGAAGCCGTCTTTGCAAATTTATATACACACATTAATAGAAGTAGGCGAAGAAAAAAGAATTGACCATTATATTTGAAACATTGCAGTTAGTTACTAATATCTTAATTTTTGTTTTATTAAATTTCGTTAAATTTGTTATGGGTTGTCACTGTTTTACCGTTTTTTTTACAAACAGTGCTCCAACGAAATAGCCATTTGCATTCCACCCCTCAAATTATTCAACCGTAATACTCGCCAACGATCGAATGCTCATCAGTTCACCCTTGAGCCGACTTTCGGGCGTACTGTAAAGTTTAGAGGTTCTTTCATAAGCCGTACAACGCGAATGTGGAATGTCCTACCACGACAACTCTTTCCTACGCAATACAACCCACAACTTTTCAAAACAAGAGTGCACCGGTACCTCTCATTCCTTTCCCCTTCTTCTAATCCTTTCCGCTCGTGAGATGCTTAACATTAAAAGGGTAGCCAATCCCTTGTTCGCGAGTACATTATAAAAAAAAAAATGCGACGCTAGTCCATATGGTGTCGGAGCTGTCCTTTCCCATATGATCGATGGTGTAGAGCGCCCAGTTTTGTTTGCGTCATCTACCTTAACTGAAGCTGAGAAAGGCTATTCCCAGCTTCACCGGGAAGCTTTAGCGATTGTGTTTGCTGTTCAAAAATTTAACCGCTACTTGTATGGTAATAATTTCGTTTTGTACAGTGATCACAAGCCACTACAAGAAATTTTCGGCAGCGACAAACACACCCCAGCAGTAACGGCTGCACGTTTGCAAAGATGGACAATTCTTCTAGGACAATATTCCTACGAAATCAAGTACAAAAAGGGTACTGAATAAGGGCACGCGGACGCACTCTCTCGATTACCATGTAATGAACTAACAGGCGAGGATTTTTTTTGATTGGTAGTTTGAATGTTCAGGGTTGTCTGTCTGACTTACCAATTTTGTTTTCGGATATCGTAAAAGAATTGAAGAATGACAAAGTCCTACAGGAGGTTATAAAGTACGTAATGGATGGTTGGCCAAATATAAAATTTGTTAACGAAATCGGTTCATATTATAAACAGAGAAACGTACTCGCTTGTTTTATGGAGATAGAGTAGGGGTGCCGTGTACAATGAGGAAACAAGTACTTGAATTGTTGCATGCAGGACATCCTGGGATCGTGCGATCAAAAATACTGGCTCGTGGTCATCTTTGGTGGCCAAAGATTAATGAAGACATTGAAGAATATATAAAAAAGTGCACCGTTTGTGAGTTAACTCAAAGAAAGATTTCTGATGGAGTAACCATAGAGTGGAGAAAAACATTCTATCCATTGGAACGAGTGCATATAGATTTTTTTTACAATAGAGGGCGTTGAGTTTTTACTAATGGTTGATCATTTTTCGAACTGGATTGAGGTAGCGATAATGAAGAGTTTATCTGCACAGTCAGTTATAAATAAACTTACGAGTTGGTTTATTGTTTATGGCCTCCCTAAAGTGGTAGTATCAGATAACGGTCCCCCTTATTTTTCTGGTTTGTTCTTAAAGTTTTGTGAAGCAAATGGAATTATAGTACGTAAAAGTCCACCTTATCATCCCAAATCTAACGGGTTGGCAGAAAGAGGAGTCCAGACGATTAAAAACGTGCTAAAATGTGTCTTTTGGAACAGGGATCGAGACACTACAGAAACACTCCAACTACGACAACTCAAAGATCACCGTCTGAGATGCTTTTTTCTTACAAGCCAAGGACCTTAATTGACCTCACAAAGCCGCATTGGGAAGAAAAAGAAATTGATAATAATCGCGAGGATATTAGGGCAGATAAAGGAAACTCAGATAAAGAACAATTTGAACAGATAAAGAATGAAAGAAGGAAAATTGTAAAGAAGTTTGAAGAAAATGAAATCGTTTTGTATAAAAATGACTATTTAAACTGGTTGCCGGTAAGAGTTGTACGCAAACTGAGCTCAGTAAGGTATTTAGTGGAAAAAAATGAAAGGCATATTCAGGCCCACATAAATCAGCTTAAGAAAACACTTCTAAAGGAAATAAAATTTGCTAATTTTAAGAACTATTATTATCAAAAAAAAAGAGGAAAATAATATTGACAATGATACAGAACCAGCACAACCAGAGCATAGTCCCATAGCTAAAAGGCTAAGGTCAAAACATCAGGTTAAGTAATTGTGAAGTAATTTAAATGAAGTTTTGGCACGATTAAATGAATTATTATTGAATTGAATTTATGTTAACTTACCTAAGCTAAAACGTATCATTTATAATAAAGGAAGGACTGATATGTATAGTATAGTAGCGACCGACTTTGTTTAGCTTTTGTATATTGTGGAGATACTGAATAGAGTCAGTGAGCTATAAGCGGTGGGTAAGTAAAGAGCAAATAAAAAGGTATACCTACAAAGTCTGAAAGTGTGCGTAGTGTTTTATTTAAAAGCAGACATATCAGGCGGTAAGACCATGCCTGTCATGGTCACCTGAAAAAAAGACTTGTTCTTTTTTACGGTCCCCACCTCCGCGAGGGTCTGACAAGCCCTCCGAGAGTATCATTTGTCTTGAAAAACTTCTCAAAGTGCCGTTCGGATTCGGCAAAAAATTGTAGGTCCCCTTGTATGTAAAGATATTAAAACGCCAGCATACATTGTTGAGAAGTTGGCCCTGTTTCACCTCGAGCTTTGCGCCACTCTATTTATTTATTTATTTTTAAGACATGTGCCTTTTCACAGCTTTCACTAGTTATTAAATATAAAAAAAAAAACAATAACATCAGCATTTTACAATGTGGGTTAGGATGGGGTATACAATGGTCCGTTTTACGAAAAGCAAAATAAAAGAAGAGATTTTTGGCTTTACAAAAATGTATATCTTGAAAATGTCACTGCTACCATTGTTTGACATTACCAATTTCGCCCCTCCCGGATTAACGGGGGAATAGACCCTCCACTCCATAATTTTTTTTTCTTGCCCTAGCTTTTTGTGACACCTAAACTGAAACACCCTGTAGCTTGTGTGCCCCCGAAATGATTTTGTTAACAACTTCTGCGGTGAGCTCCAATATTGCGATTTTACGTTGCTCATTGTGGTTGTGAGTTTCGCGGTATCGTTAAACCAAGAAATTGCTTTCCACACGTTATTTCAGTGCGAAGTAAGCTTATAATTGTTTGTTCTTACCATGTTTGCAAGGAGGTTGCATTTTGGTGTTGCACTCGGTGCTGCACACTCTTTCGTTACCTCACAGTCTTTCGCTTTACGAGTATTTTTTGAAGCCTTGTTTTCTTTCCGGCCACGTCAACTTCCTTTTTAAGATCACGGATGAAGAGCTCCATTTCAGTAAACTTAGCTAAGAGCTAATTGTTCCCTTTTTCTAAGCTCTTAATTTTCATTGAGTATGCCGGGGGACTGCTCATCCCGCACGTGTTCGATCTAGGTGGTACTTATCCATGTAAAAAAAAAAATAAAATAAATAAATAGAGCGGCGCAGCAGCTCGAGGTGAACCAGGGCCAACTTCTCAACAATGTATGCTGGTATGTTAATTTCTTTACATACAAGGGGACCTACAATTTTTTGCCGAATCCGAACGGCACTTTGAGAAGTTTTTCAAGACAATTAATACTCTCGGAGGGCTTGTCAAACCCTCGCGGAGGTGGGGACCGTGAAAAAGAACAAGTCTTTTTTTCAGGTGACGATGGCAGGATTCGAACCCAGACCTCCGGCGTAGTAAGCACACACACTTACCACTACGCAACGGCACCCCCACCACTTATCCATTTAGTTTTCTTAAAACGATTTATTTAAGCAATAAAAAGCTCTCCCCGAATCCATGCATCCTCTGCGTGCGGCAGAGTGGATTTTCTAGCATAGATGGGCTGTCACTTGGGGTAGTTATATTTTTTGTTAAATTTTTTGTCAATTGCCATTTTTTCAACTTAATGTTTATTGATAGGAATAGGTAAGTTATTTCTATTTCCATATATAATATATTCGCCCCTTTCCAGGCGTCGAACAATGAGCCGCACAATATGTGTTCTTTGATTCACTGTTATCTTTACTCAGACCAATCAGCAGTTTTCTTGGAGATGAGTGGAAGTCTAGCAAAAATATAGAGAGCTCCTAGATTAACCAATAAGAAATCGGACAGGAATGCCTTCAGATAGGACTGTAAGGAAAGCCTTTGCTTGAATGTGCCACTAAGAACTTCATTCGGATGAGAAGTCGCAGTTGATAAATTGGAATTGATTGATTGGAATTTATAAGGAAACCCACAAAGTGCACGGCACCAATGTTTGTATGTACTTTGGATGGGATTTCCTCGAAAAAGAGTTCTTCCCTTTTTTACGCCGCATGTAGTACCTCCCTTTACTCATTTTTAAAGTTTTTCGAACCATCATAAAGTTTTTCGAACCATAATTTTTATTTAAAAAAATGAATGTTATGAAACAGAACAAGTAATCGTTCTCAATTGATGATTTCATATTTCTCATTTTGTAGTTTTGACTATACGCTACTTCAAGTTCACCAAAATATGCACCAAAATGCTGAGGGGTATAATTGTAGCATATGTAATCGCCAGTCTGAAAACGAAGTTAGCTACGATATGCACATACAGTTGCATGCTGACCAACCGGTACGTCCTCGCCTACAGCAAGGAACGAAGTCAGGAGCCCGATTCCCGTGCAATTATTGTGGAAGAGAATTCTCAAAACCCCACGAGAAGGTTAAACATGAACGGATACACACAGGTAAAAAATTTGAGAAAAGTACGTTTACTCTTTTTAATTAACAAAAAAAAAATTTAGGGGAAAAACTGCATGAGTGTGAGGTATGCGGAAAGTCATTCCGAGTTTCATATTCTCTAACCCTCCACCTTCGAACTCACCCAGATGCGCGACCTTTTGTCTGCGCTCAATGCAACAAGAGGTTTAAATCATATGCAGTGTACTCCCATCATTTAAATACTCATTCAGATAGCCGACCATATCAATGTCCTATGTGTTCAAAATCATTTCGCATTTCTGTACAGCTCTGTGGTCACAAAAACAGCCACCTAAAACCTTACAACTGTCCGGAGTGTAATAGACCTTTTGCCAGTTTGTATGCTGTTAAAATGCATATGAAAACACATAACAAAGCGAATAAATCAAATGATAATTTGAAGCACCGTTGTGGTATATGTGGGGCGGTATACGCTCGATTGTTTGCGCTTCGTATTCATGTGAAGGAACCGCATACAGGCGAGGGTAACGAGAAAATTCTTGACAACACTTGCCACCAAACCGTTGAGGATGAAGGTTTCTTAAATGAGGATGAAGTCTCCACTCACGCCATTATTGAAGCCAAAGGGGTATGAAATAATCATCACTATTTTTTAACAGTATATAACATTCTTAACATTTTTATTTTATTATAATAGATCGTTGTTCAAAATTTCCACGAAGGGGGCGCTGTAGGAACTATGTAGAAAAGTCACTATTTGGGTTTATCTTACTGTTTCTTCCTATAACAGTTTTTTAATGTGGCCGAAATTTGAAAGGCTTTAAAAACCGATATTTATTTATAGTGTGCAAACAATAGCTAATTAATGATTAAGCCATGCGTGAACAATAAATTAAATTGAAGAAATTAATTAAATTATTGAATGAAATAAATTAAATTGAAGAGAAAAAAATTTTCTCGCTTTGATTTTCTTTCAACCTTGAATAAGTGTAAGTAAGCCTATACAAGAGAACAAATTTAATATTATCTCTATTTTTGTAACCGCAATAAATGCTCATTGTATGTATAATTAAATATACAATTTTTTTCAAGGGTCACCTGACCCACATTTAGTTTTAGTTGTTTAAAAATTTTCAGTGTTTCACTGTCATTGCCATGACAAAAATGCTGACATTTAAAACTTTTTTCTTATTAATTAATACAAAATATGTATAATTTAATATACTATTTTTTTCAAGGGTCACCTGACCCATAATTAATTTTTGTTGTTTAAAAATTCTCAGTGTTTCACTGTCATTGATGACAAAAATGCTGACATTTAAAACTTTTTTCTTATTAATTAATACAAAAACATAGAATGTCAATTATATATTTTTTTGGAATTTGTAATTTGGAATGAATTGTATAAAAATTGTTTTCTGTTAAATAAGAAAGAAAGAAAATTTCAAAAAATAAGAGTACATTAAGTAAACTATGTATGTTAAAAATATATGTTACTTATTGGTAAAAGAATCTCGAATAGAGTAGGTATATACTCTGCCTGCGTTGGCCTTTTCTATTGTTTACGTATGGGAACAATATGAAATTTTTTGTAAATAATCAAAAACATCAATCAATTTATAAATAAGTAGTGCAAAAATGCACCCCAGAGTACATCAGGTGAATAATAATAAAGCCAGATTATCTGCCCGCAACACAAAGAAAATCGGCCATAACAGTGGCAGAGCGAGTTGTGTACGAAAAAAACCGGAAGCTGGGAAAGTCCGTCCTAATGGTTTCATGCTGTTCTGCACTACGGGAACGCCTTAACGCCGAATGGAGTCTGATCCTCTTTTTCTTGAAGCGAATCACCAATTCGCTAATGCTGAGACATCTTTTCCGACATATTTCTGCCGAAAAATATGTCACAGTGATGTCACAGATGATCACAGTGATCATCACCATTTTGTGATGAATTTCAGCAGACAGCCATTTTCACTTTCAATTTCAGCTAGTCGAGTTTCTGGAATAATAGCCCCTATTGTGATTTTTTCTAAACCTTGTCTGTTTTAGTGATACTTGTGAACCTGTGATATGTGATATGTGTACCTCACTAAGTTCTTTTTCTAGTCCAAAAACTTACTAACTAACCTTAAATTACTGAATTAAAGTAATTCATAAATAAATTCACAAATGTTTTTTTTTATTTTTTACTTATTCAATAGGGGTTTAAAAAATAAATTGGAAAAGTCTATATAGAGAAAGGCATCCGAGCTTTTAAGGCTATGTGAAGCCGTCTTTGCAAATTTATATACACACATTAATAGAAGTAGGCGAAGAAAAAAGAATTGACCATTATATTTAAAACATTGCAGTTAGTTACTAATATCTTAATTTTTGTTTTATTAAATTTCGTTAAATTTGTTATGGGTTGTCACTGTTTTACCGTTTTTTTTACAAACAGTGTTCCAACGAAATAGCCATTTGCATTCCACCCCTCAAATTATTCAACCGTAATACTCGCCAGCGATCGAATGCTCATCAGTTCACCCTTGAGCCGACTTTCGGGCGTACTGTAAAATTTAGAGGTTCTTTCATAAGCCGTACAACGCGAATGTGGAATGTCCTACCACGAGAACTCTTTCCTACGCAATACAACCCACAACTTTTCAAAACAAGAGTGCACCGGTACCTCTCATTCCTTTCCCCTTCTTCTAATCCTTTCCGCTCGTGAGATGCTAAACATTAAAAGGGTAGCCAATCCCTAGTTCGCGAGTACATTATAAAAAAAAAA
This sequence comes from Neoascia interrupta, assembly GCA_947623515.1. Classification (NCBI taxonomy): domain Eukaryota; kingdom Metazoa; phylum Arthropoda; class Insecta; order Diptera; family Syrphidae; genus Neoascia; species Neoascia interrupta. Next base: position 106,011,850 of record OX392462.1, read on the forward strand.
AAATGCGACGCTAGTCCATATGATGTCGGAGCTGTCCTTTCCCATATGATCGATGGTGTAGAGCGCCCAGTTTTGTTTGCGTCATCTACCTTAACTGAAGCTGAGAAAGGCTATTCCCAGCTTCACCGGGAAGCTTTAGCGATTGTGTTTGCTGTTCAAAAATTTAACCGCTACTTGTATGGTAATAATTTCGTTTTGTACAGTGATCACAAGCCACTACAAGAAATTTTCGGCAGCAACAAACACACCCCAGCAGTAACGGCTGCACGTTTGCAAAGATGGACAATTCTTCTAGGACAATATTCCTACGAAATCAAGTACAAAAAGGGTACTGAATTAGGGCACGCGGGCGCACTCTCTCGATTACCATGTAATGAACTAACAGGCGAGGATTTTTTTTGATTGGTAGTTTGAATGTTCAGGGTTGTCTGTCTGACTTACCAATTTTGTTTTCGGATATCGTAAAAGAATTGAAGAATGACAAAGTCCTACAGGAGGTTATAAAGTACGTAATGGATGGTTGGCCAAATATAAAATTTGTTAACGAAATCGGTTCATATTATAAACAGAGAAACGTACTCGCTTGTTTTATGGAGATAGAGTAGTGGTGCCGTGTACAATGAGGAAACAAGTACTTGAATTGTTGCATGCAGGACATCCTGGGATCGTGCGATCAAAAATACTGGCTCGTGGTCATCTTTGGTGGCCAAAGATTAATGAAGACATTGAAGAATATATAAAAAAGTGCACCGTTTGTGAGTTAACTCAAAGAAAGATTTCTGATGAAGTAACCATAGAGTGGAGAAAAACATTCTATCCATTGGAACGAGTACATATCGATTTTTTTACAATAGAGGGCGTTGAGTTTTTGCTAATGGTTGATCATTTTTCGAAGTGGATTGAGGTAGCGATAATGAAGAGTTTATCTGCACAGTCAGTTATAAATAAACTTACGAGTTGGTTTATTGTTTATGGCCTCCCTAAAGAGGTAGTATCAGATAACGGTCCCCCTTATTTTTCTGGTTTGTTCTTAAAGTTTTGTGAAGCAATTGGAATTATAGTACTAAAAGTCCACCTTATCATCCCAAATCTAACGGGTTGACAGAAAGAGGAGTCCAGACGATTAAAAACGTGATAAAAAAATGTCTTTTGGAACAGAGATCGAGAAACGATTTACAAAGAACCTTAAATTCATCATTGTTTAACTACAGAAACACTCCAACTACGACAACTCAAAGATCACCGTCTGAGATGCTTTTTTCTTACAAGCCAAGGACCTTAATTGACCTCACAAGGCCGCATTGGGAAGAAAAAGAAATTGATATTAATCGCGAGGATATTAGGGCAGATAAAGGAAACTCAGATAAAGAACAATTTGAACAGATAAAGAATGAAAGAAGGAAAATTGTAAAGAAGTTTGAAGAAAATGAAATCGTTTTGTATAAAAATGACTATTTAAACTGGTTGCCGGTAAGAGTTGTACGCAAACTGAGCTCAGTAAGATATTTAGTGGAAAAAAATGGAGGCATATTCAGGCCCACATAAATCAGCTTAAGAAAACACTTCTAAAGGAAATAAAATTTGCTAATTTTAAGAACAATTACTATCAAAAAAATGGAAAATAATATTGACAATGATACAGAACCAGCACAACCAGAGCAAAGTCCCATAGCTAAAAGGCTAAGGTCAAAACATCAGGTTAAGTAATTGTGAAGTAATTTAAATGAAGTTTTTGTATGAATTTATGTTAACTTACCTAAGCTAAAACGTATCATTTATAATGGAAGGAGTGATATGTATAGTATATAAGTACTGTTAGTAGCGACCGACTTTGTTTAGCTTTTGTATATTGTGGAGATACTGAATAGAGCCAGTGAGCTATAAGCGGTGGCTAAGTAAAGAGCAAATAAAAAGGTATACCTACTAAGTCTGAAAGAGTGCGTAGTGTTTTATTTAAAAGCAGACATATCAGGCAGTAAGACCATGCCTGTCATGGTCACCTGAAAAAAAAGATTTGTTCTTTTTCCCCCACCTCCGCGAGGGTCTGACAAGCCCTCCGAGAGTATCATTTGTCTTGAAAAACTTCTCAAAGTGCCGTTTGTATTCGGCAAAAAATTGTAGGTCCCCTTGTATGTAAAGATATTAACACACCAGCATACATTGTTGAGAAGATGGCCCTGGTTCACCTCGAGCTTTGCGCCACTCTATTTATTTATTTATTTTTAAGCCCATGCCCCTTTTTACAGCTTTCACTTCTTATTAAATATAAAAAAAAAAACAATAACATCAGCATTTTACAATGTGGGTTACGATGGGGTATACAATGGTCCGTTTTACGGACTGTAACTTCTGCGTACACACTGTAGCACTTGCTCATTGGCTTTTAATATTTTTTTTTCTGTTTTAAGTCATATTTTTGGAAAATTGCCCCTCCCTGCTAAACGGGGGGAATAGACCCCCCCTCCCCTATACACGCCATGAATTTTTTTGTTTCGACCCAACCTATATGCCCTAGCTTTTTGTCACACCTTAACTGAAACACCCTGCATACTAGTGCCGGTGTTTTTTAAAACAGTTTTATTTAAAAGCAAAATAAAAGAAGAGATTTTTGGCTTTACAAAAAGGTATATCTTAAAAATGTCAGTGTTACCATTGTTTTATTTTTTTTTCTGTTTTAAATCATATTATTTTTAGAAAATCGCCCTTCCCGGCTTAACGGGGGAATAGATCCTCCACTCCATAAATTTTTTTTCTTGTCTCGACTCAACCTATAGGCCCTAGCTTTTTGTGACACCTAAACTGAAACACCCTGTAGCTTGTGTGCCCCCGAAATGATCTTGATAACAACTTCTGCGGATATGAGCTCCAATATTGCGATTTTACGTTGCTCATTGTGGTTGTGAGTTTCGCGGTATCGTTAAACCATGAAATTGCTTTCCACACGTTATTTCAGTGCGAAGTAAGCTTACAATTGTTTGTTCTTACCATGTTTGCAAGAAGGTTGCATTTTGGTGTTGCGCTCGGTGCTGCACACTCTTTCGTTACCTCACAGTCTTTCGCTTTACGAGTATTTTTTGAAGCCTTGTTTTTCTTTCCGGCCACGTCAACTTCCTTTTTAAGATCACGGATGAAGAGCTCCATTTCAGTAAACTTAGCTAAGAGTTTATTGTTCCCTTTTTCTAAGCTCTTAATTTTCATTGAGTATGCCGGGGGACTGCTCATACTGCACGTGTTCGATCTAGGTAGTACTTATAAAGCCTTTGCTTGAATGTGCCACTAAGAACTTCGTTCGGATGAGAAGTCGCAGTTGATAAATTGGAATTGATTGATTGGAATTTATAAAGAAACCCACAAAGTGCACGGCACCAATGTTTGTATGTACTTTGGATGGGATTTCCTCGAAAAAGAGTTCTTCCCTTTTTTCCGCCGCATGTAGTACCTCCCTTTACTCATTTTTAAAGTTTTTCGAACCATCATAAAGTTTTTCGAACCATAATTTTTATTTAAAAAAAATTAATGTTATGAAACAGAACAAGTAATCGTTCTCAATTGATGATTTCATATTTCTCATTTTGTAGTTCTGACTATACGCTTCTTCAAGTTCACCAAAATATGCACCAAAATGCTGGGGGGTATAATTGTAGCATATGTAATCGCCAGTTTGAAAACGAAGTTAGCTACGATATGCACATACAGTTGCATGCTGACCAACCGGTACGTCCTCGCCTACAGCAAGGAACGAAGTCAGGAGCCCGATTCCCGTGCAATTATTGTGGAAGAGAATTCTCAAAACCCCACGAGAAGGTTAAACATGAACGGATACACACAGGTAAAAAATTTGAGAAAAGTACGTTTACTCTTTTTAATTAACAAAAAAAAATTTAGGGAAAAAACCGCATGAGTGTGAGGTATGCGGAAAGTCATTCCGAGTTTCAAATTCTCTAACCCTCCACCTTCGAACTCACACAGATGCGCGACCTTTTGTCTGCGCTCAATGCAACAAGAGGTTTAAATCATATGCAGTGTACTCCCATCATTTAAATACTCATTCAGATAGCCGACCATATCAATGTCCTATGTGTTCAAAATCATTTCGCACTTCTGTACAGCTCTGTGGTCACAAAAACAGCCACCTAAAACCTTACAACTGTCCGGAGTGTAATAGACCTTTTGCCAGTTTGTATGCTGTTAAAATGCATATGAAAACACATAACAAAGCGAATAAATCAAATGATAATTTGAAGCACCGTTGTGGTATATGTGGGGCGGTATACGCTCGATTGTTTGCGCTTCGTATTCATGTGAAGGAACAGCATACAGGCGAGGGTAACGAGAAAATTCTTGACAACACTTGCCACCAAACCGTTGAGGATGAAGGTTTCTTAAATGAGGATGAAGTCTCCACTCACGCCATTATTGAAGCCGAAGAGGTATGAAAAAATCATCACTATTTTTTAACAGTATATAACATTCTTAACATTTTTATTTTATTATAATAGATCGTTGTTCAAAATTTCCACGAAGGGGGCGCTGTAGGAACTATGTAGAAAAGTCACTATTTGGGTTTATCTTACTGTTTCTTCCTATAACAGTTTTTTAATGTGGCCGAAATTTGAAACGCTTTAAAAACCGATATTTATTTATAGTGTGCAAACAATAGCTAATTAATGATTAAGCCATGCGTGAACAATAAATTAAATTGAAGAAATTAATTAAATTATTGAATGAAATAAATTAAATTGAAGAGGAAAAATTTTTCTCGCTTTGATTTTCTTTCAACCTTGAATAAGTGTAAGTAAGCCTATACAAGCGAACAAATTTAATATTATCTCTATTTTTGTAACCGCAATAAATGTTCATTGTATGTATAATTAAATATACTATTTTTTTTCAAGGGTCACCTGACCCATATTTAGTTTAAGTTGTTTAAAATTTCTCAGTGTTTCACTGTCATTGCCATGACAAAAATGCTGACATTTAAAACTTTTTTCTTATTAATTAATAAAAAATATGTATAATTTAATATACTATTTTTTTCAATTGTCACCTGACCCATATTTAATTTTTGTTGTTTAAAAATTCTCAGTGTTTCACTGTCATTGATGACAAAAATGCTGACATTTAAAACTTTTTTCTTATTAATTAATACAAAAACATAGAATGTCAATTATATATTTTTTTGGAATTTGTAATTTGGAATGAATTGTATAAAAATTGTTTTCTGTTAAATAAGAAAGATACCCCTGCAAGGTCGGGGTTAGAATAGCCTTGAGGTAAGGTATGCCTGTCGTAAGAGCCGACTAAAATCCACCGGAAGAAATATTCTTTAATGTTTCAACGGATGCTGTCGATGCTGCTCCATTTGGGGCAACTTTTGGCAGTAAGGTTTTAACTTATAGATGAATCTGAAGGTTAAATTAAAATCCAGAAGCGTCTGTCACACATTGTGCGGCTCACTGGTCGGCGTCTGTCTCCAAAGGGGCGGCTGTATTTAAAAATGAAAATAGAAGTGACTTACCTATTTCTCATAAAAACGACAAGTTAAAAAAAAAAATGGCAATGAACAAAACGAAAGATTTAATTACCCCAGGTGGCAGCCCAGCTATGCTGGAAAATCCACCCTCTTCGGAGGCAGGCTCTACGGATTCTGGGGAGAGCCTTTTATTGCTTATAAATCCTTTTGAGAAAAGGACAAAACTAAATCGATCACCACCACCTAGATCGAACATATCCGGAAAAAGCAGTCCACCGGTAAACCAGGACTCTGTGAAAATTAAGAGCTTAGAAAAGGAGAATAATGAACTCCGAGCTAAGCTTATTGAAATGGAGCGACTCTTCCAAGATCTAAAAATGGAAGTTGACTCTCTGCGAAAAGAAAACGAGGATATTAAAAATACTCGTTTAACGAAAGACTGTGAGGTAACGAAAGAGTGTGTAACACCGAACCGACCAGCAGTCGAATACTTCACGGACGAGGACGAACTTGCACTTGAGACCGATTCAGTCTTAAGGAAAAGGTCTAGCAAGAAGCGAAAGGCGAATTCCTCTCCCGAAGTAATACAAAAAGAAGATAAGCCCTCTGGCTCAAACAAGGCTAATCCAGAAGCGAAAATTCGTCCACCTCCCGCAATAAACATCGTCGGGATAGCAGACTTTGGGTTATTGCGCAACCTTCTTGCAAACACGGTGAGAACAGAAAACTATAAGCTTACCTCGCACCGAAATAACGTGTGGAAAGTAAATGTTGACAACGCCGATTCCTATCGCGCACTGTCTCTTAGACTGAATGCAGAAAGAATCGAGTGGTATACTTATCAAAATAAGTACGAGAAACCACTGCGAGTCATTGTAAGGGGGCTCCACCCATCATGCACAAAAGAAGACGTTGTAAAAGACGTAAAAAATAAAGGCCTTAAAATTATTGATGCCGTCAATATAATTAAAAAGGAAAAGCAACGCACGGAAGGAGAAAGAGACACTGTGATCAGACGCGGCCTTCCAATTTTTATGCTCTCCTTTGAAAGAACTGAGAGCATAAACGATATTTATAAAATAAAAATGATACTTAACATCAGGGTTAAAATCGAACCCATGCGAAAGGGCAATAGACTGATACCACAGTGTAAGCGATGCCAAGAATTCAGGCACACAAGTGCCTACTGCCAAAAAGAACCACGTTGCGTGAAATGTGCCGGAAAACACCTGTCAACAGAGTGCAAGGTTGACATAAAGGCTCCAACAGTTTGCGCCAATTGCCACGGAAACCACCCCGCGAACTATCGAGGATGCGAAGTAGCCATAGAGCTGCAAAAGGGACGAGAACCTCTTAAGGAAAATACTAGAGGTCAGAATCAAAGCCTAGGACGCCCAAAACCTGCTGAAACTCCTAAGCCAAAGACTCCAAAGACGCCAAAGCCGATCAAAAGTGGAAGATTGGCAAAGGAGGCGTCGACAAAAGGCGTAAAAGCTCCACAAAAGAGCGGCGCCAGTTCAAGTGCAGCGGAGAAACCACCACTGGTCGCACCGAAATCATACGCACAGGTTGCTGCAAACGAAAGCAAGGCAAGATCGCCCACAACAGATGCAGTGTCTCAGATCCTCGCTGTAATCTTGGAGAAACTTGAGGATCAGACTAAAATCAACAAAGTTATATTTGACAAACTGAGCAAGCTCGAGTTTAAGCCTCGAAAAAATTACAAGAGAACATGAATATGAAACAGTTATTTAAAATACTAACATGGAATGCAAACGGCCTTCTGAATAAAATAGACGAACTAGAAGTATTTCTACGGAAAAACAATATTGATATTTGCATGATTACGGAAACTCACCTTAAAAACGGGTCTACACCCAAACTTAAAGGTTACAATGACTATCACGCACATCACCCTTCGCAAAATTCGAGAGGAGGATCCTCCCTCTACATTAAGAACTGCATAAAGCACTTCAAGAACACAGAAGTTGAGCTAGACTCTATGCAGATCAGTTCAGTTTCTGTAAAAATTGACTGCTTAGATTATAACATTGCATCTTGTTATTTCCCGCCAGGATATAGACTGGTGGAAGACGATCTTGATCGTATGTATGACTTCATTGGGTCCAATTTTATCATTGGGGGTGACTTTAACGCGAAGCATACTTTTTGGGGCTCACGATGCAATTCAACAAGAGGCAGATTACTGTACAAAAATAGTATGAAGCGTGGGGTGGACTTTTTCTCCACGGGTAAGCCAACATATTGGCCAACCGATAGGAATAAAAAGCCTGACCTTGTCGATTTTTTCATCGCTAAAGGGTACCCCAAATACCTTACGCGAATTGAAGAGTGTTATGATCTTTGCTCAGACCACTCAGGAGTTATCTTGAAGATGGGTGGAAGACTGGCGAAAATAGAAAGAGCTCCTAGATTAGCTAGCAAAAACATGAACTGGGACGCTTTCAGAAAGGACTGTAAGGAGGGTGTTGGCTTGAATGTGCCATTGAAAACTCCTTTCGAGTTGGAAACCGCAGTTGACAAATTCACTGAAGCAATTCAGAGCGCTGCTGGAACAACAATTCGTCCCAAAAGAACGCAGTTAGCACCGACGGGTATGTACGTAAAACATATCCGCTCGAAATCGAAGAATTGATTCGTGAAAAGAGAAGAGCGCGTAGGAGATGGCAAGGCACGAGGGCCCCCCCAGACAAAACCCTATTGAACCACCTCTCTAACAAACTGAAAGGAATGTTGCTAGATCTTAAAAATCGTGAGACCACTGAATACCTTGAAGGCTTGTCGACGGATAGGACCTCAAACTACTCGCTGTGGAAAGCAGTTAAGTATATCAAAAAACCTATAATCCACTCGGCACCAATAAAAAAAGCTAACGGCGAATGGGCAAGAGAAGACAAAGAGAAAGCGAATTTGTTTGCTGAACATTTAGAAGAAACATTCAAGCCTTTCGACGGTCCGCCGTTGGCTGACGTTCTAAACAACAACGGGGAACCTGGTAGCTTTAGAATGAAAAAAGTTTCGTTAGTTGAACTCCGACAGACAATTAGCAAACTTAAAAATAATAAGGCCCCGGGTTACGACCTGATCACTGGCGAAATATTAAAAGAGCTACCAAAAAAGGCATTAGTCAAGCTACTTTATATGATAAACGCTTCTCTTAGACTTCTATACGTTCCAAGACAATGGAAAGTTGCTGAAGTCATTATGGTTCCTAAACCGGGGAAATGCGCAAATGATAAAAAATCTTATAGGCCCATATCGCTTCTGCCGATAATATCGAAAGTATTTGAGAAACTTCTGCTGAAGCGATTACAACCAATAATTGCAGAAAGACGCTTGATCCCGGATCATCAATTCGGTTTCAGACCTAACCATTCCACAATAGATCAAGTCTACAGAATAACGCATGAAATTGAAAAAGCCTTAGAAGGGAAAAAAATATGTTCAAGTGCTTTCCTCGACGTATCGCAAGCCTTCGACAAGGTATGGCACGAGGGCTTGAAATATAAGCTACGGCAAAATTTGCCGGAAGACATGTTTAAAATATTGGGAAATTATCTTGAAAGCAGACTCTTTCGTGTTAGGTGTAGTAGTGAATACTCGAGTTTCAAGCAAATTCGGGCTGGCGTACCCCAGGGAAGCGTCCTCGGTCCGACCCTGTTCCTGCTCTACACAAGAGACATACCTCTAGATGACGAGACAGTCGTGGCCACGTTTGCGGACGATACGGCCATCCTGGCAACAGGTGAATCAGTCGAGTCATCAACGAGAAACCTCCAACGAGCATTGGACAGAATTTGTGTCTGGACGAAGACTTGGCGAATCGCTCTTAACGAGAACAAGTCTACGCATGTGAATTTCACTTACAGAAGGGTTAACAATTTGCCTCTGTTCATAAATTCTGTACAAATACCTTATGCAAATGAAGCGAAGTATCTAGGGATGACACTGGACGCTAAACTAAGGTGGAAACCACACGTAAAGAAGAAGCGTGACGAGCTCGAGATTAGGCTCAGGGAAATGTATTGGCTTATCGGAAGATTTTCGAAATTAAGCACATATAACAAACTGCTCTTGTACAGGCAGGTGTTAAAGCCGTCCTGGACATACGGTATACAACTTTGGGGTTGTACCAAGCCGAGCAACATGTCCATGTTGCAGACTTTCCAAAACAAAACACTAAGAGCAATTGTGAATACTCCATGGTATATTAGGAATAGCGATATTCACAGAGATTTAGGAATAGCTACCGTGGGCGAAGAAGTAACAAACTTCGCTCGAAAGCTTAATGCTCGCCTTCATGTTCATTGCAACAATGAAATGATCCGTACTCTAAACGAGACTCTTAACGATGTTAACAACGAGCGACGACTACAAAGAACAAGACCCTTCGATCTAGCGACGTAGGGTGAAGCCGCATTAATGAACGGCTTAGTAGGTGCATTCACTGGAAAGCAACCTATCCAATGCGATCAACACTATGGAAGCGTAAACTACTTGTTAAGTTAACTTAGTTGTAGTCAAGAAGTATTATGAGAGAGCGAAAATTTACTACTATGAAGTGCGTTCTGGCAGTTTCATAGTGTCTCTCATAAATGGGTGGTTTTTTAGCACGTGGAAATCGGGCATAACCAATATCGGCTACTTCGGTATTATGTACCTGCTATAGTGGGCGTATTGGTATCTTTGAAAGATTTTGGAGTTTTAGTCTCCGTCCATCCTAGTATTCAAAAAAAAAAAAAAAAAAAAATAAGAAAGAAAGAAAATTTCAAGAAATAAGAGTACTCTAAGTAAACTATATATGTTAAAAATATATGTTACCCATTGGTAAAAATATCTCGAATAGAGTAGGTATATAAAAATGTTACCTGCTCTTTATGTTACCTACTCTTTAAGTTACCTATTAAAACAGTGGTGTGCAAAATAATAAGTGTATTTTTGGTTTTGCGAATAATAGGTAAGAAATCAACTGCTGCCCGGCAGCTTGACTTTTCAGTAACCCTCTTCTGATTGTTGAAGGTCTGATATGTAATTCTACTAAAATTTTATTTCGGAAAGGGATTTTCATAAGAAAATTCATAGATATTTTGTTTTGTGTGAAACCATTTTTCCAAAAACCACCTATTATTTTGCACACCACTGAATATCCCCCCAATACAGATAAGGTGTGAGTCCATTTTAAGGAACTTCACAATGTCCTTAAACTTAAAACACATATTAAAGGTAATATGTTGCGCATCTGTTAAAAATTTATTCATGAATAAAAATATATGATAGCTGCCTGCGTTGGCCTTTTCTATTGTGTACGTATGGGAACAATATGAATTTTTTTGCAAATAATCAAAAACATCAATCAATTTATAAATAAGTAGTGCAAAAATGCACCCCAGAGTACATCAGGTGAATAATAATAGTGCCAGATTATCTGCCCAACCACAAAGAAAATCGGCCATAACTGTGGCAAAGCGAGTTGTGTACGACAAAACCGGAAGCTGGGAAAGTCCGTCCTAATGGTTTCATGCTATTCTGCACTACGGGAACGCCTTAACGCCGAATGGAGTCTGATCCTCTTTTTCTTGAAGCGAATCACCTATTCGCTAATGCTGAGACATCTTTTCCGACATATTTCTGCCGAAAAATATGTCACAGTGATGTCACAGATGATCACAGTGATCATCACCATTTTGTGATGAATTTCAGCAGACAGCCATTTTCACTTTCAATTTAAGCTAGTCGAGTTTCTGGAATAATAGCCCCTATTGTGATTTTTTCTAAACCTTGTCTGTTTTAGTGATACTTGTGAACCTGTGATATGTGTACCTCACTAAGTTCTTTTTCTAGTCCAAAAACTTACTAACTAACCTTAAATTACTGAATTAAAGTAATTCATAAATAAATTCACAAATGTTTTTTTTTTATTTTTTACTTATTCAATAGGGGTTTAAAAAATTAATTGGAAAAGTCTATATAGAGAAAGGCATCCGAGCTTTTAAAGCTATGTGAAGCCGTCTTTGCAAATTTATATACACACATAAATAGAAGTAGGCGAAGAAAAAAGAATTGACCATTATATTTAAAACATTGCAGTTAGTTACTAATATCTTTATTTTTGTTTTATTAAATTTCGTTAAATTTGTTATGGGAGATGTGGCAGTTTTGATGTCTTAAATGGATTGGAAATTTTATGGATTAAGGAGCTCTGTTAATTCGGGTATGGGTTCCTTTTCCGATACATTGTAAATTAATCTGGCTGTGGAACAGTCTACCAAAGTATGCCATTCAGATAACGGATTTCTGCATTTTTGGCAGACCCGTTTGGCCTCTATTAAACGGGTGCCTGCTTTCAAATGAGGTTTTGCCAATCCGAATTCGGAAGAACCTGTTATGGGCTGGCTATCTGAACTTGTTATAGGTCTGTACTGGCATGCTGGTCGCCATCCTCAGGTCGTCGGAGGGCGCGGGTTCTTGACCCACAAAAAATCATGCCAGTCTTTGTTGGTGCCAAGATGCTACGACACCGCGAGAAATCTCCCTTACCCACTCTATCTTGGTTGGCGTCTCTCCAAGTAACCCCTTAAGTTGGCATCTTTCTTCTCCCTAAACTTCCCATTACTTAAAACTCATAATTGATTTATATTGCAAACTATTTCACATTTTATTCATTACTTTAATACTAAAATGACAAACAAATTTTAGTCAACTCAAACCAAAACTATTTACGGTAAGTCAATTATTTAAAATTTCAAATCAAATTAATAAAAAAAATATCCGCGATAACTAAAACGTGATTACCTATGTGCTGTAAAGTTGACTCACTTTAGCCTTATTTTCACAAGAAAAAAAAACAGATTCGCTAGGAACACTAGCTGTCTAGTAGAATTCACTTTATCCAACCCCAGAAGCTGATGCTGCCCTAGACAGAGTGGCAGAAATGTACTTCTTTCTCCTGATGGGTGACTTCAATGCACATGTGGGTACGGACGACAGTACTCGGAGGAGTGTGATCGGGAGGCACGGTGACCCGGATCAAAACAGGAACGGAGGGAAGTTGTTAGACTTTTGCTGTGCATATGGCTTGTCCATCATGAACACCTTTTTCCCACACAAAGACATTCACAAATACACATGGTACAAGCACAGTTTCAATCTGAAGTCACTGATTGATTTCTTTGTTGTACCATCGTGTGTTCAAAGAATGATTTGTGATGTTCGCGTTTTCAGGGGAGCTGAGTTGTCAACTGATCACCACTTAGTGCTGTGTAAATTGTTTTTGAGTGACAGTATTCCTTTGCCACCCAGGCGAAAACTAAGACTGGTGACCCGCATACAGTGGGAAAGGTTGCAGTATGCTGACTCTGAGTTCCGAGAGCGCTTTGCACAGCATGTTTCGGAGAAGTTTGAACAAATTCCATCTGACCTTTTGAGTGTAGAGGAGGAATGGCGGCTGTTTTTATCGGCAGTCATTGCCTCTGCTGGAAATGTTTATGGAGTGAAGCGGCTTGGGGTAGCGGCTGGTGGTGAGAAACGACTGCTTGTTTTAAAACGCTTGGAGTTCAAGAAGCCATCAGAGAGAAGAAGAGAGCCTACACTGCGTGGATCCAATGTAGAAACTCAACTTCTCGAGCCCGGTACAATAAGGCGCGAAGGACTTCCAATCTGGCAGTCAGAAAAGCCAAGGAACAGTCATGGAAAAAGTTCGGCGAGAAGTTGGAGCACGATTACAGATCTGCAAACAAGATATTTTGGCAGACCATTCGCCGGCTCAGAGGAAGGAAGTTGAATATCATTCAAGGGGTTAAATCTAAGGATGGTACACGTCTTTCAAATGAGAGCGATGTCTTGTGCAGATGGAGAGAGCACTTTTCGGAGTTGCTCAACCCCCAACAGGGCACTGAAGATGGCATTCCCACTGCTAACGAGATAAGGGCGGAGAATAGTCCCACAGTAGACGAAGTCACTAAAGCGATTAAATCGCTAAAAGTTGGCAAGTCTGCTGGAGTTGATGAAATCCGGCCAGAAATGCTCAAGGCAATGTGTGAAGAGGGTGTTAAATGGCTAACACGTGTCATTAAGATGGCCTGGGATAGCGGGAAGGCACCTAGCGATTGGGAGTTATAGTGCCCATTTTCAAAAAAGGGAACAGGAGAGATTGCACCAACTATAGGGGCATATCTCTCTTGAGTCTTCCGGGAAAAGTATTTGTTACGGGAAGAACAGTGAGGCCTTCGGCCTGGCAGAGGCACAACCGACTAGCTTTTTACTCTGAAGGTTATTTTTGAGAAGGCCTGCGAATATGCCAAACCGGTCAATGCGTGTTTTGTAGATCTGGAAAAGGCGTATGACCGAGTCCCTCGGGATACACTGTGGAGAGTTTTGCAGGACTATGCACTGAGTGGACCTCTTCTGAGAGCCATTCAGTCTTTTTATGGAAACTGCAGAAGCTGTGTACGGATAAATGGCGTCAAATCCCGTCCTTTTGATGTGCGCGTTGGACTTCACCAGGGATGTGTTCTGTCGCCGCTCGTTTTCATAGCATATATGGACTGGATGGTGAAGCGCAGTCTTGGCGAGCAATGTTTTGAATTGGCTGATGATTTGGCCATCCTTACATCATCCAAAGAGGAACTTCAACGAGCACTGGATAGGTTTGCAGCCGTCTGTGGTGATGCTGGGATGAAAGTAAACGTGAACAAATCGGAAGTGATGGTTGTTTCCCGAACTCCTGTGCAGTGTACCCTGCACATAAATGGAGTTCCATTAAAACAGGTGGAGAAGTTTAAGTATCTCGGGGTCTTTTTCACGAAAGATGGGAGGAGTGATACTGAGTTGTCCTGTAGAATTGGCCAAGCTGGAGCAATAGTAAAGGAACTGCGCCGGCCGGTCATCAGGAAAGCTGAGCTTGGAGTGAAAGCAAAGATGTCAGTTTTTAATTCAGTGTTCGTTCCGACCCTCATCTATGGTCATGAAATTTGGGTTATGAGACTTCCAGAGAGTCTGATTACTCAAATTTTTTCCAGAGAAATTTGAGTAATCAGACTTCCTAGACAGGTCATGCTAGCCGAGATGCGAGCGCGTCGCCCCCCTGGTATGCCAAGAAACAGGTGGTGGGATCAGGTAAAGAACCTCTCTGAGTCCCGCCTGGGGATTGCGCCGGAGTCTCTGGGTTGGTGGCGGAGGATCGAGAAAGATGGAAGGACCATTTAGCCACCCTCGCTCCGCGACCCTTTTAAAGGATATGCGGCATCCGAAAATGATGATGGGGACGCTTTCGTTGGTTGCGGTAAACTGATGGCTTGGCTTTTAGATTTGGCTTGTCTGCCGGCCTTGAGTTTGGGGAGTTTTCTGATTAAGTTGAGATGGAATCCCGGATAGAGTCCAGGGCGCCCAAGGAATTGAGAAGCGTCCAACTAAACTCTGTGCCAAAAAGAAACAATCATAAGACGTAAGGTCTTAAAACTTGAACAAAATTTTAACCTTGTATAGGTCTTATACAATGAAAGAATAAAATCCTCTTATCGCTGTTCTGTGCTGCTTATTAGTTTGTGGCTTTGGTGCTGATAAGATTTAACTCAAGCGCAGGAACTAACCGTTCAAACTTTTGAACAATGTTGTTGCACATAAAACAAAGTGCTTGGTTGCACAAAAATACCGATTTAAATTTAAGTTTTTAACAGTCGCTCAGCTTGAAGGGTCAATTCAAAAAATCACAGCAACCAACAAGCAGGAAACTTTTCTCAATTCCGCTTCAATTTGGCTCAAATCTAGTAATTCGACACGTTTTATACCATCCCCACTACTTGACAGACGTCAGCGATGGCATTTAAAAGGAAAATTGAAATGAAAACAGAAGTAGCCTCATGCTGGAGAGCAATTTATTCTAATTCTTTTATTTTAACGATTGTTTGTATATCGTGTTCTGGTTTCAGTTGTCGTGCCGCGGAACTGTAACCTTCACTCTCGTTTCGCAACAAGCTTGATACTATCCTCCCGCGTGAAACTTTTTAAGTATGTTATGTGCATGTTGCGTGGATGATGAAGACGAAGAAAGCTGGTATAGTTTTCCCATGCTGCGTTTTCTTTCTTGGGGGCAGTTTGACCGCTTCTATCGCTGTTGTATCAGCAGCGGAAGAAGCGGTCCTTTTTCCTGGAATTCCCATGTGTCCAGGGATCCACGCAAGTGAGATATTCTTTTTATTAAAATAAGCGCATCTTTTTCGTTTTTTTTATATTTTTGTTCCAAACTAAAAAAAAATTGAAAAACGTAATTTCGACTGGCCTTAAGTCGAAACTACGACTTTTTTTTTCCTTCCTAATTAAGGGAAGAAAAAAAAATCAGCAGGTAAGATAAATTAGACTTCATTCAATATTTCGTTCATACAAAGTTTTTCGCCATGCCCCTTTTTAGGGGTCGATTTTACAAAAAAAATTAAATATGAACCAAAAAATTGCATTTTTACGTACATTTAAGCGTAAATTGGAAATACCTAGGTTAATAATGATAGTTAGTAATAAAGGGCGGTGATATGTATAGTATATAAGTACTGTTAGTAGCGACCGGCTTTGTTTAGCTTTTGTATAATGTGGAGATAGTGAATAGAGTCAGTGAGCTATAAGCGGTGGCTAAGTAAAGAGCAAATAAAAAGGTATACCTACTAAGTCTGAAAGCGTGCGTAGTGTTTTATTTAAAAGCGACATATCATTTGGCGATGAGGTTTTTTAAAAAAAAAACCGACAATTTAAGTGAGAAAAATATATAAAAGTGGATAAGTTAAAATCAGAAAATTCTGAGCCAGAAAGTAGTAGCTCAGACGAATTCGAAGACACTCAACCCAGTTTTGATGCACAAGAAAAGGATGGTTGGCCAAATATAAAATTTGTTAACGAAATCGGTTCATATTATAAACAGAGAAAAGTACTCGCTTGTTCGCAGGGGGTCTTGTATTATGGAGATAGAGAAGTGGTGCCGTGTACAATGAGGAAGCAAGTACTTGAATTTTTGCATGCAGGACATCCTGGGATCGTGCGATCAAAAATACTGGCTCGTGGTCATCTTTGGTGGCCAAAGATTAATGAAGACATTGAAGATTATATAAAAAAGTGCACCGTTTGTGAGTTAACTCAAAGAAAGATTTCTGATGGAGTAACCATAGAGTGGAGAAAAACATTCTATCCATTGGAACGAGTACATATAGATTTTTTTTACAATAGAGGGCGTTGAGTTTTTACTAATGGTTGATCATTTTTCGAAGTGGATTGAGGTAGCGATAATGAAGAGTTTATCTGCACAGTTAGTTATAAATAAACCTACGAGTTGGTTTATTGTTTATGGCCTCCCTAAAGAGGTAGTATCAGATAACGGTCCCCCTTATTTTTCTGGTTTGTTCTTAAAGTTTTGTGAAGCAATTGGAATTATAGTACTAAAAGTCCACCTTATCATCCCAAATCTAACGGGTTGGCAGAAAGAGGAGCCCAGACGATTAAAAACGTGCTAAAAAAATGTCTTTTGGAACAGAGATCGAGACACGATTTACAAAGAACCTTAAATTCATCATTGTTTAACTACAGAAACACTCCAACTACGACAACTCAAAGATCACCGTCTGAGATGCTTTTTTCTTACAAGCCAAGGACCTTAATTGACCTCACAAAGCCGCATTGGGAAGAAAAAGAAATTGATATTAATCGCGAGGATATTAGGGCAGATAAAGGAAACTCAGATAAAGAACAATTTGAACAGATAAAGAATGAAAGAAGGAAAATTGTAAAGAAGTTTGAAGAAAATGAAATCGTTTTGTATAAAAATGACTATTTAAACTGGTTGCCGGTAAGAGTTGTACGCAAACTGAGCTCAGTAAGGTATTTAGTGGAAAAAAATGGAGGCATATTCAGGCCCACATAAATCAGCTTAAGAAAACACTTCTAAAGGAAATAAAATTTGCTAATTTTAAGAACTATTATTATCAAAAAAATGAGGAAAATAATATTGACAATGATACAGAACCAGCACAACCAGAGCAAAGTCCCATAGCTAAAAGGCTAAGGTCAAAACATCAGGTTAAGTAATTGTGAAGTAATTTAAATGAAGTTTTTGTATGAATTTATGTTAACTTACCTAAGCTAAAACGTATCATTTATAATAAAGGAAGGAGTGCTATGTATAGTATATAAGTACTGTTAGTAGCGACCGACTTTGTTTAGCTTTTGTATATTGTGGATAATTCTTCTAGGACAATATTCCTACGAAATCAACTACAAAAAGGGTACTAAATTAGGGCACGCGGACGCACTCTCTCGATTACCGTGTAATGAACCAACAGGCGAGGAATTTTTTTTGATTGGTAGTTTGAATGTTCATGGTTGTCTGTCTGACTTACCAATTCTGTTTTCGGATATCGAAAAAGAATTGAAGAATGACGAAGTCCTACAGGAGGTTATAAAGTACGTAATGGATGGTTGGCCAAATATAAAATTTGTTAACGAAATCGGTTCATATTATAAACAGAGAAACGTACTCGCTTGTTCGCAGGGGGTCTTGTATTATGGAGATAGAGAAGTGGTGCCGTGTACAATGAGGAAGCAAGTACTTGAATTGTTGCATGCAGGACATCCTGGGATCGTGCGATCAAAAATACTGGCTCGTGGTCATCTTTGGTGGCCAAAGATTAATGAAGACATTGAAGATTATATAAAAAAGTGCACCGTTTGTGAGTTAACTCAAAGAAAGATTTCTGATGGAGTAACCATAGAGTGGAGAAAAACATTCTATCCATTGGAACGAGTACATATAGATTTTTTTACAATAGAGGGCGTTGAGTTTTTACTAATGGTTGATCATTTTTCGAAGTGGATTGAGGTAGCGATAATGAAGAGTTTATCTGCACAGTTGATTATAAATAAACTTACGAGTTGGTTTATTGTTTATGGCCTCCCTAAAGAGGAAGTATCAGATAACGGTCACCCTTATTTTTCTGGTTTGTTCTTAAAGTTTTGTGAAGCAATTGGAATTATAGTACTAAAAATCCACCTTATCATCCCAAATCTAACGGGTTGGCAGAAAGAGGAGTCCAGACGATTAAAAACGTGCTAAAAAAATGTCTTTTGGAACAGAGATCGTGATACGATTTACAAAGAACCTTAAATTCATCATTGTTTAACTACAGAAACACTCCAACTACGACAACTCAAAGATCACCGTCTGAGATGCTTTTTTCTTACAAGCCAAGGACCTTAATTGACCTCACAAAGCCGCATTGGGAAGAAAAAGAAATTGATATTAATCGCGAGGATATTAGGGCAGATAAAGGAAACTCAGATAAAGAACAATTTGAACAGATAAAGAATGAAAGAAGGAAAATTGTAAAGAAGTTTAAAGAAAATGAAATCGTTTTGTATAAAAACGACTATTTAAACTGGTTGCCGGTAAGAGTTGTACGCAAACTGAGCTCAGTAAGGTATATTTCTCAGCTTAAGAAAACACTTCTAAAGGAAATAAAATGTGCTAATTTTAAGAACTATTATTATCAAAAAAATGAGGAAAATAAAATTGACAATGATACAGAACCAGTACAACATCAGGTTAAGTAATTGTGAAGTAATTTAAATGAAGTTTTTGTATGAATTTATGTTAACTTACCTAAGCTAAAACGTATCATTTATAATAAAGGAAGGAGTGCTATGCATTACCTCACAGTCTTTCGCTTTACGAGTATTTTTTGAAGCCTTGTTTTCTTTCCGGCCAACTTCCTTTTTAAGATCACGGATGAAGAGCTCCATTTCAGTAAACTTAGCTAAGAGTTTATTGTTCCCTTTTTCTAAGCTCTTAATTTTCATTGAGTATGCCGGGGGACTGCTTATCCCGCACGTGTTCGATCTAGGTGGTACTTATAAAGCCTTTGCTTGAATGTGCCACTAAGAACTTCTTTCGGATGAGAAGGCGCAGTTGAGAAATTGGAATTGATTGATTGGAATTTATAAAGAAACCCACAAAGTGCACGGCACCAATGTTTTTATGTACTTTGCATGGGATTTCCTCGAAAAAGAGTTCTTCCCTTTTTTTCCGCCGCATGTAGTACCTCCCTTTACTCATTTTTAAAGTTTTTCGAACCATCATAAAGTTTTTCGAACCATAATTTTTATTTAAAAAAAATTAATGTTATGAAACAGAACAAGTAATCGTTCTCAATTGATGATTTCATATTTCTCATTTTGTAGTTCTGACTATACGCTTCTTCAAGTTCACCAAAATATGCACCAAAATGCTGGGGGGTATAATTGTAGCATATGTAATCGCCAGTTTGAAAACGAAGTTAGCTACGATATGCACATACAGTTGCATGCTGACCAACCGGTACGTCCTCGCCTACAGCAAGGAACGAAGTCAGGAGCCCGATTCCCGTGCAATTATTGTGGAAGAGAATTCTCAAAACCCCACGAGAAGGTTAAACATGAACGGATACACACAGGTAAAAAATTTGAGAAAAGTACGTTTACTCTTTTTAATTAACAAAAAAAAATTTAGGGAAAAAACCGCATGAGTGTGAGGTATGCGGAAAGTCATTCCGAGTTTCAAATTCTCTAACCCTCCACCTTCGAACTCACACAGATGCGCGACCTTTTGTCTGCGCTCAATGCAACAAGAGGTTTAAATCATATGCAGTGTACTCCCATCATTTAAATACTCATTCAGATAGCCGACCATATCAATGTCCTATGTGTTCAAAATCATTTCGCACTTCTGTACAGCTCTGTGGTCACAAAAACAGCCACCTAAAACCTTACAACTGTCCGGAGTGTAATAGACCTTTTGCCAGTTTGTATGCTGTTAAAATGCATATGAAAACACATAACAAAGCGAATAAATCAAATGATAATTTGAAGCACCGTTGTGGTATATGTGGGGCGGTATACGCTCGATTGTTTGCGCTTCGTATTCATGTGAAGGAACAGCATACAGGCGAGGGTAACGAGAAAATTCTTGACAACACTTGCCACCAAACCGTTGAGGATGAAGGTTTCTTAAATGAGGATGAAGTCTCCACTCACGCCATTATTGAAGCCGAAGAGGTATGAAAAAATCATCACTATTTTTTAACAGTATATAACATTCTTAACATTTTTATTTTATTATAATAGATCGTTGTTCAAAATTTCCAGGAAGGGGGCGCTGTAGGAACTATGTAGAAAAGTCACTATTTGGGTTTATCTTACTGTTTCTTCCTATAACAGTTTTTTAATGTGGCCGAAATTTGAAACGCTTTAAAAACCGATATTTATTTATAGTGTCAAACAAAATTCTCAGTGTTTCACTGTCATTGATGACAAAAATGCTGACATTTAAAACTTTTTTCTTATTAATTAATACAAAAACATAGAATGTCAATTATATATTTTTTTGGAATTTGTAATTTGGAATGAATTGTATAAAAATTGTTTTCTGTTAAATAAGAAAGAAAGAAAATTTCAAGAAATAAGAGTACTCTAAGTAAACTATATATGTTAAAAATATATGTTACCCATTGGTAAAAATATCTCGAATAGAGTAGGTATATAAAAATGTTACCTACTCTTTATGTTACCTACTCTTTAAGTTACCTATTAAAACAGTGGTGTGCAAAATAATAAGTGTATTTTTGGTTTTGCGAATAATAGGTAAGAAATCAACTGCTGCCCGGCAGCTTGACTTTTCAGTAACCCTCTTCTGATTGTTGAAGGTCTGATATGTAATTCTACTAAAATTTTATTTCGGAAAGGGATTTTCATAAGAAAATTCATAGATATTTTGTTTTGTGTGAAACCATTTTTCCAAAAACCACCTATTATTTTGCACACCACTGAATATCCCCCCAATACAGATAAGGTGTGAGTCCATTTTAAGGAACTTCACAATGTCCTTAAACTTAAAACACATATTAAAGGTAATATGTTGCGCATCTGTTAAAAATTTATTCATGAATAAAAATATATGATAGCTGCCTGCGTTGGCCTTTTCTATTGTGTACGTATGGGAACAATATGAATTTTTTTGCAAATAATCAAAAACATCAATCAATTTATAAATAAGTAGTGCAAAAATGCACCCCAGAGTACATCAGGTGAATAATAATAGTGCCAGATTATCTGCCCAACCACAAAGAAAATCGGCCATAACTGTGGCAAAGCGAGTTGTGTACGACAAAACCGGAAGCTGGGAAAGTCCGTCCTAATGGTTTCATGCTATTCTGCACTACGGGAACGCCTTAACGCCGAATGGAGTCTGATCCTCTTTTTCTTGAAGCGAATCACCTATTCGCTAATGCTGAGACATCTTTTCCGACATATTTCTGCCGAAAAATATGTCACAGTGATGTCACAGATGATCACAGTGATCATCACCATTTTGTGATGAATTTCAGCAGACAGCTATTTTCACTTTCAATTTAAGGTAGTCGAGTTTCTGGAATAATAGCCCTTTTTTGTGATTTTTTCTAAACTTTGTCTGTTTAAGTGATACTTGTGAACCTGTGTTATGTGACATGTGTACCTCACTAAGTTCTTTTTCTAGTCCAAAAACTAACTAACTAACCTTAAATTAGTGAATTACAGTAATTCATCTTGAATTAATGAAATGATTGAATCAAAGCCAAGCAAATTAAAATTATAAAGTGTGTCTTTATTGAACAGCGTGTTACAAGAGAGTGAGACAAAATTGGGAGGAAATGCGTAAAAAAATGAGCAACAGAAGTGTGCAAGCGTAACCCTTTAAAAGGTTGTAGGTGTATAAATTTAATTCACAAATAGATGTCGCCTTATGATTTTTAATATTGTAATGTTAACACTCCCCCGCAATATTGAAATATATAAAAAAGTTTAAAAATGAATTTCAAAATTGTTAAAGCAAAAGTAATGTTTAAATTTAGGTAAGGGTTTTGTTAGACCATCTGCAATCATCGCATCCGTCTGAAGATACTTCACGCGAACAGCTCCTTCTTCAATGGTGTGTCTAATGAAATGGTATCTCTATTGAATGTGTTTCGTCCTGGAGTATTTGCTACCATATTCAGCAATGTGTTTTGCACTCTGGTTATCGCAAAAAATTGTCGTTGCTTCTAAGTTTCCAAAACCTAGTTCACCAAATAGGTAGCGAAGTGAATATGCTTCCCTAGCTCCTTCAGTTAAAGCGATGTACTCCGCTTCGGCGCTTGAAGTGGCAACAGTTTGTTGTTTTCTTGGCTCCCAACTTATGGCAGCACCTGCAAATACAAAACAATAACCACTTTGAGATTTGCTATCGTTTCTATCCTCAGCCCAACTAGCTTCAACATAACCAACTAATGGGAGACCAGTTTTTCTGTACACAAGTTTCACAAGGTTCGTTTTCTCTAACAATTTAGGGTTCTCGATAAAGTCTTAACTTGACCTGCATTGGTATGTTTAGTGATTTAGAATTTTTCAAATTATACTTTAATACCAGTTTGTTTATATAATTAGTTTGACAAATTGATAGCATGTATTTATCCTTTGAGATTTCTAGTCCAATACATAGGGTTGGATGCCCTAGGTCCCGAATCTCAAAACTTTGTGAAAGAATGTGCTTAATTTTTTCAGATGACAATGTCATCGACATATATCCCTAGAATCGTAGTTGAACTTTCGTTGACTCTAAAATAAATGCAGTTTATCATATCATATTCTGATTGTGCTTAGTCCAATATTTTGAGTTTATCACCTAGAGTTTTATGCCACTGCCGACTGGCCTGCTTCAGTCCTTAAAATGATTTATGAAGTCGACAAACCCTATTTGGATACTCGGCATCAACAAAACCATCTGGTTGCCTCATAAAAATTTCTTCCTTTAAATTTTCGTTTAAAAAGGCAGTCGAAACATCTAGGTGATGGAGTTTTAGATCATGCTCTGCAGAAATGGCATAGATCAGCCTCAGAGAGCTGAAGTGTATTTAGTTTTAAAAACCCACCTACATCCAATTGCATCTCTTCCTGGCGCCAGATCACAAAGTGTCCAGATATGATGTTGCATCAGGCAATTGTATTCATTTTTTATGGCAAGGTACCATTCTTCTGCATGTAGAGAATTATTTGAATCTTCGAAGTTAGTAGGATTGTCATAGTGGCTTGCACTAAAACTACTTTCCGTGGCCAAATTAGTGTTGTGTCTCATCCTATGTCTAGTTAAAATCGGATCGTTCTGGTTTCCTATTATATCTTCAATATTTAAATCTGTTTTTTTTTTTAGTTTTAGGCTTTTCGTTTTTAGTTCCTTTATTCTCTTCATGACTTCCCAATTCAGTTTTAGATATGTCATTCTTATTTTCTATATTCCCTTCATCATTAGTTTTTATTTCATTAATTTTATCATCTGACTTTTCCTTTCTACCAGTTTCTAAAATTTCACCTTCTGTTATTAATTTAGTTTCTAGTAACTTATCATCCAGCACATCTTCATTGTTTTTTGTTCCATTATTTGTTACAAACTTTCTGTAATTCTCTTCTGTTTCCTCTATAAAATGAACATCTTTACTTTTGAAACTATGCGAGACCCTCTTTTCCACAATCGATAAGACTTTGATTCCTCTGAATAGCCTACAAGAACATATTCCACATTTTTTGGATCTAGCTTTGATCTATTTTGGGTTTTATTCAAAACAAAAGCTCTGTATCCAATTTGACGAAAATGGTTAACTGTCGGCACTCTTCCTGTCCAAATTTGTTCTGGGGTGGAATCCTCTAAGGTAAAAACTGATAGTTGATCATCACAATTTAAAATTTGGGATCCCGTAAGGTGGTGATCACAGTGATCATCACCATTTTGTGATGAATTTCAGCTGACAGCTATTTTAGTGTCACTTTCCATTAAAGCTAGTCGTGTTTTTGCAATAATTGGGCTCTTTTTGTGTTTTTTTCTGAACTCCGTCAGTTTTAGTGAATACCTATGTGTACCTGTGATATGTATAACTCAGTGAGTTTGTTTTTCAGTCAAAAAACCAATAAAAACGATAGTTGATAACTCGAAGTCTTAGGACTGCTTCACGCAATATTCCAAGTTTTTATTTTCCGTTATGGAATTGATTTTTTTGGGGGACCATTTTGACTTATAACCAGCAAAAATGTTCCCATTTTATTTTTGAGTTATTTTTCCAACACATGAAAGTCGTAGCTCGTAAGTCATGAATCGGAGCTTTTCGGTAATTTAGAGTGGGCTGCCATGAAATCGGCCATCCTTTCGATTTGATGTTTATTTGCTTGAAACCTTGAATTAATTAATTGAAGAATTCAAGCAAAAATAATAACTTAAAATATATACGTACATTTTTACATCGCAGTAATAAAATAAATGTAATTGCACTTGCCGAAAAATGTAAACAAAAGTAAATTAGATATATTTGTGAAGCGCTGTATTGAAATGACATATGAAAATGACAGATGAAAATGTATGTGCTGCCAAGTTTTAAAATTTTTTTGGTGATCACTTTACAGAGAGCATGAACTGGGTGATGGTCAATTTCGATAATTAACATGTTGACCATCATCCATCACTTTAGAGGATTCCACCCCTAGTGTCTCCTCGACACGCGCAACAGGGCGCGTATGCCCAATTTTACATTTGTTAAAAGAATTAAATTCAGATAATATCTTTAAGAATTTCGAAATAAAGTGTTTACCTGCGGTCAAATCGCATCTATTTGAAAGAACAAGTGGTGGAGAAGTAATTGAATACAGCAAGCAGCAAGAGGGAGTTATAATTACAAAGAAGATAGTTGCTGACGTCATTGTGCTTGAAGTAAAATTGGCAGCCAGGATCTTCCATGTAGTTCCAGTGTATCTGAATTGCTCTCATTGGCAGTGCGACGTCGACAGATTAAGTGAAGCGCTAAAAATATTAGGTTCATCATATTTACTATTGGTCGGCGACTTCAACAGAAGGATCGGAATTACACAGAACAACTTCAGCAGCGGTTTATGACAGAAAGCGCTCCAAAATTCTTGATTTGACAGATGCTTTCGACTCTTATTTGCTCAACGGAAGCTGTGAAGGAGACCCTCAAAGGAGACTATCAAAAGTGCAACCCTAGCAATGACATGCGGAAGAGGAACAAATAGATTAAAAAAAACAAATCTGGTTTGATATGGACAGTATGCGAGCTAGAGTTGACGACCACGCGGGATCTAGTTTGTTTTTCGGAGGTAAATCCAAACCCCGAAAGCAACCATATCCATACTTTCCACGCATACCTCTTATCCCTTTATTCCTTCCTTTTCCATCTAACCGTTAGTGTACTCTAACCTAAATGAGAAAAAACTCACAAATCATGATGAATGGAGTACCTAACGGATGTTTCTACTCCAGGTACTGGGGGCAAGTACTGGGGGCACGGATTTCGGAGGCCCTAACATGCATTTTTCATATACTCTGCGACTCTTGTAGCTCGGTATTCGACTCGCTCGGAAATCTGAGTATGAGTGAGGCTGCTACTCAGTGCACTCGTACTGACGCGACGACTCGGAATATCCTTGTGGTTGAACGGGCTCCGAAAGAGGTTGGCTCTGGCTTGCATTTTTGAATGGTCCTCTTAAGCGTATGCCAATATAGTTCAGAGTTGCGTTTCTTGCCGTTAATAGCTTACATTGCCAAGTGTATCAGTACTTCACGCATAGCGCGGTGTTGCAATTTCTGAGGTCAATGCTTGACAACAATTTATGTGTCAATGCACCAAGAGAAATGCAATGCTGCGTTTACGTTGAAATGTTCTTTTTATATCCCATCCCATAGGATAGGAGGTATATTAAGTTAGATTCGTAGTTTGTAACATAGAGAAATAATCACCGTACACCCCAAAGACCTTATGGGCATATGATCGAAACCGGATTGTAAGTCGAATGAGCCATATCCGTCCGTCCGTCCGTCTGTCGGTAGTTTTTAGGCCTTAAATTTTGAGCTAGGAACTTGAAACTTGATATATGTTCTTTCGAAGCAGTACAAGTGTAAAAAATTTTGAAATCCGCCCTCTGACACGCCCATTTTACTTAATAGCATGAAAAATCAAAGTTGTCGTAGGAAGCTGAAATTAGATTCGGATGCCCTAGGTCCCGAATCTCAAAACTTTGTGAAAGAATGTGCTTAATTTTTTCAGATGACAATGTCATCGACATATATCCCTAGAATCGTAGTTGAACTTTCGTTGACTCTAAAATAAATGCAGTTTATCATATCATATTCTGATTGTGCTTAGTCCAATATTTTGAGTTTATCACCTAGAGTTTTATGCCACTGCCGACTGGCCTGCTTCAGTCCTTAAAATGATTTATGAAGTCGACAAACCCTATTTGGATACTCGGCATCAACAAAACCATCTGGTTGCCTCATAAAAATTTCTTCCTTTAAATTTTCGTTTAAAAAGGCAGTCGAAACATCTAGGTGATGGAGTTTTAGATCATGCTCTGCAGAAATGGCATAGATCAGCCTCAGAGAGCTGAAGTGTATTTAGTTTTAAAAACCCACCTACATCCAATTGCATCTCTTCCTGGCGCCAGATCACAAAGTGTCCAGATATGATGTTGCATCAGGCAATTGTATTCATTTTTTATGGCAAGGTACCATTCTTCTGCATGTAGAGAATTATTTGAATCTTCGAAGTTAGTAGGATTGTCATAGTGGCTTGCACTAAAACTACTTTCCGTGGCCAAATTAGTGTTGTGTCTCATCCTATGTCTAGTTAAAATCGGATCGTTCTGGTTTCCTATTATATCTTCAATATTTAAATCTGTTTTTTTTTTTAGTTTTAGGCTTTTCGTTTTTAGTTCCTTTATTCTCTTCATGACTTCCCAATTCAGTTTTAGATATGTCATTCTTATTTTCTATATTCCCTTCATCATTAGTTTTTATTTCATTAATTTTATCATCTGACTTTTCCTTTCTACCAGTTTCTAAAATTTCACCTTCTGTTATTAATTTAGTTTCTAGTAACTTATCATCCAGCACATCTTCATTGTTTTTTGTTCCATTATTTGTTACAAACTTTCTGTAATTCTCTTCTGTTTCCTCTATAAAATGAACATCTTTACTTTTGAAACTATGCGAGACCCTCTTTTCCACAATCGATAAGACTTTGATTCCTCTGAATAGCCTACAAGAACATATTCCACATTTTTTGGATCTAGCTTTGATCTATTTTGGGTTTTATTCAAAACAAAAGCTCTGTATCCAATTTGACGAAAATGGTTAACTGTCGGCACTCTTCCTGTCCAAATTTGTTCTGGGGTGGAATCCTCTAAGGTAAAAACTGATAGTTGATCATCACAATTTAAAATTTGGGATCCCGTAAGGTGGTGATCACAGTGATCATCACCATTTTGTGATGAATTTCAGCTGACAGCTATTTTAGTGTCACTTTCCATTAAAGCTAGTCGTGTTTTTGCAATAATTGGGCTCTTTTTGTGTTTTTTTCTGAACTCCGTCAGTTTTAGTGAATACCTATGTGTACCTGTGATATGTATAACTCAGTGAGTTTGTTTTTCAGTCAAAAAACCAATAAAAACGATAGTTGATAACTCGAAGTCTTAGGACTGCTTCACGCAATATTCCAAGTTTTTATTTTCCGTTATGGAATTGATTTTTTTGGGGGACCATTTTGACTTATAACCAGCAAAAATGTTCCCATTTTATTTTTGAGTTATTTTTCCAACACATGAAAGTCGTAGCTCGTAAGTCATGAATCGGAGCTTTTCGGTAATTTAGAGTGGGCTGCCATGAAATCGGCCATCCTTTCGATTTGATGTTTATTTGCTTGAAACCTTGAATTAATTAATTGAAGAATTCAAGCAAAAATAATAACTTAAAATATATACGTACATTTTTACATCGCAGTAATAAAATAAATGTAATTGCACTTGCCGAAAAATGTAAACAAAAGTAAATTAGATATATTTGTGAAGCGCTGTATTGAAATGACATATGAAAATGACAGATGAAAATGTATGTGCTGCCAAGTTTTAAAATTTTTTTGGTGATCACTTTACAGAGAGCATGAACTGGGTGATGGTCAATTTCGATAATTAACATGTTGACCATCATCCATCACTTTAGAGGATTCCACCCCTAGTGTCTCCTCGACACGCGCAACAGGGCGCGTATGCCCAATTTTACATTTGTTAAAAGAATTAAATTCAGATAATATCTTTAAGAATTTCGAAATAAAGTGTTTACCTGCGGTCAAATCGCATCTATTTGAAAGAACAAGTGGTGGAGAAGTAATTGAATACAGCAAGCAGCAAGAGGGAGTTATAATTACAAAGAAGATAGTTGCTGACGTCATTGTGCTTGAAGTAAAATTGGCAGCCAGGATCTTCCATGTAGTTCCAGTGTATCTGAATTGCTCTCATTGGCAGTGCGACGTCGACAGATTAAGTGAAGCGCTAAAAATATTAGGTTCATCATATTTACTATTGGTCGGCGACTTCAACAGAAGGATCGGAATTACACAGAACAACTTCAGCAGCGGTTTATGACAGAAAGCGCTCCAAAATTCTTGATTTGACAGATGCTTTCGACTCTTATTTGCTCAACGGAAGCTGTGAAGGAGACCCTCAAAGGAGACTATCAAAAGTGCAACCCTAGCAATGACATGCGGAAGAGGAACAAATAGATTAAAAAAAACAAATCTGGTTTGATATGGACAGTATGCGAGCTAGAGTTGACGACCACGCGGGATCTAGTTTGTTTTTCGGAGGTAAATCCAAACCCCGAAAGCAACCATATCCATACTTTCCACGCATACCTCTTATCCCTTTATTCCTTCCTTTTCCATCTAACCGTTAGTGTACTCTAACCTAAATGAGAAAAAACTCACAAATCATGATGAATGGAGTACCTAACGGATGTTTCTACTCCAGGTACTGGGGGCAAGTACTGGGGGCACGGATTTCGGAGGCCCTAACATGCATTTTTCATATACTCTGCGACTCTTGTAGCTCGGTATTCGACTCGCTCGGAAATCTGAGTATGAGTGAGGCTGCTACTCAGTGCACTCGTACTGACGCGACGACTCGGAATATCCTTGTGGTTGAACGGGCTCCGAAAGAGGTTGGCTCTGGCTTGCATTTTTGAATGGTCCTCTTAAGCGTATGCCAATATAGTTCAGAGTTGCGTTTCTTGCCGTTAATAGCTTACATTGCCAAGTGTATCAGTACTTCACGCATAGCGCGGTGTTGCAATTTCTGAGGTCAATGCTTGACAACAATTTATGTGTCAATGCACCAAGAGAAATGCAATGCTGCGTTTACGTTGAAATGTTCTTTTTATATCCCATCCCATAGGATAGGAGGTATATTAAGTTAGATTCGTAGTTTGTAACATAGAGAAATAATCACCGTACACCCCAAAGACCTTATGGGCATATGATCGAAACCGGATTGTAAGTCGAATGAGCCATATCCGTCCGTCCGTCCGTCTGTCGGTAGTTTTTAGGCCTTAAATTTTGAGCTAGGAACTTGAAACTTGATATATGTTCTTTCGAAGCAGTACAAGTGTAAAAAATTTTGAAATCCGCCCTCTGACACGCCCATTTTACTTAATAGCATGAAAAATCAAAGTTGTCGTAGGAAGCTGAAATTTGGTATGCGATATCCTCGCTTAAGTGTATTGTGATTGACATTTAAAAAAAAGCGAAAACCGCATCCTTGTAGGCGTGGTCATATTTAATATGCATTCTAATAAACGGCTTTTATTTGATACATTTGCTTTAACTCCAATAAAAAAAAAATAAAATAAATAAAAATAGAGTGGCGCAACAGCTCGAGGTGAACCAGGGCCAACTTCTCAACAATGTATGCTGGTGTGTTAATTTCTTTTACATACAAAGGGACCTACAATTTTTTGCCGAATCCGAACGGCACTTTGAGAAGTTTTTCAAGACAAATGATACTCTCGGAGGGCTTGTCCGACCCTCGCGGAGGTGGGGACCGTGAAAACCGGTCCCCATCGTCCTGGGCCAGGACGGTGGGGACCGTCCTGGCCCAGGAAATGCGTCATCATAGATAAGAATTAAAGGTCATAGTGTGTGTGTGTGTTCAAGGTCATGAAACTTCAAGGTTATCTTAGTATGTGTGCGCGTTAAAGGTCATGAATCAAGGTTATTTAAGTGCGTGTGCGTGTGTACGTTCAAGGTCATGGATCTTCAAGGTTATTTAAGTTTACTATGTTTGCGCATGCATGTGTTTAGATAAGAGATCTGCATACTTCAAGGCCATAAATATCAAGGCAATAGAGTTCAAGGCCATGGCAAAAGTATGATTCATGTACAGGGCCTGTGTTTTGAAAATAAAAGTGGTAGCGCTTATCACCGGTGAGTGTGTGACGGTATGTGATAAAACAAGTAAATATTAACTCCATGCTAAACGTTAAGATTAAAGTTGAATGTACTGGCTATTTGTGCGCGTTAAAGGCCATGAATCTTCAAAGTTATTTAAGTGTGGCCGTGTATGTCCAAGGTCATGGATCTTTAAGGTTATTTAAGCTTACAATGTTGTGCATGCATGTGTTAAGATTATAGATCTGCGTACTTCAAGGCCATAAATATCAAGGCCATAGAACTCAAAGCCATAGCAAAGTATGACTCAAGTACAAGGCCTGTGTTTTGAAAATAAAAGTGGTAGCACTTATCACCGGCGGGTGTGTAGCAGTTAGTCACGATACAAGTAAGTAACTCCAGCCTAAACTTTAAGATTAAAGTTGAATGTACTGGATAATCACGATGGGTATAATGGTTGATGCAAGTAAGAATGTCAAGGTTAAAGTACTATAAAAGGAAATGACTAGATAGGGCAATGGCATACATAGAGGATTGATATATGAGAGCAGAACTCAAGAAATAGACTTGCAATACTTGCATAGGAGGAGAAAAGGGGTGTTTCCACATCAATAGACATACCGAAAGGCGCGTAATAAATTTCAAAGTTACAGCAAAGCCTGTAAGAATAGTGTTGCGGATATTGTGGGGTATATTGTGGGGTATATTAACAAAGCCGAAATGTTTTGGTGTGAAGGGTTGAGGGCGGGTGAAAAACTATGTACTTGTGAAGCTGGTTGAACTGAGATAAATTTCTCAGATGTGATGTTTTACAGGGCGATATGCGAGCTTTATGCAAAACCTGAAGATGGGAATAGCTGCCTTATGTTTCGTTTAAAAAATGGGGAATCGATGGCATCCATTGCAGACTGTAAAATAAAACTCCAAGCATTTCAACATGTCATGTTACATGTTATAGGAGGTGAAATAACTATGTATGGAACAGTTTTATCAAATTTAAAAGCTAAGAGGAAAACGAATCGATTCCATATGGATTGTCTTTTTGGTGACGATGTTGAAACCTTAAGATTGGTTAGAAAAGAAGAAACCCCCAAATATAGGGCTCCTAGGGCTACAGAGGAGAAGGGAACTGATGCGCCCGAGCCCATTTCGAGCTAAAAGCTATCGCAGTGAGTGATATGATCTAAAAACGCTTGAAGAGTAGTAATTTAATTTGGATAATTTATTATAGAACCTTCTATCATTAAGAGCAGTTTGGAATAAGAATTTAGTCATGGAAAGTATTAAGTGCTTTGAATCAGAACGTTTAAACACATTTGACAACTGGCCATTAAATTATATTAATAAAAATGTATTGGCCCTAACGGGAATGTAGTATACATATAAAAATGATAAAACAAAATGTTACTTTTGCCAAGTGGAAATTCAAAAGTGGGAAGAACAAGACGATCCTTTAGAAGAACATTTCAAGTTTTCATATAGTTGCCCATTATTAAGAAGAAGCATGACAGATAATGTCCCTATGAATTTATATGAACTAGATGATATTTTACCACCACTTTGTTATGATGTTTGCGGTTGTAAGTAAATACAAAAAAGGATGGTTTTGTAATGGAAGAATTGTTTTTATTCTAATGGAGGCTATAATTCACAGTAAGTATTAAGATCTTTTGGTTTAAATGTTGCAATTCATTTTTTTGATTTATTTTAGCGTTGCCCTTCATCGAAGAGAGACTTATTGAATACGAAAATGTTTTTCATTACTTACTTTATCAATATTTTCAATCCTACCATTATTTCTTAATGGACTGCCGCTCGAGTTTGATTTAAGAAATAAAAGTCAAATGGAAAATGTTACTTTTGCCTTAAGTTTACCCAACAATGATACTGTGGAAATTGGACTTTCATTTCGCTTGTTGACGGTTTCATGAATTAGTAGCAACAACCCCACAGCCAACCCATCTCTATATAATGACATTATAACTCCAACGACGGAAAAGATTGAAAGGAAAAAAATTTGTAACTGTATACGAGGCGATCGAGGGATTTAGGCAAGATTTGATGAAGAAAGAAATCGAAATATCTGGAATAATTGAGAGCAAAGAACCTTTTTATATGCATTTTAAATTGGAATTTGATGAAAACAAAGAACTTACTATTCGGTGCACTTATAATAGCAATTATAAACGTCGTTCTCTAGCGATTTCATGCTTCGAATATGGTGAATATGAACAAGAAAGAATTTTAAGTAATATTGAAATTGAGCTCTTTACAAACCAGGAACTACAGCTTGACCCCAACGTGGAATTAGTAAATCTAAAATCCACGAAGCAGACCTATGCGATGACTATTTTATAAAAAATGTATATACAACTTTTAATAAAAATGAAAATGAGCAAAATCAAAATATGCTAAATTAATTGCTTTTTATTGATTCATGAATTGTGATTGGGTGGAAAGCCCAACCATTTAACATAAACCTTATCATTTTTTGTTGCAAGAATTTTTTCTACTAGAAATGTGTTAGGATATTTCGATTCTTGTAATTCCTTAGCATAGAAACATCCACTAATAGTATGGAAGATATGTAACCGGATTTGTCAGCTTAATTTTTCTTATCTTAAATATTTCCGTTGACCAATTGGGAGTGTAACCGTTTGCAAAAGCATGTTTAAACTTTCTCACTCGACCATTGGCACCAACTTTGAGTTTTCCCGCCGGAGCGATTTTAATTCGATTGTAAATGGTTGATAATATCTCTTTTGCATTATTCTTATTTACATCCAATGGTCGTCTTTTTATAGTTCTGTGTATAGAGTTGTTGTATGCATGCATCAGATCCTTATAAATGGGCAGCCACTGGTAATTCCCATTAAAACTGAGTTCCCTCCACATTTTTTTAAGCCTGCTGTATGTTGGGTAGTAATTGATTTTGTATGTCTTCATCTGGCCTTGAAAGATTTTGTCAAAGAATTCCTTACCATAGTCAGTTTGTAGGTTTTTAGGTGATTGATTTAAATCAATAGAAATTCAACTCATTGCTTGCGTAGTCGCCAATGCTGTCTTATGTTTCAAAAGGATGGTCCATGCAAACTTAGAAAATGTATCATGTAGATTCAATGTACGGTATCATTTCAACCATATCCGCTTGCCAAAGATCATCGAAGCCTTTAATGATAATTCGCCGTCTAGAGAAATTTCTTCGAGCTGGCTTGTGCTGCTCATCAACAACATTACGCGTACTAATCTTTGAATGGAATGAATGCAAACAAGCGAAGTTTCAGATTTTGTTATTTATTTATAAATCATTCTTTTATAGTGAGACATCAATTTCTTAATTCTAAGTAAGCTATTATCAAGCATAAAGCAAGCGCAAGTATCTGGTCCTACTTTGCACAGACTCGAAGACCAGGAACAATTCAAAAAATGGCATCCATATTTAGATTGAGTTGTCGTCACATATTCAAACTGCCTCAGAAATGATATGCAATCAATAAATTCATGATAATGCTCCTCAAGTAGTATGCGTTGACCAAATTTCATAAAATTTAACAGATCATCTAAAATCAATCCCGTATTCACATTTGACATGTCCAAACTACTACTGAATCATCCGTTACCTTAAATCGGGCCCCAAGAAGTTGATTTGGTCTTTGCATATGGTTTATTATCGGTTACATATTTTTCAAGTAAACCTAGAAAGTATTTTCTGAACGTATTGAGCATTTCAAGCGTTTTCAAATTAAGCTCATCAGCGTACAATCTCAAAGTTTTATCGGTTTCTTCTAATTTCACATCAAAAGTTGAATGACGTTTTTTTTTTAGATAATATCAGTTGTTGTTGCATTCCCATCATCCATTGGTTCACCAATGTTTTTCAAATGTTTGTGCTGACCATCAAAAAATTGTTTCAAGTTAAGCTTTAACGTGTTCGTGATTTCATCATTACTTTTATCTATTAGTGAATTATAACTTCCATCAACATTTTGCTGTAGTATAAATATAGTTTTATCTTGAAAGTCTATACAATTATCTATGTATTCTTTATTGCATGCTTGTCTTGGGCTTACAGGTATGCCTACGTTGATCAAACATTTTCCTTCGATATCAAAATCACCATTAGGTGCCAGCTTAAATCCTACTCCTGCGGGGCCTTGAGAACCTACAACAGGTCTATGAAATCGGCTTGAACTTCTTCCGAACTTGTCAACACTCATTTTGATAATGATAGCATACATTCTGAATAGCTGATTAATATATGATATACGACTCACGCAACTCCTCTTCAATTGAGTTTATCTCATTCTGATGATTGTTATTGCCAGCCGCTTGAGATGCGATTAAAAGTTTAAGCCTATCAACGAGTTGATTAGGATCATTCCAATGCACATAATCGATTGCGTTATTGGAATATTTCATATCATATGATTTTCCGATTTTTTGCATACTCTGAATTAAAGGTTGAATAACTTTTTTGTACTTTGGACACCAATTAACCTTAACATGTGAATTAAGATCATGTTTTTTCTAATATTCGCCAATATAAGCTCAAATCATCCTCTTTATTTTTCATTTTTCGGGGGACTTTTCATAACTTCCATGTTTATAAATTCGAAATTTTGATTTGCCCAGCCTTGTTTTATTTGTTCCTACATCGAAATATGGGCCAAAGACCTCCTCACGACTTGTATCTGACAGCGATGATCGGCTGGCCGGTGTACTTTGATTATAAGCTTGCGAATTTGTAGGGGTTCTAAATGAAACATCTTCTTCTACTGGATTAGAATATCCTAATGTTGATTCATCATCTAAAATTTTTTCTTCTAAAGGACTTTCAAATAGCAGCTTTCGTTGTTTAAACGGTTAATTTATAGTTTGCTCGTTACTAGTTTTAGTATTTATAGTTTGCTCATTCCTCGTTTTAGTATATCTTATTTACTATATATAATCTATACTATATATAATATTTATTTAGTATATCTAAAAGAGATTCTTTTAAGGGGGCAACAACTGGTTTGAAAACATTTTCAATTTCGGTATCTTTTATAATGCTTCCAGTTTTGGTTTGCATATATTTCTTCTTCTAACCCCTCTTTGTTGCTATGAGATTTTGAAGTCAATTATCTAAAGCAGCCATATGTAAATAAAGGATTGGTTTTATGATGACCACATTCAAAGAAGATAAGCCTAAAATAAATCGATTAGAAAAGGGAGGCTGTTTATATAGATAAATTCCATACAGGGGTCGGTTTCATACAGCCCGGTTTCATACAGGGAGCGGTTCCATACAGCCCGGTTCCGTACAGGTGTCGGTTCCATACAGCCCGGTTCCGTACAGGGGCCGGTTCCATATACAGGAGTCAGCTCCAAACGTGAGTTGGTGATAGATTCACAAACTAATTTTAAATTGTCAATTATTATGTAATTGTATGTGCTACAAAACTGCAGTTTCTTTAAAAGAGATTTTATAACGCCCCATTTTTATTGTACGATCTTTGTCTATAACTAAGAAACCATTCGTTTTTTTCAGCATTCAGAACACAATTGTTTGAATTGGTTCATTGTCATATCTGAATTAATGTGATCGTTGTAGACGTGTTTAAGATTAAGCTCATCCTGTTTAAAAAGAATTATGTAGTTGTCATAGTCACGAATCAAATCCTTCAAAATCAAAATTAAAATCATGAATCAAATCATCAAACTATCTAAGTCTTTATGGCGACCCATACAAAAGAAGTCTCGAATATTATTTTGCTTATCGCAGGCCACATCATCGAATATAAATACTGAATTTGTCTGAGCCTCAGAAGGTGACATGATTTCACAATTATTCGAAAATTCGTTATACCCCATTCCAGAAATTAATTGAATAACTTTTTTCAGATATATATATTTAAGTTCATGTAATGACTTTGAGTAAATGTAAACATTTTCAAATTTAAATCTATTGGGATCGAGAAGTATGCTTAGCATTACATTCGTTTTCCCACAATTAGATGGACCTGCAATTATTTCTCGAACACTATTAGGAAATAGTCCACCATGCTTACTTTTCCCACATCAAAATTTTTTATGTTAATAACTTCCGACTGTTTGATAAACCTCATCTTGCTGAATGAACCTACAATATATAAATCACACCATTTTTACTCACACCTCATAATTAATCGGAACGTTTAAAAATCGGTTCTATAAAATGATTGTTTATAGTTCGCCACATGACTGTTCGAAGCGACCATTCAATGGGTACGGACTAGTTGACTCAATAATTAATAAGTTACCGTTTGATTTACACCTACCATCATATAATTTTTGCGGCCCTGGAACTAAACTTAAAGAGCGTCTTGCTAGAGGGGATAGAGGGATTAATAAATTGGAGGAAGCTTGCCGTTAACACGATATAGCATACTCCGCAAATAAGAATTTAGCTGACCGTCATATGGCAGATAACATATTGGCAGAAAAATCTAGGGAGAGAGTTAAAGTTAAAGATTCATCAATATCTGAAGGACTCAATAGCGTACTAGTTACAAACGTAATGAAGGCTAAAACAAAACTTGGCATGGGTGTGGAACAAACAAGGAGGAAAACTCGAAGAAGAAGCTCAACTGTAAAATGTAAAAAGGGGAATTTATTTCGAAAGGCAATTAAGGGCGCCAAAAACTCCATTAAAGGCTCCAGCAGCACTAAAAATCCTAGGGTAGTTGCTCTCTCAGTTTTAAAGGCAGTTAGAAATGTTATAAGCAGGGCAACCAAAATTATACAAAAGCATGTTTTTTTGGGAGGTCGTATTGGAAATTGGGTTACACAACAATGCGTTTTATTTAAAATTTAGCATTTTGAGCCTTATTCGTTAGGTCATATTTGTGCATATTTTAGATATAAATGTATACTTAGCATATTTTACTTTTAAGAGCTTATTTCGATATATTTTTGTGTTTTTAGGATATATTTAACCATATTTGTGAATTTTTCTTAAAATTTTTGCTTATTTCTCCTATTTTCATCAACTTTTTTTGTTAAAAAAAAAAAGATATGTGCATCAAAAATCATCGCTTCACTCGCAAATTACACACTCGTTATCTTAACACGTTCTCTCTACATTGTCAAAAGATCAAAGTTTTTCTCACGCAGCTATGATAGAAAAAGACAAACCTTCTTTGAAGAAGCAAGACCCACAAACATTTTACAGCCAGCCTTTGGCGTCGACCCCGGTCCCGCCCGTAACGATACGTCGGCATGAGAATCGGCTTTCAAATATAATTTCTAAAAAAATATTTTTTTCGAATAATTGCTGTATCTTCGTCCTCCGAGTGCCTTTTTTGGTTTTATGTGTACCACTACGAAAAATTATTATCCTGAGGACGCATCCGCATATATTGCCAATTTTGAGCTGTCAGGCGAAGCAAATAATTTGAACAAGAGCTTAGCATTACGTTTTCTCCTTACGATTGCCAAACTAGACATTAAAACCAAACCTACATTGTGATACGAAACGTTGAAATCGTACGGCTTAACTCGTTAACGTCAGACTGAGGCAGAGCCAAGGCTCTTTTGGGAATTGTGTTTTAACTGGCCACAAAGGTAAATGCTTACAAACTGCTTTTGGTTTTTTCTTTGTGTGCCCCTTTTTTAGTTGTCCTACCCGGGGTGACACATGTACGAACATAGTAATTTTACACTACATAAAAAATATGAACCAAAAGCTAAGTTGCTTCTTTTTAGTTGTTTCCTCAAATTTGAAATTATTTGAAAATAATTTTTTTTTGTTTAATTTTTCGTCAATTTTCCAGCTTTCAATAGTTTTTAGAGCATATTTTAAGAGCATATAACACCTTTTCTAGCGCATGCCCTAGTTATAAGGAATAAACGAAAACATGTGGTAATACCTCGGATTATACCACTACCAAAAGTTGGCGGGGTATTACCATTGCTACCAATTTTCGCTGGCTTATCTGCGCTTAGCGCACTGTCCGGAGGAGCTGCAGGTGTAGCTAAAGCAATAAATGAGTCAAAGATAGCTCAACATCAGTTGGAAGAAAATTAGCGACACAACAGAGCTGTAAAAGCAATCAAAATCAAACATGGGAAAGGTCTCTATTTACAACCACACAATAATGGTTTTGTATGTGGACATATGTGTTTAAATTTTTTAATTGAAGAATGTAATAAATAAGTATAAAAGTATATCAACAACTTGTGTTATGCATTCACATGGATCCTTTTCATTTTCTTATCTTTCGTAACGGATGCCGTACAATTTTTGTGGCACTTTTCCTTGTTCTTTTACCGCCCAAGTCGTTTATGTGGCTATTGTTTTGATTTAATTCTTTTGTCGCCCAAGTCGTTGGTGCGGCTATTATAAACATCGGTTTTAAATTTCATAAACACTCGACATAATAATGGAACGTCGATGATTTCTTATCTCGATCTTCCCACGATCCACATGTATGTATAATGGTCCCTTGGACGAACATCGTCTGTTCGTCTAACTTTAAGTTTTAGTTTTAATCCAACATCAAAAGCAGCAGGTACTTCTCTGCTCTAATAAACTCCTTTTTGTGTTCCATTTATTACTATGTTTTTTTTCCCCCAATAAGTTTGGTCGCGCATAACACTTGCATCATTCCAATTTCATAAGCAATGGCGTTAACCTTAACATTGAGTGGCAACCAATCGATTCTCACTGCAGAGTATTTCCATCCAATACTTCTTAATTCTGATTATGTATGTGGACTAGTGGACTTTCAAACACATAGCTCAATACCTAATGTAAACGTAATCAATAACTTATTTCATTTTGGAGATGGCATCATCATATTTGTAGGATCCTTTAGGATCCTATGAGATTGAGGATATCAACAAATTAATTCAAGCTGCAATCAAAGATGATGATCAAGCCAACAAACCAACGATCAAAATAAGGGCCAATAATAACACTTTAAAGTGCGAAATTTTCAGCACCGTAGATATTGATTTTTCACAAAATAATTCGATCAGATCACTATTGGGATTAAGTCGGAGAAAACTAGCTGCCAATGCAATACAGGAATCAGATCTTTACGTTGATATCAACAGGGTCAATACAATACGAATTGTATGTAATTTGATTGATGGAACATATATTAACAATCAACCTGTACACATGCTCCATAAGCTCTCAGTCAAAGTAAGTCCCGGGTATAAAATAATAGAGGCACCTCAGAACGTTATCTATTTACCAGTGATTGTCAAAAGCATAATTTCTATTACCTTAAAACTATTGGATCAAGACGGTAATCTCATAAACTTTTGACGTGAAATAGTAGGAGAGCCGACCGAACATTGTCTTAAGGCATAAAACAATAGGATGAGTTGAGTAAAATATGAAAGTCTGCTAGTAAACTAAGAAAAAAAACCAAGGGTTGTCGGGAATTTTCGCCCAGGGATGGAAATAACGGGCCACTTCCGGTATGGTATTTTAGTGATTTTAGTGGTTCGCTGAAAATTTCAAGAAAATAATTCTTAATGCTCGGTATGATTTGATTCTAACAAGATAACGCATGGATGATAATTTATTAACTGTTGAAGGGTTAGATGATGAAAAGGATAAGCCAAGTAACAAATTTACTTCGATAAGGCTTTGATTTTCGATTTTGGGAGGCTATTACTTCTATAAGGCCTCTAAAGTACCTGTGGATTATTTCCGAGGTAAACACAATTTGTATAAGACCTTAAGGCAGCTGCAAAGAGGTCTTATAGAGGGACAAGTTTCTGTTAATCTCCTCTGTTAATTTACAAGAAGTCTACTATTTCTATAAGGCCTTATAACAACTTCGGAATTTCAGTGCAGAATGCGAACTACCTCTTTAAGGCCGTATAGAAGTTTCGGTATCACTGTGCCTGTATGAAGCATTTTGTTGCAATATTTACCGAAGCTCATACTTGAAAATGTTGCTTGTATAAGGTTTTCCATTGTAAGCACTACCGAAACTGTTAAAAACAGCTTAATCTCCCAAGCCTTACAGAAAGTGTTACTTGTATATAGTTTCTTGTAGCAGGCTGCACCGACACTGTTGCTTATATAATGTTGTCTGCTGCAAGCCTTACCGAAACTGTTACTTTTATAAGGTCTCCGAGGCTACTCGAAACTGTGGATCGCAGTTTTCTGTTGCAATATTTTGTTTCAAATCTAACAGAAAATGTTACTTGTGTAAGGCTTCCTGTTGCAAGCTGTTGCAGGCTGTTACTTGTATAAAACTTCCGGCTGCAAGCCTCACGGAAACTGTTACTTATATATGGCCTCTTGTTGTAGCAATTACCGAAACTGTTGCTTGTATAGAGATTCCTGTTGCAGGCTTTACCGAAACTGTAAACTGAATGTAGTTTTCTCCTGAAATATTTCTGTTTCAAGTCTAGCAGAAACTGTTACTTGTATAAGGCCTCCTGTTGCAGGCTTTATAGAGGCTTTTACTTGTATAAGGCTTCCGGTTGCAGGCTTTATAGAGGCTATTGCTTGTATAAGGCTTCCTGTTGCAAGCTTTATACAGGCTACTACTTGTATAAGGCTTCCTGTCGCAGGCTTTATATAGGCTATTACTTGTTTAAGGCTTCCGGTTGCAGGCTTTATAAAGGCTATTACTTGTATAAGCTTCCTGTTGCAGGCCTTATAGAGGCTATTACTTGTATAAGGATTCCGGTTGCAGGCTTTATAGAGGCTATTACTTGTTAACCTAACTTAACTAATTGCGTAATTTATCACGCACTTTTTTTTACTCAGTGCTGTGCTTTTTATGTTTTTATACCCGACCCAGGGTATATTAAAATTGATGTATAGTTTGTAACGCAGTGAAATAATCACCGTAGACCCCTAAGACCTTTTAGAGATATGAATGGGACCGACAGGAGAATCGATTAAGCCATGTCCGTCCGTCCGTCCGTCTGTCCGCATGTAAACAACTTTTAGGCCTTAAATTTTAAGGCAGAGAGCTGAAATTTTGTGGGTTGGTTGGAAGTCCAGTCCTTCAGATCAAGTTTGGAAATAAGCTGAATCCGCCCACAGACACGCCCACTACAGGCCTGTATGTGCGACCATCTCTAATTTAAAAAAATACATTACGTTACAATGGCGCTAGCGCATCCATTTTTGGTACGTAACATTGCCTTATAATTGTCTTTAAGGTAGCCAAAAAAGTTTAGCTTTTTTATTGGCCACGCCCACTTTTTAAGGGATTTTAGCATAAAATGACTGTTCTTCAATAAATATATATGAAATTTGACAACAAATTATATGACAAAAGCTGTAGATATTAGCATTTTCTAACTTTTATGCATATATTTTATGTGCCTCCGCCCAAACAAAAAGCCCTACAAAAAGTGATTTTTTTAGTTTAAAAGGTGGAGTTTTAGGCCGAAATGTATGCAACCGCCTAGAGTAAAGCATTCAACAGTTATATTTTTATATCCCGCCCACTTTTTGGAGGCGTGGCAGTTTTCTTTTTGGTATTGTCAGGTATGGATTGAAGCTTTTGCATACCCACTGTTGCACTTTCCCACATGTTTTTTTTGTGTTTTTTTGTTTTTTTCTTATGTAAATAAAATCTTAAAACTACCTTAACCTAGACACTTAAGAACTATGTAAGCCGGCCAAGGCTTAGCGGCGACCGACTTTACCGAACAGAGAAAGCCCTAACCGGGATCGATTGGGATCGACGAGGGAGTTATCTCTTGCTGGTGCTGTTTATGTACATCTCCCAGATCACGGGAGGATACCGATCTGCTGAATCGGAGACGCTCCTCAGCGCTCCGTGCGACGTCTCGG
Source organism: Neoascia interrupta (assembly GCA_947623515.1). Taxonomy (NCBI): domain Eukaryota; kingdom Metazoa; phylum Arthropoda; class Insecta; order Diptera; family Syrphidae; genus Neoascia; species Neoascia interrupta. The sequence continues at coordinate 106,054,442 of OX392462.1, forward strand.
TTGTAGTTGAGTCGCCTGTCAACAGTTGTCCGAGCAACATGGATCCATGATCTATTCTGGATCAGGCCTGCCTGGTCAAAATAGAGCAATGCCTCCGGGGCGACGAAGCTATTCAGACGCACACTCTCATGCTACATGAAATTTGGGTTATAAGCCCCTGAGATTAGGTTATTTGTCAAGGTCATTGCTCTTGCAATGAGCCTTCGAGTCAGCTTTATGAGGAAATTATCCACTCTAATCAGATTCGCCCTGTTGTACAGGACCTCATTGGAACAGTACTTTGTGTACTCGGACTCCGGAGTTCGATATAAGCGAAGGCAAGCCCGAAGACAAGCCCTCTCGACAACCCGAATCCTCTATTCTACTTGCCCCTATGTTGAACCACACGGGACAACCATATGCAAGCATAGGCCGAACAAGGGCCATGTAGCAGATAACCTTCACCCTCGCATCGAGTTGGCTGCTATAAAACAGTCTCTTTGTGAGGGCAAAGGCACCCCGGGCTCTGGATAAAGCAAGATCTACATGTTTGTTAAGATATAGATATTGGTCTAGCCAGAGTCCAAGGTATCTGACTACATTTTTACACGCAAGTAGAAGCCCGTGCTGTCCAACGATAGAAAACTTTCGCTAGTTCTTTTTGGTATCCCTAGAGGCCAAAGACAACGGCATTCTAAACAGGATGGTTTCCGACTTCTGGAAATTGATCCTCAACTTCCAGTCGTCGCAATATTGCTGAATTTTGGTGAATTTGCTGAATATTGCTGAATTTACAATTACCTCGATTTTGGGCCCTAATCTTTACGCGATCAAATCGTAGGAATACGCTATCGCAAAATGAAGAGATCCTATCAGATCAGCCGTGTAAATTTTGAAGAGAATCGGCGAATTGACCGCTCCCTGTTGCAGACCGTTTTTGATATTGAACACTCCAGTAGAAGTCACATTGCCGTGCTAAACGACAAACTTTCTACCGGAGAGCATATTAAGCAACATGTATAGAAGAGGTTTGCTGATGCCTTACCTATTCAACTTGTAGAAGAGTCCTTCTAACCATAACCTCCAAGTCAATCAGGCAGGCACCTGTGCATTGGTTCTTGCTTTTGTACCATTGGATATCTGATATCAGTTCCGCCTTGAAACCGAATTGTTTATCCGGAACTATTTTATTGTCCTCAACCCACTTAGTCAAGGCTCTATTGATCACCTTTTCGAATACCTTGCTGATATTCGGAAGAAGACTTATTGACCGGAGATTTGCCGGATTGGAGTTATCCTTTCCCCTTTAGGGGATCGGATGTGCCACAGCTATTTTCCAATGCTCTGGATAATGTGTATTATTCAGAGCATTGTTGAACAGAGTGGCGTAGATTTCCACCGCTCCTGGAGGAAAATGTCGAAGCACAATGATATTCCATCGATTCCCACAGATTTCTTCTTTTTCCGCAATTTTGTAAAAAATAGTTATTTCGGCACTTAGTCCGCAAGTGTCACTGTCATACACAAACGTGCGCAGTCAGTATATAGTTTGTCGGTCCACGTCTGTCAAGTGTAAACGTTCGTCAAACAGCAGTAGATCCAGATAGGAGCCGCACCTAGGATACTATGGACTATCTGTCGCTTTTAAATCGAGCCGAAACTCGACACTGTGTTGACCCCACCAATTAAATAGTGAGTTTCCTCTAGGATTAGGTGTTTGGTTTCCCCAATCTCTATGTTTGGCGTTTAGATCTCCAGCCATGAGGAAAAAGTTCTCCCCCGACTCCAGCCTTAGGCATCGAAACAATGTCTCGAGCTCTGACGTAAAAACAGTAGATTGAACAGCTTCAGGAGCATAAAGTGACACCACATACAACTTTTTTCCACTACGGAGAAGGATGTACGCAATGCATGCTACAGGCTCCCGGAACCTTGGCACTATACCTCTATACACGGCCTTATGCTTAAGTTCTTTGCGAATGAAGATCGCAGCACCTCCTCCTCGAATGAAGTTGGGTCGGTCTCTTCTAACTACGTTATAATCTTTGTGCCTTAACTTACGTTTTCGAGTTAACTTAGTTTCGCTAGCCAGACAAACATTAGGGCTTTGGTCGTTAAGCAACTTAAAGAACGTTTCTCTTCGCTAAATCCTCAACAATGAATTTACGTTCACCGCTAGGATCTTCAAGGGGTTTTTTTTTTGCGGTCGTACCCACTACGATTTGTTGCGCGCAAGGCTAGGCAGAAGCGCGTGTGCCTGTCCACACGAGTCGCCTGCACATTTAACTGGCGCTGCATTTGTACCATCTGCCCCTGGATTTGGAGCAAAATGAACAGTACGTCGCCTTGCACCTCCGGAGCCTTAGGCACTGAGGCCTGTGCAGCTACCTTTGGTTGTTGCTGTCCCGTGCTCACGCTACCTGACGCCATTTGGGCGTAGGTGATTTGGGGAGTCAAGGTTACTTTTTGAGCTGGACCCTGTGGGACTTGCTTAACGCTCTTCTGCTTTCGAACCCGATTTGCTGTTTTTATGCTCTGTAATTCAGGACAACCCCTATAATTATCTGAGCGTCCTGTACCTTTGCAAAGCACACATGAGAGCTGGCTCTTCTCAGCTTCATCTTTCCCTAGCGGACATTCCTCCGCCTTGTGGTACTTAGCACACTTAACGCATCTAGGCTTCATATCGCAGTTAAACGCGGCGTTACCGAACCTTTGGCAGCGAGCACATCGAATAACGGTCTCGCTGCGCTTTAATTTGTCCCAGAAAACAAGCTGGTAGTCTAGGACTTGATTTTCCTTAGACCATCCAGCTTGCTATCGGGAAGATCCGCAGTTTCCTATTCTCCCTTGCTGTGACGAAGGGCTTAGCTCCTACAAACGTAAGCCCGTCGCACCTCATTGCCTGGAGCATCTTGAGAAGCTCCTCCGGCTCGGCCGACGGGTCCATCCCTCTCAGGAGCACTGTGTGCAACCTTTCCCCCTTCGGGGTGACAGAGTAGAACTCCGTCGTTGAGTCCCTTAATAAATTTTTAATGATGTGGTACTGCTCTACAGTGTTACACTGAATGGAGAGCCTATTATCATTAAAGCGTTTAACAGTAAAAGTATTGCCTATGGCTGACTTACATAAATCAATTGTGTCCTTCAGTTCCATCTTGTAGGTGTTGATGGGCGGCACACGCACCTTGGCTGGCTTATTCTCCTGCTGTTGTTGCTTTAGTTGCTGTTGCTGCTGCTTTGTCTGCTGCTGTAACTGCTCTTGCTGTTTCTTTTGCTGCTGCTGCTGTGGCTGCGGCTGATTTTGCTGTTGCTGTATTTGCGACAGCTGCTTTTGCTGTTGCTGCGGCTGCAACTGTTTTTACTCTGGCTGTTGTTGTTTGTTTAGGGCAGTAGGGGGCACAGCCTGTTTCTCCCTTTCCCGCCTCGCCGTTTGTTTGGCTTTAATAGCCAGCACCTTCTGCTGGAGTTGCGTGATGCTATTATTAAGGCACTTCGTCTTCGGATTCCGAATTGGCCAGAGAACCGAAGCTGTTGCTTGCCCCGGTATACATGCCTTCCCCACCTTCGGAGACGTATGGGTACTCTGTACTTGCTGCTTCTTCGTTTGTATGTTGCGTCTCCTCCCCCGCCCCAACAGGCAGCTTTTCAGCTGAGGCTGACAAGCGAAAACGCTGCACCAGGTTGGGCTTCGGATTAAGCCTCCTCCTCCTCCTTCTCTTTGCTAGCCCCTTTGATGTCGAAGGGACTTCTGCATCGCGGCCTGTTATAACCGCCACCTCGCCCGATGTTATTTTCGCAACATCTTTCGCTACTTTGAGCGCAGACCGGTTGGCCTTGCTCATCACGTGTTTGTCGCGCTTAACACTTCTATCTTTAATTTCGATTAAAGAAAAAAAAGAACTTTAATTTTTGCCGACCCGTACTCGAACTTGGGTCTTGTTTTTGCCGGTCTAGTGCTCTTCCTTCACACCACGTCGGCTATGAGAAACTTATAGTCTGGAAATTCAGTTAATGCACTGTCTAATATCAACGAAGCCGAAACACGTGTGTTCTCCGCGGAGGTCTGTGAACGACTAAGTTGTGACGCTTTCCACTAGGCTATCGCCTCATATAAATAATGGAAGCGAAAGCGGCATTAGTTGATACCTAAAGTAAAATGGTATCGGTATGACTTCTTTTCAGCTTGTATAAGGCTTACCGAAGCTTGGCAGAGATGTGGATTAACAACCACAGTGCTATCTCGCTCTTTAAGCAAAACATTTCATTAACAGTCTCGGTAAGACTTCGCATCAACTTCTTTTAGGCCTAACAGAAACTCTATTGTTTCCATACTAAAATGATGCACAAACACCAATTAACAAAACAGTTCTTCTCTCTCGCGCTCTAACGAAGTTATTGCTAACAGTTTCGGTAAGACTTCGTACAAACTTCTATAAAAGGCCTAACAGAAATAACTAAATTGTGTTTGTGTCGCATGCTTTAATGGTGCACAAATACCAATAAAAACAATACGCTCTCGCGTATACAGAATATTGTATTCATTCAAGGTGGATAGACCTTTTAACATTTCGACGTCGATTGGTATTATTGTCGCGGGATGCCAAACAAAGTTCCTTTTTTATTGATAAAGTAAAAATTAAACATAAACATAAATACTATTTAAAAAATGCAATCGGTGTTTCGATGAACGAGAAAGTTGTAGACTTAATCTACCTTTCTAAGTTAGGCTAAAAATATTTTATTTATAAAACACGGATAGGATGAAAAAAGTATTGTTTGTGTTGTGAAAATTGTGCATGCATACGACCACAAAATGGTTCACGGATTAAAGAAGATCACATCTTTGGATCACATTTCACATTGATCACAAATGTGAACGACGTCAGATTTTGACAGTCGTGCCAAAAGGTCTATGTGCCTGTTTTCATTTGGCTTATCCTAACCTAACCTAAAATTTATTTCTCAAAATAAAACGGAGGTTGAACGGTGGCCACCACACTGGTGCTTCCCTTCACCTTAGTAATTCTGACACATCATGTTAGGATCAACCAAATGAAAACAGGCACTATGGCGCGAAAAGCATGATTAAGTAAAAAAGATCTGCTTGGATGGCGATACTCACGGGCGTAAGCAAAAAATTCTTCAGGAAGGGGCAATATCTGAAATCGAAAAATGCTAAGGCATAGTGATTTTTTTTGTTAATAACGTACGCCTGCAGGGCTTGTTTATATAAATTTTTAAGCGGATTCAATAATTGTAAGTTATTCTACAAAGATAATGAAGACATTCTTCATTCTACAAAGACATAAAGTAATGAATTACGTTAAAGGATGGCTAGAATTAATGGATTCACTATATTTATTTTTAAATGTTCATCCATTGACATAGTAACCATCCTTTGATGGAAATCGTTACTTTATGTCTTGATAAAATCCAGACGAACTATACTTTGGGATTTTCATACTAACGTCATCGGAAAGCCGTGAAAGTTGGCAATTTTTCATCCATTGACATCGTAGCTATCCTTTGATGGAAATCGTTACTTTATATCTTAATAAAATCCAGACGAACTTTTCTTTGGGATTTTTATACTAATGTCATCGGAAAGCCTAGAAAGTTGGCAATTTTTCATCCATTGACATCGTAGCCATCCTTTGATGGAAATCGTTACTTTATGTATTTATAAAATCCAGACGAACTATACTTTGGGATTTTCAAACTTATGTCATCGGAAAGCCTTGAAAGTTGACAATTTTTCATCCATTGACATCGTAGCCATCCTTTGATGGAAATCGTTACTTTATGTCTTGATAAAATCCAGGCGAACTATATTTGGGATTTTCACACTAATGTCATCGGAAAGCCTTGAAAAATGGCACTTTTTCATACATTGACTTGGTTGCCATCCTTTGATGGAAATCGTTACTTTATGTCTTGACAAAATCCAGACGAACTATATTTTGGGATTTTCATACTAATGTCATCGGAAAGCCTTGAAAGTTGGCAATTTTTCATACATTGACATCGTAGCCATCCTTTGATGGAAATCGTTACTTTATGTCTTGATAAAATCCAGACGAACTATACTTTGGGATTTTCATACTAATGTCATTGGAAAGCCTTGAAAGTTGCAATTTTTCATCCATTGACATCGTAGCCATCCTTTGACGGAAATCGTTACTTTATGTCTTGATAAAATACAGACGAACTATACTTTGAGATTTTCATATTTATCTCATCAGAAAGCCTTGAAAGTTGGCAATTTTTCATCCATTGACTTCGTAGCATAAATTACTGAATAACTAGATATTCAACTTGCATCCCTCTTACCCTCCAACACCCATTCGCTTACGTTTTTTATAAAGCCTTTAAAGCTTTTGTAAACTTTAAATTTCCGAGTCGGTGAATACGTGTAAGAAGATACAACAACAATTTACCTAAGCGATCAGCTGACGTAAAAGCTCCAAAACGAAATTGCATGGAAATGACGAATTCATGAATTTACTCACATTTGTAAACAAATTTCAGAGCATGGGTAAATTCATCAATTTCAGCTTGTGGGAAAAGCTTTTACATGTCCGAAGTTGAATATCTAGTTATTCAGTAATTTATGCTTCGTAGCCATCTTTTAATGGAAATCGTTACTTTATGTCTTGACAAAATCCAGATGAACTATATTTTGGGATTTTCATACTAATGTCATCGGTAAGCCTTGGAAGTTGGCAATTTTTTCTCCATTGATATCGTAGCCACCCTTTGACGGAAATCGTTACTTTATGTCTTGATAACATTATTTTGGAAATCCCAAAATATAGCTCGTCTTGAATTTATCATGTGGTACATGCGATTTAAAGTAAAACACTACACTTTACTTAACGATTTCCATCAAAGGATGGCTACGATGTCAATGGATGAAAAATCGCCATTTTTCAAGGCGACACATTAGTATGAAAATATCAAAATATAGTTCGTCTGGATTTTATCAAGACATAAAGTAACGATTTCCATCAAAGGATGGCTACGATGTCAATGGATGAAAAATTGCCAACTTTCAAGGCTTTCCGATAACGTTAGTATGAAAATCCCAAAGTAAAGTTCGTCTGGATTTTATCAAGACATAAAGTAACGATTTCCATCAAAGGATGGCTACTATGTCAATTGATGAAATAATACAGTTTTCAGGCCTATCCGACGACATTTAAAAATTAATATAGTGAATCCATTAATTCTAGCCATCCTTTAATGGAATTCATTACATTATGTCTTTGTAGAATGTAAAATGTCTTCATTATCTTTGTAGAATAACTAACAATTATTAAATCCGCTTAAAAATTTATATAAACAAGGATGAAAAATTGTAAACTTTCAAGGCTTTCCGATGACATTAGTATGAAATTCCCAAAATATAGTTCGTCTGGATTTTATCAAGACATAAAGAAACGATTTCCATCAAAGGATGGCTACCAAGTCAATGTATGCAAAATTGACAACTTTCAAGGATTTCCCAACTTTCAAGGCAAATCCCAAAATATAGTTCGTCTGGATTTTATCAAGATATAAAGTAACGATTTCCATCAAAGGATGGCTACGATGTCAATGTACGAAAAATTGCCAACTTTCAAGGCTTTCCGATGACATTAGTATGAAAATCTCAAAATATAGTTCGTCTGGATTTTATCAAGACATAAAGTAACGATTTCCATCAAAGGATGGCTACCAAGTCAATGTATGAAAAATTGCCATTTTTCAAGGCTTCCCGATGACATTAGTATGAAAATCCCAAAATATAGTTCGTCTGTATTTTATCAAGACATAAAGTAATGATTTCCATCAAAGGATGGCTACGATGTCAATGGATGAAAAATTGCAACTTTCAAGGCTTTCCGATGACATTAGTTTGAAAATCCCAAAGTATAGTTCGTCTGGATTTTATCAAGACATAAAGTAACGATTTCCATCAAAGGATGGCTACGATGTCAATGGATGAAAAATTGCCATTTTCAAGGCTTCCCGATGACATTAGTATGAAAATCCCAAAATATATTTCGTCTGGATTTTATCAAGACATAAAGTAACGATTTCCATCAAAGGATGGCTACGATGTCAATGTATGAAAAATTGCCAACTTGCAAGGCTTTCCAATGACATTTGTATGAAAATCCCAAAATATAGTTCGTCTGGATTTTATCAAGACATAAGGTAACGATTTCCATCAAAGGATGGCTACGATGTCAATAGATGAAAAATTGCAACTTTCAAGGCTTTCCGATGACATTAGTATGAAAATCCCAAAGTATAGTTCGTCTGGATTTTATCAAGACATAGAGTAACGATCTCCATCAAAGGATGGCTACGATGTCAATGGATGAAAAATTGCCTACTTTCAAGGCTTTCCGATGACATTAGTATGAAAATCCCAAGGTATAGTTCGCCTGGATTTTATCAAGACATAAAGTAACGATTTCCATCAAAGGATGGCTACGATGTCAATGGATGGAAAATTGCCATTTTTCAAGGCTTTCCGATGACTTTAGTATGAAAATCCCAAAATATAGTTCGTCTGGATTTTATCAAGAGATAAAGTAACGATTTCCGTCAAAGGATGGCTACGATGTCAATGGATGAAAAATTGCCAACTTTCAAGCCTTTCCGATGACGTTAGTATGAAAATCCCAAAGTATAGTTCGTCTAGATTTTATCGAGACATAAAGTAACGTTTTCCATCAAAGGATTGCTAATATGTCAATGGATGAAAAAATACAGATTTTCAAGGCTATCCGACGACGTTTAAAAATTAATATAGTGAATCCATTAATTCTAGCCATCCTTTAATGGAATTCATTACTTTATGTCTTTGTAGAATGTAGAATGTCTTCATTATCTTTGTAGAATAACTAACAATTATTAAATCCGCTTAAAAATTTATATAAACAAGCCCTGCAGGCGTACGTTAATAACAAAAAAAAAATCACTATGCCTTATTGACATCATTTATTAACATTGATTGACATCATTTCAGACAGCAAAGAATTAACAACAACAGAGGGAAAAGATAAATCAACAGAGAAGGAGACTGTTTTTTTCGTTTTATGCTCCATTTATTTTTATACGATGTTTTCGCGATGAGTGCTTGCCTATGGTAAACGAGGACCCCGGTTCAAGCCTCACACAACTAAAGATTTTTTTCTTTATTTATTTCGGAGATTTGTTCTGCAACAACCGTTTCAGTAAAGCTTGCAAAAGTAAGCCTTATACAAGTAACAGCCTCTATAGGACCTGCAACCGGAAGCCTTATAAAAGCAATAGCCTCTATAAAGCCTGCAGCAGGAAGCCTTATACAAGCAATAGCCTCTATAAAGCCTGCAACAGGAAGCCTTATACAAGCTATAGCCTCTATAAAGCCTGCAGCAGGAAGCCTTATACAAGCAAGAGCTTCTATAAAGCCTGCAACCGAAAGCCTTGTACAAGTAATAGCCTCTATAAATCCTGCAGCAGGAAGCCTTGTACAAGTAATAGCCTGTATAAAGCCTGCAACAGGAAGCTTTGTACAAGTAACAGTTTGGATAAAGCCTAACAGTAGGATTTATACAAGTCTGTTAGGTCTTTACAGAACAAACAACAGTTTCGGTAAAGTCTAACAGGAAACTTTATACAAGCCTGTTAGGACTTAACAGTTTCGGTAAAGTTCTCCAAATGGGCTTCTGTAAGGCCTTTCAAACACACACAACAGGAGGGGAAACAGCCTGTTTAGAGCCTTACCGCAATAGAAATGTTACTTGGGAAGATAACCATACATAAAATTCAATGGGCAGGTTCGGCATGTGACATTGGCGGATTCTTTTAAGCTACAACTATACAAATCTATAAATAATGGCTCATCAGTGAAAATTGCATTTCGAAGTTGGGACCTGTATGAATATCCAGTGCTACCAACCACTACTCATCACATTTAGAATGTTAAGACAACAATGCAAGTGGAAAAACCACGTTATATTGTTGTGGCATTGCAAACCAATAAACGTTATTTGTTCAAAGAAGATCCTACACACTTCGATCATTTTAATGTCACAAATTTAAGGGCCCATTTAAACTCAGATGTGTACTCATATGAGGATTTAAATTTAGCCACAATTTAAGCACATTGTATATATAGTATGTACGCTGATTTCCAAAAATCATACTTTAATCGATCGATATCGGAACCACTATTATTAATCTGACCTTTTTAAGTCCCTAAGAGACCTTTTATCAAGAGCCACCATCTTTGTAATAGATTGCAGATACCAAACTGAAATTATAAAGTCCGGTCCGGTGGATATTCGCTTGGAAATGAAAACATCAACCGCAATCCCTGATAAAACTTCAGCATACTGCCACATGTTACATGATCGAATAATAAGCTACAACCAAATTAATCAATTGGTATCTAAAGAAATATAAAATTACTGCCACTTGAATGCAATCCTCTTCCATGGCAACATCACACCGCAAAATGACTTCCTTCTTTATTGTCGATGTACAAGGCTTTAAAGGTCTCGGCAATTCATTTATTGCAAAAGAGATAGCTGTATTCAACCACGGACATCATCATCATTTTATCTTGACACCATCCTTCGACTCATCACATTTTACTGCTGCGTTAAGAAGGCAAGCTCAATGGTTGTATCAAAACCATCATGGGTTGATATGGGATGGAGGATTTACTGAGATCACTAAGGCTAAGAAATATTTTCAAACCAGAATCAAGAATACGGATGTTTATCTAAAAGGTACCGAAAAAGTTCTATGGATGAAACAATTATTGCAGGATGAAAATGTTAATGTTATAAATGTTGAAGATAAAAATTGTCCGAATGTAAAAGAATTAAATAATGTATATCAGAATGAAATAAGATGCTTATCGCATAGCAAGTGCTGTGCCTTGCAAAATATATACCTTATAAATAGATTAATATGTGAAACAAATAAAGCAGACAGTTGTAAATAAAAACCAAATCTATTGTTTCTTCTTAGATTTATTTATTTATTTACTGATCCTCAGCAAAATTTTTTTGGGAGTTCATATATTGATCGATAAAGAATATATTTAGATTCATTTATGACTAAGTACAAATTTGAATTATTAGAATTTACAACTTGTAAATCAATGCCCTTTGATTTAAAAGTTGTAAAAAAAAGATTTTTAATAAAATAAAAGATTTGCCATATGACTTGGCAAGTACGTTTGGGTGGTCGGGAATTTGACCACCAAACGTTCGCCAAATCTTGTTTTTACTTTCTTTATTATCTGGATTGAATAGAACTTATTCTGCTCCATCTTGGTCGCATGAATAGTTCTTTTATAAATTACGCTTAATGATACTGCCTCGTTTTGCGCATTAATGCGTTCTAAAATGCCGCTTACTCCGCCATCTTCTCCAAATTTTCGCTTATTCGGATTTTGAGGTAATGCCTACGCCTGAACTCTAGAATTTGGTTTGTGTTCTCCATTTTTGTATTTACAAAGTTCCAACTTGTATTTACTAAGTTCAACTTGTATTTACTAACTGTGGCTTGTAAGCCACAGTTACCCTTTTATAGCTAATTGGTTATAGTCCAGGGAAATTAGACATCGAACTTCGGAAAAATTCCGAAAAAGCTGAATTTTGGTATGAAGCTTGAGAATGCCGTTCTTAATAAAATACCAAAAGTCCGATCCGAGTGCAGCTTAAAATTTTGGCAGGGGTCAAAAGTCACTGAAAACAGTTTTTTGTGAATATCTCCATAACGGTTACTTTTACAGAAAAACTTTCTGCTGCAAAATTGTAGATTGTAAATTTCCTATCAAAAAGGTTAAAAGACTTCTACGTTAGGCTAACCGTTTTTGAGATATTTCAATTGTAGCGGCCAAAGACCGGTGTTAACATTAAGTAATTAGACACGCTGCCACTAGTAAACTTCTTAGCTTACAGCAACTAACAGCCTTACACGCATTTATCAACTAGAATATATGTATAGAAACTTAAATATATATAAAGACTTTAAGTTATATGTACAATATCACATATGAGGAATATATGGCAACTGATAAGAATGGGTGTTAACTGTTAGAAGGTAAGACTGTTTTATTAGAAATATTGAAATATTTCTCAGCTGAGGGATAGTATTAGTATGTATATATACCCATCAGGCGTGAATCCAGGATTTCGTTCAGGAAAAGGCAACACTTCGAGCTGTTGCGCCACTAGATTCTTTTTTTTGTTAATAATTTTCTGTCTCGTATGATGACCCTGCAAGTTCGGGTTTAAGAATAGCCTTGAGGTAAGGTATGCTTGTCGTAAAAGCCGACTAAAATCCACTGGAGGAAGTAATCTTCAGGCATAAGTGAGGCTGTCCAGGAGAAAAAACTCCTTGTGGGGCCATCCTTGGCAGTAAAGTTATAACTGAAAAAGATGAACCCGAAGGTTTAAATAAAATCCAGCAGCGTCTGTTACATATTGTGCAATCCATTACGGGGGGCGGAGGGGGACAGCGCCAAGTCAAAATGAGGGCTTAGGTGGAAACTCTACAAATCGACAACGGCACTAACTCTAAATTGGCACATGGAATGTTTCGTCGCTAACGAGGAAGGAACTTGAACTGGCCAAAAAGTATCAGCTCGATGCAACTGGCATCTCCTCAACTAAGTGGAAGGGTTTTGGAATCAAGACTTCGATGATGGGTGGAAGCTCTTCTGGTCTGGCGTTCCAAATCACATGACTGCACAGGCGGGTGTGGGGATACTCACAAGCCCCCGGTTGTCAGAAAATGTATTCGATGTTATTCCGTTAGGAGCAAGGATTCTGATCTTAAAGCTTAAGCTTCAGCGATCGACTCTGGCTCCGGTTCAGGTTTATGAGTCCTTTTGAGTATGAGTCCTTTTTCAACGAAGTTGATGCTGCCTGGACAGAGTAGCAGAAATGGACTTCTTCCTCCTGATGGAAGGCCTTCAATGCAAATGTGGGTACGGACGACAGTACTTGGCGGAGTGTGATCGGGGGACATGGTGACCCCGATCAAAGCAGGAACGGAGGGAAGTTGTTGGACTTTTGCTGTGATATGCACAGCTTGTCCATCATGAACACCTTTTTCCCACACAAGCAGAGTTTAAATCAGAGTTTAAATCAGAGGAAACTGATTGATTTCTTTGTTGTACCATCGTGTCTTCAAAGAATGATTTGTGATGTTCGAGTTTTCAGGGGAGCTGAGTTGTCAACTGATCACCACTTAGTGCTGTGTAAATTGTTTTTCATTCCTTTGCCACGCAGGCGAAAACCAAGACTGGTGAGCCGCATACGGTGGGAAAGGTTGCAGGATGCTGATTCTAATTTTAAAGACCTTTTGAATGTAGAGGAGGAATGGCAGCTGTTTTTACTGGCAGTCATTGCCTCTGCAAGAAATGTTTGTAAAGTGAAGCGGCTTGGGGTAGCGGCTGGAGGTGAGAAAACCAAGCAGTTGGTTTAAAACTCCAGGAGTTCAAGAAGCCATCAGAGAGAAGAAGAGAGCCTACATTGCGTGGATCCAATGTAGAAACTCAACTTCTCGAGCCCGGTACGATGAAGCGCGAAGGACTTCCAATCTGGCAGTCAGAACAGCCAAGGAACAGTCATGGAAAAAGTTTGGCGAGAAGTTAGAGTACGATTACAGATCTGCAAACAAGATTTTTTGGCAGACTATTCGCCGGCTCAGAGGAAGGAAGTTGAGTATCATTCAAGGGGTTAAATCCAAGGACGGTACACTTCTTTCAAATGAGAGCGATGTGTTGCGCAGATGAAGAGAGCACTTTTTGGAGTTGCTCAACCCCCAACAGGGCACTGAAGATGGCATTTCCACTGCTGACTAGATAAGGGCGGAGAATAGTCTCACAGTACACAAGGTCAAAAAAGCGATTAAATCGCTTAAAGTTGGCAAGTCTGCTGGAGTTGATGAAGGTGTTGGAAACGCGTTCCAGAGCTGTAACCGAGCCTTTGTTACGGGAAGAACAGTGCGGCTTTCGGTCTAGCAGAGGCACAACCGACCAGCTTTTTACTCTGAAGGTTATTCTTGAGAAGGCCTGGGAATATGCCAAACCGGTCTATGCGTGTTTTGTATATCTGGACCGAGTCCCTCGGGATACACTGTGGAGAGTTTTGCAGGACTAGTGGACCTCTTGTGAGAGCCATTCAGTCTCTGTATGGAAACTGCAGAAGCTGTATACGGATAAATGGCGTCAAATTCCGTCCTTTCGCCAGGGCTGTGTTCTGTCGCCGCTCCTTTTTATAGCATATATGGACTGATAGATAGATAGATATTTTATTTTATTTCAGTACAATATCTTATTAAACTAGAAAACAATTTACAATTTGATACAATTCATTAAAATTAGAAATTAAAGCACGGTAATTTACTTGACATTCTATATTTTTATATTAATAAATAAGAAAATAGTGTTGAATGTCTACTGAGCATTTTAAAACAATACAGTATAAATATGGGTGGGGTGACCCTTAAAAGCAAAATAAAAACAATGCATACCTTTATTACATACTTGCGGTTTCAAAAGAAAATACATTAAATTTACATTTGAAGTTGAAAGAAAATCTTATCGAAAGACCTAATACTTGAGTGAAAATCAAGCGAAAAAACTAAATTTTTAAGTCACACCAGATACTCGGAAAGAAGTTGTTCAATGGCAGCAAAGTTAAAACCAAGAAGCCACTTTTTTACAAGATTAAGAAATTTAACAGTTAGGGAAGCCGATCTGTACGACACTGGAAGTTTGTTAAATAGCCGAATCGAGGAAATACTATAAAAATTACGATACGCTGTGGTGCGGAAAAAAGGAACATTAGCTGAGTATGAAAAGTTGCCACGAAAAAATGCCGCTTACTCCGCCATCTTCTCCAAATTTTCGCTTATTCTGATTTTGAGGTAATGCCTACGCCTGAACTCTAGAATTTTGTTTGTGTTCTCCATTTTTGTATTTACAAAGTTCCAACTTGTATTTACTAAGTTCAACTTGTATTTACTAACTGTGGCTTGTAAGCCACAGTTACCCTTTTATAGCTAATTGGTTATAGTCCAGGGAAATTAGACATCGAACTTCGGAAAAATTCCGAAAAAGCTGAATTTTGGTATGAAGCTTGAGAATGCCGTTCTTAATAAAATACCAAAAGTCCGATCCGAGTGCAGCTTAAAATTTTGGCAGGGGTCAAAAGTCACTGAAAACAGTTTTTTGTGAATATCTCCATAACGGTTACTTTTACAGAAAAACTTTCTGCTGCAAAATTGTAGATTGTAAATTTCCGATCAAAAAGGTTAAAAGACTTCTACGTTAGGCTAACCGTTTTTGAGATATTTCAATTGTAGCGGCCAAAGACCGGTGTTAACATTAAGTAATTTGACACGCTGCCACTAGTAAACTTCTTAGCTTACAGCAACTAACAGCCTTACACGCATTTATCAACTAGAATATATGTATAGAAACTTAAATATATATAAAGACTTTAAGTTATATGTACAATATCACATATGAGGAATATATGGCAACTGATAAGAATGGGTGTTAACTGTTAGAAGGTAAGACTGTTTTATTAGAAATATTGAAATATTTCTCAGCTGAGGGATAGTATTAGTATGTATATATACCCATCAGGCGTGAATCCAGGATTTCGTTCAGGAAAAGGCAACACTTCGAGCTGTTGCGCCACTAGATTCTTTTTTTTTGTTAATAATTTTCTGTCTCGTATGATGACCCTGCAAGGTCGGGTTTAAGAATAGCCTTGAGGTAAGGTATGCTTGTCGTAAAAGCCGACTAAAATCCACTGGAGGAAGTAATCTTCAGGCATAAGTGAGGCTGTCCAGGAGAAAAAACTCCTTGTGGGGCCATCCTTGGCAGTAAAGTTATAACTGAAAAAGATGAACCCGAAGGTTTAAATAAAATCCAGCAGCGTCTGTTACATATTGTGCAATCCATGACGGGGGGCGGAGGGGGACAGCGCCAAGTCAAAATGAGGGCTTAGGTGGAAACTCTACAAATCGACAACGGCACTAACTCTAAATTGGCACATGGAATGTTTCGTCGCTAACGAGGAAGGAACTTGAACTGGCCAAAAAGTATCAGCTCGATGCAACTGGCATCTCCTCAACTAAGTGGAAGGGTTTTGGAATCAAGACTTCGAAGATGGGTGGAAGCTCTTCTGGTCTGGCGTTCCAAATCACATGACTGCACAGGCGGGTGTGGGGATACTCACAAGCCCCCGGTTGTCAGAAAATGTATTCGATGTTATTCCGTTAGGAGCAAGGATTCTGATCTTAAAGCTTAAGCTTCAGCGATCGACTCTGGCTCCGGTTCAGGTTTATGAGTCCTCTTGAGTATGAGTCCTTTTTCAACGAAGTTGATGCTGCCTGGACAGAGTAGCAGAAATGGACTTCTTCCTCCTGATGGAAGGCCTTCAATGCAAATGTGGGTACGGACGACAGTACTTGGCGGAGTGTGATCGGGGGACATGGTGACCCCGATCAAAGCAGGAACGGAGGGAAGTTGTTGGACTTTTGCTGTGATATGCACAGCTTGTCCATCATGAACACCTTTTTCCCACACAAGCAGAGTTTAAATCAGAGTTTAAATCAGAGGAAACTGATTGATTTCTTTGTTGTACCATCGTGTCTTCAAAGAATGATTTGTGATGTTCGAGTTTTCAGGGGAGCTGAGTTGTCAACTGATCACCACTTAGTGCTGTGTAAATTGTTTTTCATTCCTTTGCCACGCAGGCGAAAACCAAGACTGGTGAGCCCCATACGGTGGGAAAGGTTGCAGGATGCTGATTCTAATTTTAAAGACCTTTTGAATGTAGAGGAGGAATGGCAGCTGTTTTTACTGGCAGTCATTGCCTCTGCAAGAAATGTTTGTAAAGTGAAGCGGCTTGGGGTAGCGGCTGGAGGTGAGAAAACCAAGCAGTTGGTTTAAAACTCCAGGAGTTCAAGAAGCCATCAGAGAGAAGAAGAGAGCCTACATTGCGTGGATCCAATGTAGAAACTCAACTTCTCGAGCCCGGTACGATGAGGCGCGAAGGACTTCCAATCTGGCAGTCAGAACAGCCAAGGAACAGTCATGGAAAAAGTTTGGCGAGAAGTTAGAGTACGATTACAGATCTGCAAACAAGATTTTTTGGCAGACCATTCGCCGGCTCAGAGGAAGGAAGTTGAGTATCATTCAAGGGGTTAAATCCAAGGACGGTACACTTCTTTCAAATGAGAGCGATGTGTTGCGCAGATGAAGAGAGCACTTTTTGGAGTTGCTCAACCCCCAACAGGGCACTGAAGATGGCATTTCCACTGCTGACTAGATAAGGGCGGAGAATAGTCTCACAGTACACAAGGTCAAAAAAGCGATTAAATCGCTTAAAGTTGGCAAGTCTGCTGGAGTTGATGAAGGTGTTGGAAACGCGTTCCAGAGCTGTAATCGAGCCTTTGTTACGGGAAGAACAGTGCGGCTTTCGGTCTAGCAGAGGCACAATCGACCAGCTTTTTACTCTGAAGGTTATTCTTGAGAAGGCCTGGGAATATGCCAAACCGGTCTATGCGTGTTTTGTATACCTGGACCGAGTCCCTCGGGATACACTGTGGAGAGTTTTGCAGGACTAGTGGACCTCTTCTGAGAGCCATTCAGTCTCTGTATGGAAACTGCAGAAGCTGTATACGGATAAATGGCGTCAAATTCCGTCCTTTCGCCAGGGCTGTGTTCTGTCGCCGCTCCTTTTTATAGCATATATGGACTGATAGATAGATAGATATTTTATTTTATTTCAGTACAATATCTTATTAAACTAGAAAACAATTTACAATTTGATACAATTCATTAAAATTAGAAATTAAAGCACGGTAATTTACTTGACATTCTATATTTTTATATTAATAAATAAGAAAATGGTGTTGAATGTCTACTGAGCATTTTAAAACAATACAGTATAAATATGGGTGGGGTGACCCTTAAAAGCAAAATAAAAACAATGCATACCTTTATTACATACTTGCGGTTTCAAAAGAAAATACATTAAATTTACATTTGAAGTTGAAAGAAAATCTTATCGAAAGACCTAATACTTGAGTGAAAATCAAGCGAAAAAACTAAATTTTTAAGTCACACCAGATACTCGGAAAGAAGTTGTTCAATGGCAGCAAAGTTAAAACCAAGAAGCCACTTTTTTACAAGATTAAGAAATTTAACAGTTAGGGAAGCCGATCTGAACGATACTGGAAGTTTGTTAAATAGCCGAATCGAGGAAATACTATAAAAATTACGATACGCTGTGGTGCGGAAAAAAGGAACATTAGCTGAGTATGAAAAGTTGCCACGTAAATTATAATTAGAAATAATTCTAAAATTGCGATTACCAGACTTCATAAAGAAAGTTTTTAATACCTTAAAACAATACAAATGACGGACAGGAAGAATTTTCAAGTTATAGAACAAGGGTAAGAAGGATGTCTACTTTTATTTGCGGAGTAATCTACGCACCATACTTTTCTGTAGAACCAAGAGTGGCTGAATTTTGTTCATATACGTGCCTCCCCAGCAAGTGATCCCATATTGTAATTTTGATTGAAATATGCCATAGTAAATGGTTTTTAACAAATTGGCTGAACATATATTACTTAGATAGTAAAAATGTCTAATGGTGAAACGGAAATACCTCCTCAAAGAATCTATATGATAAGCAAAGCTTAATCTTGAATCTAAAGTAAGTCCTAAATATTTAAACTCTATCACAGATTCAATCAAAAAACATTTGTCACTACAATTAATGTTACAATTAAATGTAGGAGTGCATAATTCTTGCGAAGAGTTGCAACAAGCAAGTTTCAGCCTTTGGCACTCTGGTGCATGGAAGTAGACATTCACATCGGGAGCAGGAATAGGCGACAAATTAAAAAACATTATCTTTGTTTTGGAACTTATAACCAGGTTATGTTTAGAGAACCAAATTCTCAGCAGACTTAGGTCCCAATTAATGTCCGAGATGAGATCAAGGCGACTGTCTGAACCATAACAAAAGCCTACATACTCTGCAAAGGCAGTTGGAACACCTTTGAAATCCAGTTTAAACAGAGAGTTTATGTAAATAAGAAACAAAATTGGACCTAAGACGGAACCTTGGGGCACCCCTAAGTTGAAAACAAAAGATTGCTTCTTATATTTCCGATCTTTACTTTTTGGCATCTATTTTTTAGGTACGATCTAAGCCAGTCCAACATAAAGCCACGAATGCCTGCCTTTTCAATTTTGTTAAGAAGGATATGGTGATCAACCATATCAAAGGCTTTAGTAATATCTATGAATAGACCAGCCGTACACTTCTTACCATCAAGATTGGCCTTTGCTACAAAATTCAAGAAGCGCATCCTCTGTTGATTTTCCCTTTTGAAAGCCAAACTGAGATTTATGAAAAAAATTATTTTTGCTTAGAAAAGAAACCAGTTTATCCTTAACGAGTTTTTCAAAGATTTTGCTTAAAGTTGGAAGAAGTGAAATAGGCCTATAAGTACACATTTGTAAAGCGGAACCTTTTTTAAAAAGCGGTAACACATCAGCGCACTTCAGCTCTTCTGGAAAAACTCCCTCAAAAATGCAGCGATTGAAGACAAAGGACAGTACATCTATAGTATACCAACCAATATTTTTAAGTAGAGTACTAGAGATACCGTCAAAGCCACATGACCTGCTGTTCCTTAGAGAGCCGATTACCTTTATAATTTCTAGTGGAGTTATAGGCTCAAATCTAAAGCTAGTAGAGGAAGACGACTCCAAAAGACATCTACTTGAAAAACAACGTGGTTGCACAGAACAAGACTGCAAACTGGTGGCTATGCTGGTGAAATAGCCATTAAAAGCATCTGCAATAGCTTGCTTGTCAGATACAGGATGGCCATTAACCAAAATAACTGACAGTTTTTTTGTATCAGAAGTTTTATTTAAGATGCTGTTAACTAGTCTCCATTCACTTTTTAGGTTACCCTTCACTGAACTGAATTTTGAGCAGTAGTAATTATCGCGGCAAACTGGAATTTCCTTTTTAAGTTCCCCACAAAGCTTCTTATAACTGTTTTTTAAACTCATATTACCAGGTTCTCTATACAGTTTTTGTCTAAGTTTGCTTTTAATCTTAACTTTGTTTAATAAAAAACTGGACTTGTTTAATAAAAAACATTTTGCACTCAAAGTGGTGGAACAATCAAAAATATGACTCTTTAGACACTCAATAAAAACTGAATAAGAGGAACAGACGTCAGTACACGAATAGACATTAACCCAAAATTCATTCAAAAGAGCGGTTTGTAGTTTCCTTATATAAACTATCAGGTGGTTCTTTACTAGGCTTGCTTTTGGTTGTAGAAGAGCTAAATAAAAACCCAGTCATTGAATGATCGGTAATCATAAGGTCAAGAACGCAATTCTCGAAATTACTGAACGACCCATTTCTGTATCTTCCACAAATATGGTCTAAACACCTACCCGAAGCAAGTCTTGTCGGTTCGTTAATGTAACTTTCGAGACCGTGCATTGCTAACAGTTCTAGGTAGTTTAAGGCGAGACTACAATTTTCCAGAATGTTGATATTTAAATCACCTACTACCATGAGGTTTCTTGATTTTTCCCTGTTAAGTATACAAGAAAATTCTTCCAAAAACATCGAAACAGTGAACATATGCAATCGATATACACACACAAAAAAACAAATGTTTCATGGTTAATTTCCATGGAAAATTTCTGGTGTATAATTAAAAATTTGTCTTTGCAAAAGAAACTATCAGTTTTGATAGATAATAAGATGATAATTTTGAAAAAGTTTTTTTCAAAATTATAGCTACTAAGATTAAAGGAGAAAAAGTCATCTAAATTATCGCATATATTATTCATTTAGCAGGAGAAAGCACTAAATAAGTGCTAAATCATTAAACGATTTAATTGAGATGACCTGTCCTCTTTCAATCTTTCTTACACAAATTTTATTTCCCTTGAACCAAACATATTTTACGCCTTTCTGCTTGCAGATTTCTTTCGCCTTCATGAAGAGAGCTGTCGTATAACTTGTGAGAGCATCGTTGATAAAAATGCTAGTGCCCTTGCTGTTTTTTTGGCTGCCGTTGTTCCCCATGCTGCTGACGCTGGCGCAGACACCGTCGCGATCGTCACCAACCATGCGCGTGTTGAGTTTGTTTTTGTTCGTCTTCTTTGCGCACATTATTCGCTGTTTTGTGTGCAAATCGACGAAACTTACGCAGATGATAGGTTTGGTAGGAAGGGAGGGCATCTTTGGTCGTACTGTAGGAAAGTATAGCCTGCACGACACGACCTCCGATAACGGATTCAGGCTGATCGACTTTGCTGCGGGGCGACACGTTCTGGTAGCTAGTACACAGTTCCCGCATCTCAATATCCACAAAGGGACATGGAGATCTCCCGATCAATCAACCGTCAACCAGATTGACCATATTGCGATCGACGCAAGGCACTCCTCCAGTATCATGGATGTCCGAACTTTCCGAGGGGCCAACATTGACTCGGATCACTACCTTGTTGTAGCCAAGGTACGGCTGCGGATATCCCGACCAGCGCCAAGTAATGGAAATACTGTGAGGAAATTTGACGTCGGCCGACTACAATCGCAAGAGATCGCCAGGTCCTTCTCCAACCGAGTCTCTCAAAACCTTCTACGAAGTCCTATGCAACCAGCATCAAGTATTGATAGCCAGTGGCAACATTGCCAAAATGCCATCAGAGACGCCGCCTCTGAAGTGCTGGGTTTCACACGGCGACCACAACGAAACCCCTGGTTTGACGATGAATGCCGGCAAGCACATGCAGCTAAACGGGAAGCATACAAAGCGGCGCTGCACAGAAGGACTAGAGCTGCTCGCGAGCTCTACGAGCAGAGGAGGAGAGAGGAGCACCGGCTTCTCCGAAGGAAAAAGAGAGAGCACGAGAAGCGCGCGGTTGAAGAGACAGAGAGATGTTACAACAGGAATGAGATTAGAAAGTTTTACCAAAGGATCAAAAGGTCCTGCCAAGGGTATAAACTTCGAACTGAAGCCTGTAAGGACCATCAAGGGAACATCGTTGTAGAATCGCAGTCGGTGCTGAGGATTTGGAAAGACCGCTTCTGCAGACTGTATAACGGCGAGGAAGAACCAAATACCGCTGTCAGGCAGAACGAACCATTCAACCCGGGCGAAGACGTTACCGACGAAGCATACGAACGATACCGCCCACCCGACCTGGAGGAGGTGAAAGTAGCTGTGTCTAAGCTCAAGTGCAACAAAGCAGCCGGAGCAGACGGCCTAGCTGCCGAACTTTTTAAATCCGCTGGCGATGAGCTGGTTAGGAGCATGCACCAGCTCATCTGCAAGATATGGTCGGAAGAAAGCATGCCCGACGAATGGAACCTCAGCATTGTTTGCCCGATCCTGAAGAAAGGAGACCCTCTGAGTTGTGCCAACTACAGAGGCATAAGTCTTCTTAACATCGCATACAAGATCTTTTCTGCTGTACTGTGTGAGCGCCTGAAGCCGTTTGTCAACAATCTGATAGGCACATATCAGTGTGGCTTTAGGCCAGGAAAGTCCACCATCGATCAAATATTCACACTGCGGCAGATCTTGGAGAAAACCCAGGAATTCCAAATCGATACACACCACCTCTTCATCGATTTCAAGGCCGCGTATGACAGCATCTATAGAGACGAGCTATATAGCGCAATGTCTAGTTTTGGCATCCCTGCCAAACTCGTCAGTCTGTGCAGGATGACGATGGAAAACTCACGCTGTTCCGTCAAGGTCGGCAAAGACCTCACCGACCCCTTTGATGTCAAAAAAGGATTTAGACAAGGCGACGCGCTGTCATGCGACTTCTTTAACATCATACTTGAGAGAATTGTGCAGAACTCTCGCGCCAACACCAGAGGTACAATCTTTCAAAAGTCCGTTCAACTACTTGCATACGCAGACGACATTGACATAATCGGTAGAACAAAGCGTGATGTCAGTGAAGCCTTCGTGAGTATTGGGACGGAAGCGGCGAATATGGGTTTAGCAGTCAATGAGGGCAAAACCAAGTATATGCTGTCATCAAGAAAAGACACCCAACACCGACGTCTTGGACAAAACATCACCATCGACAGCTATAACTTTGAGGTAGTTAGGGACTTTGTCTACCTGGGTTCCGCTATCAATTCAGACAATGACACCAGCGCTGAAATCAAACGAAGGATAACTCTTGCCAATCGCTGTTTCTTTGGGCTAAGAAGGCAATTGAGTAGCAAAGCCCTCTCTCGAGCAACTAAAGTGTCCATGTATAAGACCCTCATCATCCCAGTCCTGCTGTACGGTGCAGAAGCATGGACCCTGTCAAAGGCGGATGAAAACACTTTAGGCTGCTTCGAGAGGAAAATTCTTCGGACGATTTACGGTCCCGTCTGCATAGACGGAGAGTGGAGGAGGAGATATAACATCGAACTGTACGGGCTGTACAGCGATACCGACCTAGCCAAAAGAGTCAAAACACAACGTCTACGATGGCTGGGTCATCTAGAGCGGATGGACACCAACGCCCCGGCCCGGAAAATCTTCGAATCCACACCGCAGGGACGACGCGGTAGAGGAGCACCGAGACTCAGGTGGCGCACGCAAGTGGAAGGGGACCTCAGCCAACTTCGCGTGCGAAACTGGAGACGGCTAGCTAGAGACAGAGCTGGCTGGCGAAGCTTGTTGGCTGAGGCCCAGGTCCACCCCGGACTGTAGCGCCACCTTAAGTAAGTAAGTAAGTAAGGTTTGGTAGGAGGGACCGCTTCGCTGCTGCCGTTGGTTTTTACTTGCCGCTTTTTTACGTAGCATTTGGCAATCTCATCATCAGCAACATCAATACACAAAGCAGTTTTAAAGAGGTGCTGAGCTTTCTCCTTCACATTTCCTGTGTTCACATCAGGTACGCCAACAATTTCGATGTGATTACTAAGGAGATGTTGTTGTTGCCAATTTAGCTTGCACTCCAAAAATTCAAGCTTTCTATGCAGGAATGTATTTTCAGTTTGAACAGAAGTAAGTTGCTGAAGAAACCGAGCGTTTGTGTCCTCTAAGCTGGCGAGCTTCTGATACAGCATTTGTGCAGTGCATTTGCACTCACTCACGTTGCCTCCGAGTTGTGCCGAACAATTCGCTGATGTTTCTTTGTGGGCAATTTGGCCTTCAGCAGCATTGGTGTTGTTAAGCGCTATTGATGAGGCTGGTTGCAGAACATTTGTTGCAACGGAATGCATTACCGCTTGATTTTAAAAATTCGACGTCTTCAGCGGTGATATTCACGCATGAGTAGTGAAATAAATGCGAGCAGTCAGAACATTTTATTTTAGTTTGACAACCGCGATTAAACTTTTGTGAGCAAACAGAGCAAATCATTATGTTGAATTTAGTAACAATGAAATGGTATGAAGTAGTATTGCTTTTAGCGAAGTTCTAAGATGCGAACCCCACGACAATCAAGAGAGAACTGGATGGTGAAGCGCAGTCTTGGCGAGCAATGTTTCGAATTGGCTGGTATCAGGATGAGCCATTTGCTTTTCGCAGATGATTTGGCCATCCTTGCATAATCCAAAGAAGAACTTCAACGAGCACTGGATAGGTTTGCAGCCGTCTGTGGTGATACTGGGATGAAAGTAAACGTGAACAAATCGGAAGTGATGGTTGCTTCCTGAACTCTTGTGTGGTGTTCCCTGTACATAAATGGAGTTCAATTAAAACAGGTGGAGAAGTTTAAGTGTCTCGGGGTCTTTTTCATGAAAAATGGGAGGAGTGATACTGAGTTGAACTGAAGGAACAGCGCCGGCCGGTCACCAAGCAAAGATCTCAGTTTTTAATTTAGTGTTCGTTCCGACCCTCATCTATGGTCATGGAATTTGGGTAATGACCGAAAGAATTAGATCGCGGGTACAAGCTGCCAAAATGAGATTTCTGAGGTGCGTTGCTGGTGCTACTCTAAGGGATAGAGCGAGCATGTTAATGTTGAGCAGCTACTTCTCCGAGTGGAGCGACTATACACTGCGGATCTCTGTATAGACGGACCTCCTTTATCTCGTGGGACTAATATGACAAAACTTAACAAAAATAATAAAGATAGTGGTATGACCGGTACCCCTTCAAAGCCGGACGGTAGTACGGTGGCAAAACTGTGTACCGGGACAGCTCCTTCCCTGCCAAACAGTGGTGCGATTGTGGACACTCGTGATCCACCCTGTGTGGGCAGTAGCAAGGACTGTAAAGCAGTTGAAACTTCAGCTTCCAGTAATGGCGGGTTGTGGCACTTAATGGTCCCTCCACCTCTGGCAGCTCCAGCAAGAGCTCCTCGCCCGCTAAAGCAGTAGGAACTTTAGCTTCCAGTAGTGGCGGGCTTGTGGCACTTCATGGCCCTTCCACTGCTGGCAGCTCCAGCAAGAGCTCCAGAACTTCAGCTTCCAGTAGTGGTGGGTTTGTGGCACTTCATGACCCCTCCACTGCTGGCAGCTCCAGCAAGAGCTCATTACAGCAAAGAACTCCGCCCGCAGTGCGTCTCATGATGGAAGATCGCGGCTACACGCTCCATCAAGGGCGTAATATAAGAAGCAGAGTGAAGCTTCCCGGACTCTGAAAGCCTTTGGGGATATACTGGAGACTGACAGAACACCGGCGCAGATCGCCAAACTTAAATGGGCAGAGAACACTCTGAAAAAAGAGCATAAGCGACAGAGGTCGGAGGAAGATTCCGTTTCGGAATCTAAACGTCCCAAGCTGAAGAACACCATCACCCCCCCTAAGACGTCTACGTCACACCTCTGAAGTCGTTTAGCGATGTTCTCAAGGACCGTATCGTGGTTGCCGTGATTGACCGCAGTGACCTCGACGGCTCAATAACTCCCGAAAGGTGGAACATGGTCAAATTGAAGCTATCCAGCAACTTTTTGGCTTTTATGCGGGAACACCCCGGACCACCTCCGTTAACCTTTGATGCCGGCTGGCATCAAGGCCATGTCAAGCTAATCGCGTGCGAGGACATGAGATCTTGCGATCTCTACAAGCTCGCGATTAGCAGTCTAGGGGAAGTTTGGCCAGGTGCAAAGCTCGAGGTCGTCGCTAAGGAGAACATCCCTAGCAGGCCGAGAACGCGCACCTGGATTCCAATTGAACCCCCCTCCGCTCACGAGATTCTCGAAGTCATAAGACTTTCCAATCCCGCACTCCCAGCTCACGACTGGAAGGTAGCTAGGCTAGAGGAGCAAAGAGGATCCTATAGATCTGCCATTGTGGTTATCAACCAGGATTCTCTTGCTCTTATAGCTGAGACCAAAGGCGTGTTCAGATTTGGTTGAGATCAAATCACCCTAAAGGTATATAAAAAGGACGAGTTAGAGACTAGCAAGTTGCCTCCTCACCCCCTTGAACTGGCGTCTGCTTTACCGCACCCCGTTACTGCAGTCACCTTTCCAGTTTTGGAAGACGTCGCCGCTGCGAAACTAGTGGCTCCTAACCAGCCTTCCGACTCTGTGTCTGACATTCCATCGGACATGGAGACGGAAGACTGTCTAAACTCAGTCCTGCTGAGGGAGGACGAACTTTTGGGTTCGCTCTCTGAATCAGAGGACCTCAACAACACTGTGGTGGATGTTTCTCTGGACCGTAGCAATGCTGCAGTTACTTCAGATTAACCTCCATCACTCCACAATGGCCTCGGCCTCCCTTCTTCTCCGCCTCGCCAAAAATGGAGAAGACATTGTCTTGATCCAAGAACCACGGGTTGTTGAGAACGTGGTCTGCGGAATCAAGACTCCCGGATACTTCCCACTGTATGAGACAGGTAAAGGTAAGCCTAAATCTTGCATACTAGTAAAAAGTAGTCTCAATGTATTTTTACTCCCTGAATTCAGCGACCGAGACATCACCGTGGCGAGACTAGAGAAATCCAAAGGGACTTACTCGCTGGCCTCTGCATACCTCGCCCACGACATGGTGGACAGTCCCCCTGGTAAAACCTTGGAGAGTGCCATCAAGGCTGCTGAACTACGCAATACCGACTTAATCATTGGGTGCGATGCGAATGCTCATCACTCAGTGTGGGGAAGTTCCGATATCAACGACAGAGGTGAGTTACTTTTTGACTTTATTTTAAAAACTAACCTCATTGTCTGCAACACGGGTAGCGAACCTACCTTCATAACCAAAAATCGACGAGAAGTACTAGATATCACTCTCGTCTCTGATCCCATTGCTAAACGGGTTGGTAATTGGAAAGTCTCGTCTGAACATTCCTGGTCAGACCATAGATACATTCAATTCAGTTAAGACGATGT
This sequence comes from Neoascia interrupta, assembly GCA_947623515.1. Taxonomy (NCBI): domain Eukaryota; kingdom Metazoa; phylum Arthropoda; class Insecta; order Diptera; family Syrphidae; genus Neoascia; species Neoascia interrupta. Next base: position 106,081,795 of record OX392462.1, read on the forward strand.
ACCTCCTCGCCAATCATTCTTCAGAAACTACAGAAGGATGAATTGGCTTCTTTACAGAGATTCACTGAACTACTCAAGGATCTCTTCTCTCCTAAATCCTCATTGTGACACCAATGAGCTTGATCACAAGGTTAAGGAACTCACTCTGGCCCTCAATAAAGCACTTTCTTCCTCCTGCCCTCCTTGGGCAAGGGGAAACCGCATTGGTGGACCTCAGAACCGGGCCTATTCAAAAATGAATGCAGGAAACTCTTCAATAGAGCCAAGGCCACACGTGCAAATACAGACTGGGATGCCTACAAAACATCCCCCAAAGCCTACAAAAAGGAGCTGAGGAGAGCCAAACGGCTATCTTGGCGACTCTTTTGTAGTAAAAAAAGAAGAAACATCCGAAGCCTCTAGGCTAAGGAAATTCTCTCTACTAATCCAACGATGCCCAGCTACCTTAAAAAAGCAGACGGCTCTTGGACTTCCTCTAGCGCAGAATCGCTAAACCTGCTACTGGACACCCACTTTCCAGGTAGCTCCGAAGTTATCAATAGCATTAACCTTAACAGGTCAATGCCACATATAACTTATAAATTTGATCTAACAACGAGAGATAGACTGCTTTGGGCACTTAACAGCTTCAAAACTTACAAGTCGGCAGGACCAGATGGCATAATACCAACCGAACTACAAAGGTTATCGGACATTATCCTCCCTGCACTGGAGACAATTCTGAGAAGCTGCGTAGAGCTGGTCCACATTCCGCTGCTATGGAGGGAAGTGAAAGTGGTTTTTATACCCAAAGCTGGCAAATACTCCCACGTTACTCCTAAAGATATCAAACCCATAAGGGTATCATCATTCCTTCTAAAAACTCTAGAAAGATTGATCGATATCCACCTACGATCTAGTATTGACAAAAGGCTGCTTTCTACTGCTCAGCACGCTTATTGTAAGGGCAGATCTGTAGAAACAGCCTTGCACACGCTAGTACGTTCCATTGAATATTCCCTTCATCACAAGGAGTACACTATGGTAGCCTTCCTAGATATAGAAGGCGCCTTTAATAATGTCAACACGTCTGCGATCTTGGCTGCACTGTCGGCTCTGAAGGTGAGTGGCTCACTTTGCGAGTTAATTAATCAACTTTTAACGAGTAGGATTACAAACTCAAAGCTAGTTGAGACAACTGCCAGAAGATCCATCAGCAGGGGAACACCGCAAGGTGGAGTCCTATCCCACCTCCTTTGGAATCTAGCGGTGAACGAACTGCTGGTTATCCTAGAAGGAAATGGCTGCAGAGTGATCGCTTATGCGGATGACGTTGCCATTGCTGTGTCGGGGAAGCACCTTAACACCCTCAAAGAACTCCTACAGAATGCTCTAAACAAGCTAACAAGATGGGCTGACAGCCAATGACAGCTGTGGTCAACCCTCACAAAACTGAACTAGTCCTATTCACCAGGAAATACAAAATCCCACATATCGACCCCCCTCAATCAAGGGCACTAGCTTAATCTTCTCTGAGGAAGCTAAATATCTGGGTCTCATCTTAGACAGAAAGCTTAGCTGGAAGTCTAATATATAGGAAAGAGTCCGGAAAGCTACGGTAGCACTCTTTTTCTGCGAAAAAGCCATCGGCAACAAGTGGGGACTTCAACCCCGTATATCTCGGTCGTAAGGCCGATACTGTCGTATGGAACAGCTGTCTGGTGGACCGCTTTGGCGGTAAATCGTGGTAAGCTTAGCAAGGTCCAAAGGTCAGCTTGCTTATCTTTTTTTTTTTTTTTTTTTTATAATGCACTCGCGAATATAAGGGATTGGATACCCTTTTTAATGTTACACATCTCACGAGCGGAAAGGATTAGAAGAAGGGGAAAGGAATGAGAGGTACCGGTGCACTCTTGTTTTGAAAAGTTGTGGGTTGTATTGCGTAGGAAAGAGTTGTCGTGGTAGGACATTCCACATTCGCATTGTACGGCTTATGAAAGAACCTCTAAACTTTACAGTACGCCCGAAAGTCGGCTCAAGGGTGAACTGATGAGCATTCGATCGTTGGCGAGTATTACGGTTGAATAATTTGAGGGGTGGAATGCAAATGGCTATTTCGTTGGAGCACTGTTTGTGAAAAAAAAAACGGTAAAACAGTGACAACCCATAACAAATTTAACGAAATTTAATAAAACAAAAATTAAGATATTAGTAACTAACTGCAATGTTTCAAATATAATGGTCAATTCTTTTTTCTTCGCCTACTTCTATTAATGTGTGTATATAAATTTGCAAAGACGGCTTCACATAGCCTTAAAAGCTCGGATGCCTTTCTCTATATAGACTTTTCCAATTTATTTTTTAAACCCCTATTGAATAAGTAAAAAATAAAAAAAAAAACATTTGTGAATTTATTTATGAATTACTTTAATTCAGTAATTTAAGGTTAGTTAGTAAGTTTTTGGACTAGAAAAAGAACTTAGTGAGGTACACATATCACATATCACAGGTTCACAAGTATCACTAAAACAGACAAGGTTTAGAAAAAATCACAATAGGGGCTATTATTCCAGAATATCGACTAGCTTAAATTGAAAGTGAAAATGGCTGTCTGCTGAAATTCATCACAAAATGGTGATTATCACTGTGATCATCTGTGACATCACTGTGACATATTTTTCGGCAGAAATATGTCGGAAAAGATGTCTCAGCATTAGCGAATAGGTGATTCGCTTCAAGAAAAAGAGGATCAGACTCCATTCGGCGTTAAGGCGTTCCCGTAGTGCAGAATAGCATGAAACCATTAGGACGGACTTTCCCAGCTTCCGGTTTTTTTCGTACACAACTCGCTCTGCCACTGTTATGGCCGATTTTCTTTGTGTTGCGGGCAGATAATCTGGCTTTATTATTATTCACCTGATGTACTCTGGGGTGCATTTTTGCACTACTTATTTATAAATTGATTGATGTTTTTGATTATTTACAAAAAATTTCATATTGTTCCCATACGTAAACAATAGAAAAGGCCAACGCAGGCAGAGTATATACCTACTCTATTCGAGATTCTTTTACCAATAAGTAACATATATTTTTAACATATATAGTTTACTTAGAGTACTCTTATTTCTTGAAATTTTCTTTCTTTCTTATTTAACAGAAAACAATTTTTATACAATTAATTCCAAATTACAAATTCCAAAAAAATATATAATTGACATTCTATGTTTTTGTATTAATTAATAAGAAAAAAGTTTTAAATGTCAGCATTTTTGTCATCAATGACAGTGAAACACTGAGAATTTTTAAACAACAAAAATTAATTATGGGTCAGGTGACCCTTGAAAAAAATAGTATATTAAATTATACATATTTTGTATTAATTAATAAGAAAAAAGTTTTAAATGTCAGCATTTTTGTCATGGCAATGACAGTGAAACACTGAAAATTTTTAAACAACTAAAACTAAATGTGGGTCAGGTGACCCTTGAAAAAAATTGTATATTTAATTATACATACAATGAGCATTTATTGCGGTTACAAAAATAGAGATAATAATAAATTTGTTCTCTTGTATAGGCTTACTTACACTTATTCAAGGTTGAAAGAAAATCAAAGCGAGAAAAATTTTTTCTCTTCAATTTAATTTATTTCATTCAATAATTTAATTAATTTCTTCAATTTAATTTATTGTTCACGCATGGCTTAATCATTAATTAGCTATTGTTTGCACACTATAAATAAATATCGGTTTTTAAAGCCTTTCAAATTTCGGTCACATTAAAAAACTGTTATAGGAAGAAACAGTAAGATAAACCCAAATAGTGACTTTTCTACATAGTTCCTACAGCGCCCCCTTCGTGGGGGGGGGGGGCATTTTTATAATAAAATAAAAATGTTAAGAATGTTATATACTGTTAAAAAATAGTGATGATTATTTCATACCTCTTCGGCTTCAATAATGGCGTGAGTGGAGACTTCATCCATATTTAAGAAACCTTCATCCTCAACGGTTTGGTGGCAAGTGTTGTCAAGAATTTTCTCGTTACCCTCGCCTGTATGCTGTTCCTTCACATGAATACGAAGCGCAAACAATCGAGCGTATACCGCCCCACATATACCACAACGGTGCTTCAAATTATCATTTGATTTATTCGCTTTGTTATGTGTTTTCATATGCATTTTAACAGCATACAAACTGGCAAAAGGTCTATTACACTCCGGACAGTTGTAAAGTTTTAGGTGGCTGTTTTTGTGACCACAGAGCTGTACAGAAGTGCGAAATGATTTTGAACACATAGGACATTGATATGGTCGGCTATCTGAATGAGTATTAAAATGATGGGAGTACACTGCATATGATTTAAACCTCTTGTTGCATTGAGCGCAGACAAAAGGTCGCGCATCTGTGTGAGTTCGAAGGTGGAGGGTTAGAGAATATGAAAATCTATGAGTGGAGCACTACGCACCACTGCCTCAGCAGCACTAGACATCCTGCTCCATCCAATTCCTCTTGACATCTTTAGCAGACAAACCGCTGCCATCACGGCTACTCGCCTCAAAGCAACCTCTCAGTGGACCAATAGTGAGATAGGCCACTCTGCTATTCTGAACACATTCAGATTTCCTTCTAGAAACATGGACCTCACCTTACCCCAATTACAGTTTGACAAGAACTTCCAGCCAACGATCCCCCCCAGGTCTTCCTGGGAGGACTGAGCGCCTCTGGAATGTGAATCGATCCCCTTCTACACTGATGGATCGAAGACAAATGATGGGGTAGGCGGGGGTGTATTCTCAGACCGACTAAATCTAAGTCTCTCTTTCCGTCTCCCGGATCATTGCAGTGTTTTTCAAGCTGAAATTATGGCGATAAAGGAAGTCTTGTCCTGGCTTAAGAAAAATGTTATATCCGCCAAGGACATACGCATATTTTCTGACAGCCAAGCGGCCATCAAGTGCCTGGTATCGGTCTCTATAAGCTCTAATGTAGCCTTAGACTGCCATTCATCTCTAAGGGAGATGTCGGAGCAGTTCAACATTAACTGCAAGGCTGACGAACTCGCCAAACTTGGAACTACCCTCCCAATTTTGCCTGATAAAGGCTCCAGGCTAATTTCGCTATACTATTATCATAATTTGCAAATTAAACTTTATCCCAATGACCATATCGTTGATGGAATGCTCTATACCTATCCCATGCTTTACGTGGACCTTATCGCAGAAGAACACATTGGAAGGCATGCGCATTATTTGAAAAACATACTGATTAAAGGAATGAACTTTTGCTTTTGCTCTGTTTTGCAGCCTATGCAAAATGCTCCGCCTTTTTTTTCATTTAGGTAGCATATTATAATTAATTGTAAAATAAAATCGTCTACTCAAAACCATATGCAACCCAGAGTGTTCATAATATGCGGCACCAAGCTTTGAGCATATCTTATCTTAGAATAACACATTGGATGCAAATATACTAGAGCCCTATCTTGAAAAACATATTGCCTACAAGAATTCTTAATATTTTATTAGGGGTGTATACTTACTTACTATGCGGAAACTGTAATTAAATTTGAATCATCTAGTTAATGAAAATTCGAAGAAAAGTCTTCTCTTTTTTATTACTTTATTTTGTATTGCCCTCATGGTTATGTACAATAACTATTAGTTTTTGCATATCGTTTATCATCAATTGCACTTAAAGCTGTTTTTTCTTGTGTAATACTACTTACTACATGTTTCTGTGATTTAATCAAATTTTTAGCAACATTTTTATTTTTATTAGAACATAGACAGTCTAAGAAGTCTTTAAAAAAATTTGTTTTTTGACCACATTTCTTTTTACGCCTTTAGTTCTTTTTACTTCGTCTTCTGCACCATTTTCTATCTTAATTGAATACATTTTTGATCTTAACCCCACAAAATGAGAGATTACATATCCATTCGTTTCATCTTTCATTAAGCCAATTATTTTTTTATTTACTTGAGGTGTACCTACCCCAAATATTACCTACAGGGTAATTACTTGTGTCAAAACGAATATGACAATCACTTTTAATCATGTCATTTATATTGCTAGTAGAAATTTCATAAACTAAGCTATCAGTATCAGTATATGTACATAGCAGATAGCAGTACAATTATCCCCAATTTTTTTTTCATGTTATCATAGTGATATTCATATATTAAGGTTTTCGCAATATCTGGGCTTGTTAAAGAAAACTTCAGCATTTTGTAGTTCAAATGCTACTAAGTTTTCATTAAAAATAGTTTGATTCTTAAAAAAAGATGATGCAATCAATGCTTTTGCCCCTTATCTTCCTTCCCATTTTGAAACTAATTTGACATTGCTGTATTTTCTAACATTTTCCATACATTTTCCGAAAACCGCATTATTATTCAATTTATAACGCTCAACGTCAAGTCTGTTTGTAGCTTGAATTCTAAGCTGTGTATTTAAGTCAATATGTGGCTTAAGCCAAGCAGATTGATCAAATTCGAGAACCCTATAAATTTTATTTTATTTGAGACCATGTAATAAAGCCTGACGCAAATTTCTGTAATGAATTACATATTTTGTTTTATCTGTTCAAGTTGCTAGTAATTTTTTGTTTTTGTTTTGATCTTGGAGGGTACATAAGTTCAGGGCAAAATGGTACATCGCAATGTAAATCATACAATTCTACTGGATAACTTAAGTCAACCTCAAAAATGTACCCTTGGGTGGAACTATCTAAAAGGCAACAAATGTTATCTGCAGTGAATTTATGAATGTCATCAATGCATTTGAAATTTTCTGTCGGCAAAAACTGACTCATTGCATAGCCATATTGATTATTTATATCCCAGTACATTAAAAAAGTGCTTGGCTTACTAACATCAAAACTATTCAAGTATCCATCGTTAGCTTCAAAATACTTTTTTGTGCATTGGCTTAGTCCTCCACGAATGCCTCTTTCGATAAACATAATCATCAGTTAAAAGTTCCAGTTTTATATCTGTGTATAAAAGCATTGCATCCCAGGTATAGACTGAGAGAGAGCAATAATATGCAGGGTCTAATTTATGCGTTTTAACAGAATTAGAACGATATTGCTCAAAAACATTAGCTAATAAAAGAACATCTGTTTTTAAATATAATTCAGAATACACCCCAAATTTCTTAGATTTAAATGGTTCCAGACATTTTGAGCATAAATAATCTTCTTCGCTTATTGCATCCTTATTCAATTTATTGTAAAACAAAAGCTTTTCAGGTAGCATCTCTTCAGCAAATACCTCAAAGCTCTTTATATAATCATAAGGATAAACGCCTTTACGTTTCAATCTCGTTGATATTGTGCTAAATAATTAAACTCATGTTCAAGTATTGGAAAATCATTTAGTAGAGATGATAGTGAATCTAAACTACTACTTAAAAACCTAAAAGAATCAATGAATCTGAAATTAATTTTTCTTTGAAAGAACTTTTTTGTAAATGAAATATGTTTTTCTTTATTTAATGGCAGCACGTTCACTTCACCGTTATGAAAAATAATCGGTATAGTTAGATGATCTTTATAATTTAAATTACATAGCAAGCAACATAGCTGTAGCAAAATTCCTCTGTTGCTCAATGGAAAGATTCTCCATTGGTACTATGTATGAGACATCAGAATCTAGAAGCATCACTAAACTCTTAAGTTCATTCATAAACCAATCGATACAATTTTCTCCACGAAATGAAGCAAAATTAGATTGTAAGAAAAGGATTAAAGGAAAAATTATACAACCATAATTAGGTTGTAACGGGTGATTTTTTAAGAGGTTGAGAACTTTTTTTAAAAAAAAAAACACAAAAAATTCGAAAAAATTAATGAAATATTTATTTGAATCGATAGTTTGAACCTTGCAATTTAATGTTTAAAGATAATTTCATGCAAATGTTGACCGCGGCTGCGTCTCAGGTAGCCCATCCGCTGAGTCCAATTTTGGCATACTCTTTCACACATATCGGCCGGTATCTCACGAATGAATGCATGGATGTTGGCTTCCAGTGCGTCAATCGAAGCGGGCTTGTCCCTATAGACATTAGCCTTGACATACCCCCACAAAAAATAATCTAATGGTGTCAAATCGCACGATCTAGGCGGCCAATTGACCGGCCCGAAACAATCTTCCGAATAGACTGCTCAGAAGGTCGAGAATGCCGACCATAAAATGGAAGCAGCGCGCGATGAACATTTCGAACCGAGCACGAATTTTGATAGTAAAATTCAATAATTTGCAAGCGTTGTTCATTTGTAAGACGATCCATGGTTAAATTGCAAACCAAACTGAAGCTGTTTGACAGTGACACAAGGTACTAAACACACGTCAGCTGTCAAAACGAGTGTTGCCAAAACCAAACCAACTAAAAAATCACCCTTTATAATTAGATTTAAAGGAACTTTTCACATAAAAGCCCATAGAGCAGGGTATGTGTTCTTGATACTTATTTCTTTCTTTTATTTCTTATAAAATATATTTCTACAAACGGAGACATATATTTATTTCTGAAGTTAATAAAACTCAATATACTATTTTCTCATGTTGGCATCCTAATTTTACAATTATTTTGATTGGTGCAATCTTTTACATGTATATTTAATTTTTCAATAGAATAAAAATAATGGAGACATCTGTTACAGAAATGTAGTTTCCCTTTGTTCTTAGATAATCCGTTCTGCAGTAGTGCAGAAAGATTTTTTATCCAAATAAAATGTTGTCTTAAAACTGCATAGTTGCTGAGTGCATGTTCCTCTAATAGTAATAAATCGAAATGCTTCTTTTCTTTACATGTAAAATGGGATAATTTTTCTCTCTATGTAATGCAAATATACTATTTATTGATATATTCTTATTTTTTTCAAATAATGGCACTAAATTTAAATTCATTGGAAAAGATGTACCCTGTTGCGAAACGCGAGTAAAGGTTACAGTTCTGCGGCACGACAACTGAAAACAGAACACGAAACACAAACAATCGTTAAAATTAAAGAATTAGTATAAATTGTTCTCCAAGATGAGGCTACTTCTGTTTACATTTCAATTTTCCTTTTAAATGTCGTCGCTGATGTCTGCACGTCAATGGCAAGAACACGTTCCACAAGTAGTGGGGATGGTATAAAACGTGTAGAATTACTAAAGGGCTAGCTAGATTTGAGCCAAGTTGAAGTGGAATTGAGAAAAGATTTAAACTGCTTTAAATTGAGAGCTGGTGAGTTCTGCTTGGTGGTTGCTGTGATTCGAATTGACCGTTTAAGCTGAGCGACTATGAGCTTTGTTATCATACTCTATAGTAGTCTCACCGATGCACAACAAGCCACAGCGCCTCCTGCATTTGAATCAAATAATTTTCGAACTAACAAAAAAGTATTCGCTATGCAGAAATGAAAAGCGGTTTTTGTCACTGATGAGATGACTATGAAAGAGAGATCTGCAGATCTGCAAACAAAATTTCAAACAATTTTGTTGTTCGCTTTGTAGTGGCTGTGGGGCTGTTGTATGTGGGGCTGTATATGGTCTGCGGCTGCTGCATATGCATTGTGCTGACGGTGAAGAGGGGACTATTTTTTTCGGACAGCAAAGAAAAGGAGAAGAGAATCAAAGTTTTTTTTTGCTGCTCGTTTTCTACGTAAGGAAGGAAGTGGTGGTAGTAAAATATCAAAAACTTGTGGTTGTAAAATATCAGGAGTGATGATAAGAGAGAGATCTTATTAATTGATTTTAAGCAAATTTGTTGTTCGCCTTGCAATCGCAGTGGAAAATATTTTATGGTTTTAATTTTTTTCCTTAACTAGATGTTCGGTCTATGTAGTTGAAGCAATTCTCACTGTGCTTCTTAGAATACCTACATACTATCAAATGTCAAAAGATGCTGTCGTTGTGCTTAACCCTCTGTGTGATGTAACCCTGTTTGTCAATCGCTAGGTGCTTTTCCGCTTTCCCGCTTTTCCCCATGGGTAGGAAAAACCTTCATAGCTACTACGAGGACCAGTCGCGCTTGCTCATAGTAGTGAGATTCCTACTCACTAAAAAACCTCCCATTTTCCGTCAGACTACGACTAAGTTTCCTTAACAAGTAGTTAAAATTTCTGTAGTAATCGCGTGTGGTCTTGCAACGAAGGCACCTACATTACCCTCAATTTATACGGTTTCATCTCATGCTGCTAGATTCAACAGTCTCTTTTGTTGTAGTCGGCGCGTAAGATTTGTCTGATCCAAAGTTCGGATAATTTCATTGTTGCAATGTCCGCGAAGTCGAGAACTAAGTTTGCGAGCAAAGTTTGTTACCTCGTAGATCTCGAGATCTAGGAAATTACAAGTGTAATTTCTATACATCTTTTTTCTGAACGTAAATAAGGAAATTCAAAAAAAAACAAACTAAACATTTTTTATAAAGTTGTGAAAATTTTATATTGTATTTTTAATTATGAAAACTAATAATTAATTTGTTTTTTGTACAAATATCCTGACAAGGGTCCTTGATTCCGTTCTTAAGAAGCAGCTTTGTTAAATTAATTGAGTACCTACATAGGTATGTACCTTAGCTTACAAAATCTTGCATTACCTACCTTTCTGTTTCAAAAGCTGTGTAAAATTTCAAAATATAACTGTACGTATCTATCCAATACTGTGATGTGATACCTGAATATTCCTATATGAATGAACTTGCCTTACAAATATATACATATGAACTACCTACCTACCGCTACCACACCACCATCAGTATTTACATATTTAAATACACTCGACAGCAAATAAACCGGGCCACGCACCACATTCGAACTCTGATTCGATTTTCTTTAAAAGTTCAAAACATACAAACGAAATACCTTATTTTTTAAAATTAAAAATTAAAATTACTGGAAATCAACAAAAAAAGCATATCGTTCTCTCTGAATTTACCTGCAACTTGAAGGTTCGTAAGTTTTATACCTTTAAAAAAAATGGAATCAGAGTTCGAACGTGGTCCGGTTTATTTGTTGTCGAGTGTACTTTCTAATTCACCTGCCTTACAAGCAGTAAAAATATCAATCAAAATAGTGTTTTGTTTTATTCTATTTCAATTGGCTAATTCCTACCTACCCTTCAAATATCCTTTTCACCCTTCCGTATGCATTAGGCAGTGCTGCTTCTGATCATGTAGAAATTCTTCTTTGCCGTAATCTTTCACAGCACATCTACCACTCCACCAGCCACCACACACTTTTCACCGCTCACCGTCAATTATACTCTTCTTTACGCAATACATTTTCTACAAAAAATGCCAAAGTTTTTTTTCATCTCTTGCCCAAACGCTTTTTTATCGTTATGAATGTGCACACTCTAAGGCAATATGTGTATGCACTGTGTACCCTGCACGCAACAAACAGCAGTAGCAGTCTCTCTTGCTGTTTTGCAGCTTTCAGATTGTGGCTCTTTTTCTCTTCTGCAAAAGCAAAAAATTATAACCAAATTTGTCTTTGCTAAAATCGTCTAAGCAAGGATAGCGCCACCTGCAATTGGATCAAAATGGTTAAAAAAAAACTGCTCCGTGAGAGTACTATTGATTATATAACAAAGATTTGAGACACTTAAATTCAAATCGCAAAAGTGAAAGGACCCTTTTTAGAATTTTTGTGCAACCAAGCACTTTGTTTTATGTGCAACAAAATTGTCCAAAAGTTTGAACGGTTAGTTCCTGCGCTTGAGTTAGCAGCACAGAACAGCGAAAAGAGGATTTTATTCTTTCATTGCATAAAACCTATACAAGAAAATTTAGTTGGACGCTCCAGAATTTCTTGGACGTCCTAAACTCAATCCGGGATTCCATCTCAAAAAATCGGGAAACTCCCCAAGCTCAAGGCCGGCAAGTGTATGTGGAAAGTGTTGAGTCGGTGGGGAATCGGCACAGCAGGTTCACTGACGTCCAGCCTTGTTCATCACACTCGATATTCATTAATTCATTTCGAGGAATATTTTGGAGAGACTCGGGGTTGTTGAGTGGTGACCTCTAGATGATCCTTCGGAGTAGTTTAGTAATTTTTAATAATTGCAATGGTTTCAGAGTCGTTCGGCGATCACGGGGTGGTTAGTTAGCGTCCTGAAACAGAAGCAAAGTAAAAGTAAAATTTTATTAGTAGAGCAAATTTCATTTCTTATCGTTTTTTAAGTTTAGTTTATTTCATTTTGCATTTTCTTTTTGGCTCGCACTTCGGCGTCTTTCTTCTCATAAGATTTCTCAGGTCTTCCTTTAGAACGCAACTCTCATCCTTGACCTGAAATGAAAATTGCAGACAATTTTATTTTGTTTAGTGTACTTCCTTGTGAAGATTTAATTTTTATCATATTTACCTTTTTCAAACCTTTATTATATATACATATCTTACATATCTTATACATACATTTCTTAATCCTGTTTGTTTGGTTGACCTGGCGTTGATGGAAGGTTTTTCTTAGGTTCATGAGCAGGATCCTGGAAAAGATGGAACAGCAAGGCTCGCAAGTCGCAGAACCTAGATCTTCTAGGCAGTTTCCACCTGTTCCAACATCTCGGGGGTCAATTTGTCCATCTAACTCCTTAGCCCAAGGTTCGTCCAACCTTAGTGCATCTGCGGTGTGCAGGTTGGATAAGTGGCACGTCATCTTACTCGTATGAACAAGTGACGAAGTGGAATGTCATCTTACTCGTATGAACAAGTGACTGCAAATTTTCATACATTGCTAGACGGAAAAGCAAACTCTTGGTTTTGGGCTTTTCTGCGATAGCACCTAAATGCAAAGCTAGCAGAGATCAAGACTGCTATGAACAAAGAGTTTGGCCAACAAGAGAAAGAAATTGACGTCTACATGTGTTTGCTAACACGAAAGCAAGGTTTAAAGGAACTTTTTGACGATTTTTTCAGCGCGATCGTGGGTCTTAACGACCGTTCGACCTTCGAATTGGTGTTGAAGTGAAGCCGTATAATAGTCTGATACGGACAGTGGACGGGAAATCTCACGATATCGTAGGGTATTGTGAGATTTTAACTACGTTAAATGGTGTCAGTAAACCCATTTCGTTTTACCTGATTCCCAATCTTGCTCAAAAGGTTTACCTAGGGATGAATTTGTGGAGGGAGTTTCATCTCTTACCACAAGTTGGTGAAATCCAAACCGATGTCCTGTCAGACGAAGAAGAGACGAATTTTGAGGATGCGGCACATACGATAGAGCTTACCCCAGAACAAGCCCTTCGCTTAGAAGCCGCTAAAAAGCAATTTCCTAACTCTGTTAATCTAGGCCTTGGGAAAACACATCTGGAAACGCACCAAATTGATGTTGGTAACGCAGTGCCAATAAAATCTCGGCACTACCCATTGTCTCCAGTCCGTCGGGTAGAAGTCTATAAAGAGTGGGACGGCATGTTCAAGCTTGGCGTCATCAAGGAGAGTAACTCTCCTTGGTGTTACCCTATTGTGCTGGTCAGGAAGCCTGGGCTCAACTATGTTTGGACTCTCGAAAAGTCAATAAGGTTACCGTTCCTGATGCATATAACGATAAATCTCGATAAGAGCAAGTTTTGCATGCGGGAGAAAAAGTACCTTGGGTATATTGTCGGCCAAGGTTGACTGGTTGGTATCGTAGGTTCATCAAGAACTATGCAGATCTAGCCGCATATCTGACTGCTTGAAGAAGAAAAAAGATTTTTCGCTGACATCAGAAGCGATAGAAGCAGTAGGAAAGCTGAAAACAGCCCTCACCTCAGCTCCTGTATTGTCGCAACCAGGTTTCAGTAAGCCATTTATAATTCAATGCGATGCATCTTTGGAAGGAGTAGGTGGTGTTATTTTTCAACTCGATGAGAGTCAGAACGAGAAGCCGATTGCCTTCATGTCAAAAAACTGAGCAAAGCTCAGAAAAACTACACCGTGACAGAGGAATGTCTTGCCGCTGTCCTCAGTATACGGAAGTTCCGTGCTTATGTTGAGGGATCACCTTTCCGGGTTATTACCGACCACTTGAGTCTTAAGGGGCTTATGTCACTTAAGGAGTTGAGTGGTAGGCTGGCGCGTAGGAGTTTGGAACTTCAAGGGTTCGATTTTGAAATCGAACATCGGAAAGACTCGCTCAACATAGTACCGGATGCCCTATCACGAGGTGACATGGACGAAATTTCAGTAACGACTATCGGTGTAGAAGTCGACTTGGCATCGGTGTCGCACAACACTAAGTTAACTTGTCATAGCGGTTTCGCTAAGACGTACGCCCGTATACGCGAGAAGTACTATTGGCGAAAGATGGCTAAAGACATCAAGTTGTACGTGAGCAAGTGTGACGTTTGCAAGTCGGTGAAAGCGCCAAACATGATCCTCCGACCTCCCATCACCAGACAGATTGTGACCGAAAGGCCCATGCAGCGATTACATATCGACTTACTGGGACCATATTTGCGTACAAAAAAGGGGAATATATGCGTTTTAATAGCTTTGGATCACTTTTCGAAGTACATCTTCTTAAAAGCCTTGCCTAAAGCCACTTCTACACGGATAATTCAATTTTTTAGTTACTAAGGTTTTTTGTTCTTTTGGAACCCCGGAGTTTGACCATTCTGATAATGGACGACAGTTTGTGTCCAAAGAATTTACAGCGTTTTTGGCACAGTATAGCATTAAGTGCGTGCGAACAGCCCTATACTCGCCACAAGCAAATGCGTCTGAAAGAGTCAACCAAAGCGTGCTCAACAAGTTGCGTGTGTTGATAGCTAAAGAGCAAAACGATTTAGATGGGCACCTGCCTAGCATTGCCTGCGCTTTGCGCTCCGATGTGCACGAATCAATTGGTTGCCAACTATACTTTGCTCTTTTCGTTCAAGACACTCTTATCACGATTGAAAATCAAAGGAAACTTGATGCAAGCCCACGAAAAATCAAAAAACACTTATAACTCACGTGCCAAGATGGTATCCTATGAGGTTGGGCAGGAAGTTTTCCATGGTAACTTCGCGCAAAGCAGCTTTGTCCGTGGCCAAAATGCGAAGCTTCAATCAAAGTTTTTGAAGTCGAGGGTTCGCAGAGTTATTGGCAACGCCATGTACGAGCTGGAGAGTCGGGATGGAAAGTAACCTGGTGTGTTTCATGCCAAGGGCATCCGTCAATAACCTGAAATGAAACAAAACACTCACAAAGAATCACGCCTTTAATTTCACGAAACATTTCACTTATCTGATATTCAAGGCACGGCTGAGTTGCAAGCGTTTAAGTGGGACTCGGCCCCAGCGTTTTCTGGATCTCAGACTTTCCTGGCATGGTTGGCTTTCTGTAGTCACATCACAGCTTAGAACAAAAACAATGCACTGCACTGCACACGCGGTGGGTTTGTATTTTGCAATTGTTCGGTATACACAGATTACGAACAAACGCAAAGCCCTATCTGTTGCAAGACGCGAGTAAAAGTAACAGTTCTGCGGCGCGACAACTGAAACCAGAACACGAAACACAAACAATCGTTAAAATAGAAGAATTAGAATATTTTGTTCTCCAAGATGGGGCTACTTCTGTTTACATTTCAGTTTAACCCCCCTGCATGGTCGGGGTTAGAATAGCCTTAAGGTAAGGTATGCCTGTCGTAAGAGCCGACTAAAATCCACCGGAAGAAATATTCTTTAATGTTTCAACGGATGCTGTCGATTCTGCTCCATTTGGGGCAACTTTTGGCAGTAAGGTTTTAACTTATAGATGAATCTGAAGGTTAAATTAAAATCCAGAAGCGTCTGTCACACATTGTGCGGCTCACTGGTCGGCGTCTGTCTCCAAAGGGGCGGCTGTATTTAAAAATGAAAATAGAAGTGACTTACCTATTTCTCATAAAAACGACAAGTAAAAAAAAAAATGGCAATGAACAAAACGAAAGATTTGATTACCCCCGGTGGCAGCCCAGCTATGCCGGAAAATCCACCCTCTTCGGAGGCAGGCTCTACGGATTCTGGGGAGAGCCTTTTATTGCTTATAAATCCTTTTGAGAAAAGGACAAAACTAAATCGATCACCACCACCTAGATCAAACATATCCGGAAAAAGCAGTCCACCGGTAAACCAGGACTCTGTGAAAATTAAGAGCTTAGAAAAGGAGAATAATGAACTCCGAGCTAAGCTTATTGAAATGGAACGACTCTTCCAAGATCTAAAAATGGAAGTTGACTCTCTGCGAAAAGAAAACGAGGATATTAAAAATACTCGTTTAACGAAATACTGTGAGGTAACGAAAGAGTGTGTAACACCGAACCGACCAGCAGTCGAATACTTCACGGACGAGGACGAACTTGCACTTGAGACCGATTCAGTCTTAAGGAAAAGGTCTAGCAAGAAGCGAAAGGCGAATTCCTCTCCCGAAGTAATACAAAAAGAAGATAAGCCCTCTGGCTCAAACAAGGCTAAACCAGAAGCGAAAATTCGTCCACCTAGCAGACTTTGGGAGATTGCGCAACCTTCTTGCAAACACGGTGAGAACAGAAAACTATAAGCTTACCTCGCACCGAAATAACGTGTGGAAAGTAAATGTTGACAACGCCGATTCCTATCGCGCACTGTCTCTTAGACTGAATGCAGAAAGAATCGAGTGGTATACTTATCAAAATAAGTACGAGAAACCACTGCGAGTCATTGTAAGGGGGCTCCACCCATCATGCACAAAAGAAGACGCTGTAAAAGACGTAAAAACTAAAGGCCTTAAAATTATTGATGCCGTCAATATCATTAAAAAGGAAAAGCAACGCACGGAAGGAGAATGAGACACTGTGATCAGACGCGGCCTTCCAATTTTTATGCTCTCCTTTGAAAGAACTGAGAGCATAAACGATATTTATTAAATAAAAATGATACTTAACATCAGGGTTAAAATCGAACCCATGCGAAAGGGCAATAGACTGATACCACAGTGTAAGCGATGCCAAGAATTCAGGCACACAAGTGCCTACTGCCAAAAAGAACCACGTTGCGTGAAATGTGCCGGAAAACACCTGTCAACAGAGTGCAAAGTTGACATAAAGGCTCCAGCAGTTTGCGCCAATTGCCACGGAAACCACCCCGCGAACTATCGAGGATGCGAAGTAGCCATAGAGCTGCAAAAGGGACGAGAACCTCTTAAGGAAAATACTAGAGGTCAGAATCAAAGCCTAGGACGCCCAAAACCTGCTGAAACTCCTAAGCCAAAGACTCCAAAGACGCCAAAGCCGATCAAAAGTGGAAGATTGGCAAAGGAGGCGTCGACAAAAGGCGTAAAAGCTCCACAAAAGAGCGGCGCCAGTTCAAGTGCAGCGGAGAAACCACCACTGGTCGCACCGAAATCATACGCACAGGTTGCGGCAAACGAAAGCAAGGCAAGATCGCCCACAACAGATGCAGTGTCTCAGATCCTCGCTGTAATCTTGGAGAAACTTGAGGATCAGACTAAAATCAACAAAGTTATATTTGACAAACTGAGCAAGCTCGAGTTTAAGCCTCGAAAAAATTACAAGAGAACATGAATATGAAACAGTTATTTAAAGTACTAACATGGAATGCAAACGGCCTTCTGAATAAAATAGACGAACTAGAAGTATTTCTACGGAAAAACAATATTGATATTTGCATGATTACGGAAACTCACCTTAAAAACGGGTCTGCACCCAAACTTAAAGGTTACAATGACTATCACGCACATCACCCTTCGCAACAACCGAGAGGAGGATCCTCCCTCTACATTAAGAACTGCATAAAGCACTTCAAGAACACAGAAGTTGAGCTAGACTCTATGCAGATCAGTTCAGTTTCTGTAAAAATTGACTGCTTAGATTATAACATTGCATCTTGTTATTTCCCGCCAGGATATAGACTGGTGGAAGACGATCTTGATCGTATGTATGACTTCATTGGGTCCAATTTTATCATTGGGGGTGACTTTAACGCGAAGCATACTTTTTGGGGCTCACGATGCAATTCAACAAGAGGCAGATTACTGTACAAAAATAGTATGAAGCGTGGGGTGGACTTTTTCTCCACGGGTAAGCCAACATATTGGCCAACCGATAGGAATAAAAAGCCTGACCTTGTCGATTTTTTCATCGCTAAAGGATAACCCAAATACCTTACGCGAATTGAAGAGTGTTATGATCTTTGCTCAGACCACTCAGGAGTTATCTTGAAGATGGGTGGAAAACTGGCGAAAATAGAAAGAGCTCCTAGATTAGCTAGCAAAAACATGAACTGGGACGCTTTCAGAAAGGACTGTAAGGAGGGTGTTGGCTTGAATGTGCCATTGAAAACTCCTTTCGAGTTAGAAACCGCAGTTGACAAATTCATTGAAGCAATTCAGAGCGCTGCTTGGAACAACAATTCGTCCCAAAAGAACGCAGTTAGCACCGACGGGCATGTACGTAAAACATATCCGCTCGAAATCGAAGAATTGATTCGTGAAAAGAGAAGAGCGTGTAGGAGATGGCAAGGCACGAGGGCCCCCCCAGACAAAACCCTATTGAACCACCTCTCTAACAAACTGAAAGGAATGTTGCTAGATCTTAAAAATCGTGAGACCACTGAATACCTTGAAGGCTTGTCGGCGGATAGGAGCTCAAACTACTCGCTGTGGAAAGCAGTTAAGTATATCAAGAAACATATAATCCACTCGGCACCAATAAAAAAAGCTAACGGCGAATGGGCAAGAGAAGGCAAAGAGAAAGCGAATTTGTTTGCTGAACATTTAGAAGAAACATTCAAGCCTTTCGACGGTCCGCCGTTGGCTGACGTTCTAAACAACAACGGGGAACCTGGTAGCTTTAGAATGAAAAAAGTTTCGTTAGTTGAACACCGACAGACAATTAGCAAACTTAAAAATAATAAGACCCCGGGTTACGACCTGATCACTGGCGAAATATTAAAAGAGCTACCAAAAAAGGCATTAGTCAAGCTACTTTATATGATAAACGCTTCTCTTAGACTTCTATACGTTCCAAGACAATGGAAAGTTGCTGAAGTCATTATGGTTCCTAAACCGGGGAAATGCGCAAATGATAAAAAATCTTATAGGCCCATATCGCTTCTGCCGATAATATCGAAAGTATTTGAGAAACTTCTGCTGAAGCGATTACAACCAATAATTGCAGAAAGACGCTTGATCCCGGATCATCAATTCGGTTTCAGACCTAACCATTCCACAATAGATCAAGTCTACAGAATAACGCATGAAATTGAAAAAGCCTTAGAAGGGAAAAAAATATGTTCAAGTGCTTTCCTCGACGTATCGCAAGCCTTCGACAAGTTATGGCACGAGGGCTTGAAATATAAGCTACGGCAAAACTTGCCGCAAGACATGTTTAAAATATTGGAAAATTATCTTGAAAGCAGACTCTTTCGTGTTAGGTGTAGTAGTGAATACTCGAGTTTCAAGCAAATTCGGGCTGGCGTACCCCAGGGAAGCGTCCTCGGTCCGACCCTGTTCCTGCTCTACACCAGAGACATACCTCTAGATGACGAGACAGTCGTGGCCATGTTTGCGGACGATACGGCCATCCTGGCAACAGGTGAATCAGTCGAGTCATCAACGAGAAACCTCCAACGAGCATTGGACAGAATTTGTGTCTGGACGAAGACTTGGCGAATCGCTCTTAACGAGAACAAGTCTAGCATGTGAATTTCACTTACAGAAGGGTTAACAATTTGCCTCTGTTCATAAATTCTGTACAAATACCTTATGCAAATGAAGCGAAGTATCTAGGGATGACACTGGACGCTAAACTAAGGTGGAAACCACACGTAAAGAAGAAGCGTGACGGGCTCGAGATTAGGCTCAGGGAAATGTATTGGCTTATCGGAAGATTTTCGAAATTAAGCACATATAACAAACTGCTCTTGTACAGGCAGGTGTTAAAGCCGTCCTGGACATACGGTATACAACTTTGGGGTTGTACCAAGCCGAGGAACATGTCCATGTTGCAGACTTTCCAAAACAAAACACTAAGAGCAATTGTGAATGCTCCATGGTATATTAGGAATAGCGATATTCACAGAGATTTAGGAATAGCTACCGTGGGCGAAGAAGTAACAAACTTCGATCGAAAGCTAAACGCTCGCCTTCATGTTCATTGCAACAATGAAATGATACGTACTCTAAACGAGACTCTTAACGATGTTAACAACGAGCGACGACTACAAAGAACAAGATCCTTCGATCTAGCGACGTAGGGTGAAGCCGCATGAATGAACGGCTTAGTAGGTGCATTCACTGGAAAGCAACCTATCCAATGCGATCAACACTATGGAAGCGTAAACTACTTGTTAAGTTAACTTAGTTGTAGTCAAGAAGTATTATGAGAGAGCGAAAATTTACTACTATGAAGTGCGTTCTGGCAGTTTCATAGTGTCTCTCATAAATGGGTGGTTTTTTAGCACGTGGAAATCGGGCATAACCAATATCGGCTACTTCGGTATTATGTACCTGCTATAGTGGGCGTATTGGTATCTTTGAAAGATTTTGGAGTTTTAGTCTCCGTCCATCCTAGTATTCAAAAAAAAAAAAAAAACATTTCAGTTTTCAATTTTCCTTTTAAATGTCATCGCTGACGTCTGTCAATCAATGGCAAGAACACGTTCCACAAGTGGTGGCAATGGTATAAAACGTGTAGAATTACTAAAGGGCTTGTGGAATTGAAGTGGAATTGAGAAAAGATTTAAACTGCTGTAAATTGAGAGCTGGAGAGTACTGCTTGGTGGTTGCTGTGATTTGAATTGACCGTTCAAGCTGAGCGGCTATGAGACAATTAAATTCAAATCGCAAAAGTGAAAGGACGCTTTATACAATTTTTGTGCAACCAAGCACTTTGTTTTATGTGCAACAAAATTGTCCAAAAGTTTGAACGGTTAGTTCCTGCGCTTGAGTTAGCAGCACAGAACAGCGAAAAGAGGATTTTATTCTTTCATTGCATAAAACCTATACAAGAAAATTTAGTTGGACGCTCCAGAATTTCTTGGACGTCCTAAACTCAATCCGGGATTCCATCTCAAAAAAATCGGGAAACTCCCCAAGCTCAAGGCCGGCAGACAAGCCAACTTTAAAAGCAAAGCCACCAGTTTACCGCAACCACGAAAGCGTCCCCAGGCCGTTAAAATAAGACGATTGATAGCATAGCGGTAGGAATCTCCGCTACCAAGTCACAGTTCTCCGGTTCAACTCCCGGTGGCGGAAAACAGTTTTTTTATTTTAAATTTTGGTTGAATATTCAAGTAATTTTTTTTAATTAACGTAAAATTTTCAAGTTCAAGACCAAAAAGTAAAGTAAAATTAGAATTCCAGAAATAAGATTGTAAATAGGTGCATATTTTTACATATGCGTATTTGCTGGTGTTTTATTTTTTTTTTAATTTCGTCAAGCTTTCTTTGTTGTGTATATATATAGAATTTGATTGCTAAGCGAACTGTTAGCAAACGCCGAAGGAGCAGCCTGGATGGAGTGGCCACCTCATCACCAGTTGCGAAAATTTGTGATCCGGTAAGGTATTTTACATGTCACTATATTTTATATATTTACACCACAACTACGAAGTTAACTTGCTTTAGGGATTGCTTGGCGAGACAATAACCAAGGTAGGGTGGGTAGAAAAGATTTCTCGCGGTGTTATTCCATCGTGACACCAACCAAAGACTGGCATGAATTTTTCTTTGGTACGAGGGTCAAGAATCCACGCCCTCCGACGAGCTGAGGATGGCTACCAGCATTCCAGCAGAGACCCGTAAGCCAACCAAGTCCCATAACAACCCTCTAAATTTAATACTTTTTTATAAAGTGGATAACTTGTTGGCCTATCTACCTTTTTATTTGCTGGCAACAAGGCAGATATTACTGCCCATGCAAAGCATGCATTGTCAGTATTTTTGACATTAAAGCATGCTTTCTTGGTCGCTGTTGTAGGGGGTGTTTTTATATATGAACTTCCTGCAATTTGCGAATGTTTACTTATATTTATAATGACATTAATATTAGATGACAGTGCCCAACCACTATTTTTTTCTTGAAATTCTTCTTATTTTCTTAACAAGGGGTTTTCTACATGCTCATTTATAGTTTCCTCTAAATCATTACTTAAACTTAAAATTATATTTAGTGTGTTGAGATATTTAACATCTTGTAGTTGCTCTTCACCATCATATTTCCGGAACCCTGCAAAAAAAAACAACATTAATTTTGAAGTTGAGATATTCATCCAAAACTTCTTTTAATTTATTTATAACTGCAGTTCGACAATCTTTCAAGAATAATTTAGGATCGGTATTATGCAAATTTGTAATCACGCCTGATCTAATCCTTCGTGAAAACGACGTGTGCGGTAGATCTTCCCATAATAATGTGTGAACACTATTTGCCTGGTCTTATTGTTGCTGGTTTTCAGCCATCATTTTTTTGAATGATTTCAATTTGCCAATTGCTGAGGTAAGATAATATTTTTTACCTGTTGCTTTCGCCTCATTTAGGCATTTTTTTAACAAATCTAGATCATTTTCACAGTTTATAATGTTTAGTTCATAGTTTTTTACACTTTTTTGCCCTATAGCAATCAAATAAAATTGATTGCTATTTTTCAAGCATCTCTTTTATGTCGGTTTCCATTGTTTCTTGGTTATTCAATGCTTTCACTTTCACAACTTTTGCTAAACAAGCACATTCAACTTTGCAAAATAAATGAAGAACCCTAGGACCACATGATTGATAAACGACTTCAAATCCACAGAAGTTTCATGAAAAAAGTCATGAACTCTTATATTCAATGTTGCGTAACCTTGATATATTGCTATGACTTTGAATTCCGTCACTTCTTGATTTTGGCCTTGAAGAACTCAGATCTCTTATCTAAACACATGTACACACATACATTGTAAGCTTAAACAGCCTTGAATATGTGGTCTTGGACATACACGCCCACACTTAAATAACCTTGAAGATTCATGGCCTTAAACGCGCACTCATAGCCAGTACATTCAACTTTAATCTTAAAGTTAAGCCTTGAGTTACTACTTACTTGTGTCGTCACATACCGTCACACACTCACCAGTGATAAGCGCTACCACTTTTATTTTCAAAACATAGACATACATGAATCATACTTTTGCTATGGCTTTGAATTCTATTGCCTTGATTTTTATGCCTTGAAATATGCAGATCTCTTATCTAAACATATGCATGCGCAAACATAGTAAACTTAAATAACCTTGAACGTACACACGCACACGCACTTAAATAACCTTGATTCATGACCTTGAACGCGCACACATACTAAGATAACATTGAAGTTTCATGACCTTGAACACACACACACTATGACCTTGAATTCCTATCTATGATAACGCATTTCCTGGGCCAGGACCCGCATAGCTACTCTACTCACCACATCTGATAAGAAATATGATAAAAAAATAATGTTATTGAAAAGAGGTTAATGCCACGCCCTTTTTTTAAAAAGAACAGTTGTAACTCACAAGTTAGAGTTAATATTAAATTAAAGTTAACAAGTTAAATTAAAGTTAATAGAAACTAAAATTTAACAACCAAGATTTTTGAAGCATTTTAGAGCTTGACAGTGGTCAATTGGGATGGGGTATCCAAAGATTCGCCTAGGCGGATTGTAACCCTCCCACTAGTTTTTATTTTCATTATTATAGCGTTAGTAATTTGTTTTTAAGTAAGATGAAACGAATCAATAAAGAATAAGTCGAACTTAATTAACACTGGAAGAAAGACTTTTTTTCTACGATTAGTCTTCGATTTATCATTTTTTCTTCATTGGTATTGGGGAATTAAATGGGCTATAACACAGTTCATCGTAAATTCGGGCACTAATTTAATTCACCTACTATTCATGGAAGTACAACGTCGGATTGCTTCTAGAACGTCTTTACAAGGAAACCATGAAAAGGAGGACTTCATCAGAAGAGAGCAAATTTATAAAATGGACTTGGATACAATGGGCAGAAAATTTGTCAGCTCTGGAGGGACTACAAGAAGGACTCTCCCGATCGCAAAACTATCAGTTACTTGAATTATCGACTCCAGCAATTGAACTCCCTGTGGTCAGAGTTCGATGAAACTGCTTATCAGATCGATCTAAGCCATCCTTACTTCAGTAAGGACTACTTTAAGGACATCAAAAGAGTTCAGGAAACATACCTTGCAGAAATTTAAGAAAAGCTAGATGCATCAACAGGTAGAGCAGCTATCGTGCTAGCTAAAAAAGGTGATTAGGAGACATTATCAAAGGGGGTGATACCAAAATCAAGGAGCAACCAATGACTCAAAGGAACGCGACGGATTTCACGTCTGCTGCAGATGACTCGCCTATTGTCTCATTAAGACAATGATACATACTGGTCATGGGAATCATTAAAGGTTCATTGGATAGGGTGGCGTTGCAGCCAAATAAAGGTAAATAGTTTTGCAGACTTACCTTTCCAGATTCTAACGTTGGAGCGAAACTGGGATGAGTTAACTGCCATATACCGGAAGGGTGAAAACCAGCTAAATCAAGAAGACATACAAGAATATTTCGAGGTGCAACAAAACTTGCAGAGCTACTGCAACAACTTTACGGAATAATAGAATCGACAGCAATGGTTCAGGGATTGGAGACACCTCCAACATCATTAAGATTGCCAAAGATAGATCTACCGAAATTTGACGGTAATTACCTTAAATGGCAACTCTGATCTTTACAGGGAGATAATTCGTCGACAAAATATATCTGAAGGACGAAAAATTTGGTTCCTGAAATCATTTCTTACAGGAGAAGCCGCAAAACTGATACACCACCTTTCGGTATCGGCTGCTAGCTATGCCGCAGCCTGGAAGATAGTGACCCAACGCTACGACAACCTGAGGTTGCTGATCTCCTCTTGGCTTGCGAAACTGTTACATGCATACAGGAAGCGCTAAGGCTATTCGAGGCTTACATGATACCATTTAAGAATGTCTGATAGTGCTTAAGGGATTAAACGTAGATACAAGTTCATAGTATCCAATGCTGCTCTATTTTTTTTTTTCCTAAAAAACTCGACAAGGAGACACATAACCTTTTTGAACAATCTCTAAGTCAATCACAGAAGCTTCCCAAATTTAATCAGTTTCTAACCTTCTTAGAAAATCGATTTCAAGCCTTGAGGGTCTGGGAAATAAGTATAAGACGGATGATCACAGGCTACAAAATCCTGGGACGAAAACATTAGCAGCAGTAACGATGTCTCAACAAATCTGTGTACTGTGCAAGGCATCACGCACTATTCAAGGCTCCGAATTTTTAAACTTAGCACCATCCAAAAGATTTAGCTTGGTCAAACAAGAGAAACTTTATGTTAACAGACTGAGGTCCGGGCATTTCGCAACCAATTGCATTTCAGGAAACTGTGGAAAATGGCAGAAACGACATAATACGTTACTGCAGCTCGAAGTTGATACCAATCGCGGATCACAAAATATACGAGCCAGGAAGTAGCCGCCCCGATCGTACAACTATTAGCAACAGCTACTGACAGCGACACCAACACAGTAGGTAGCGCATTGTGAACACTAAGCCAAAAGCATGCCGTTGTTATACTAGGGACGGCAAGAGTGACACTAATTGGACCTAACGGAAAAACCTTGGATTGCCGTGTATTATTGGATTCTGGTTCGCAATTTAAAATCATAAGTCAACAATCATTAGTCAAGTGTGCAAGCCTGATATTACTACCACTAAACTTAGGGAAATATTCGACGCATCTATAAAATCGTCTAATAACATCTCGCTAAATGACGTACTATGGCCGTATCCCACTATACAAGATAACCCATTCTCGATTCTGTTGAGGTTTCGAATTCCCGATATGTGTTCACGGCGGATATTGAAAAAATTTATCGGCAGATATTTGTGCGTAACGACGATCAGAGCTTTCAATTTATCTTCTGGAGAAGCCACCCAAATCTGGATTTGAGGTTTTATCGGCTTTGTACAGATACCTATGAAACCACACCATATCTAGCAACAAAATGCCTGCAACACTTGTCGGTCAAAAATGCTCACCAATACCCACTTAGATCCAAAGTTTTAGCACAAGATTTCTAAATGCATGATGTACTTACAGGGTCCAACAGTCTACAAGAAGCCATGGATATACTATAACAACTAACCCGAAGAGCCCGCTGGATTTCATCTTAAGAAATGGTTCAGCATCAACCGATTATTAATATCGCCAAGGCAGAGGTACAACCAACGGAACTCACGCTACAAAAGAGATGGAAGACCATTTTATGATCAAAAAATTAATTTTGGCAGCGATGGTCACGAGAATATTTGAATGACTTACAGCACCGATACAAGTAGAAACAGAACAACTCCCAAATCCGGGAAGGATTTATTGGTTATTATAAAAGAAGACAATGTACCACCGTTGCAATGGCCTCTCGGTAGAATAATCAAGATTATCAGGGGTAAGATTATCAGGGGTATTCAAGCGGGCAGTACACAGATTCGCACCCTTACCAATGGAAGAGGAAACTTCAAATGAAGACGATGTTCAATCTCAGCCAAAGGACAGAACGCAAAAACAATCAGAACGAAATTGTTCCTGAGTAATCCGAAACTCAACAGCGAAAAGATGAAATACCTCAGAAGGCTCCATTAAATTAAACCCCAATCAAAAATGGCCCCAAAAAGAATGAAAAATTTCCCAAAAAAATGTGGCAATATATTTTTATACCTTATTATTTAATTGCCCTAATCAATTTATGCAAAATCAATCCAAAAAAATGCCGAACGGTCCCAAAATATTATGGTAAATTTAAATAAAAAATGAAAAATCACCCAAAAATAATGCATGGCAAACAACAACAAAAATTATCATGAAATTTTGGGGCCTATTTTCATCGTTTTGGGGCCTGATTTCATTTCTTTGGGGCGATTTTTCAGTTAGTGCGAAATGTTTGAACACCTGTTGGGGTCATTCTTCATTTACTTATTTTGGATTCAGAACCATATCTACTAAAAGAAATACGAACAATATCGTTGTAACAACGGTCTTACTGGTTTCGAGGAGTAAAAAACTTGGTGCAAATCGTCTTTGTAAGTAGAAATAGATCAGTCTAGTGAAGGAAGTGAAGTGATCCACTACGCTTTAGCAAACAATTGCAAGAGTTTAGTTAGAGAAGTGAAAAAAGTGAAAAAGCAATATACAGGAAAAAGTCGACGTATAAGTCAACCGTGAAGTACGAGTGCTGGGAGAAAATATGTAAAGCCAGGATCAATTTGCTTCCGGACGGTAAATGCGAGTTGGCAAAAAATTACGTGGAACATAACTACGCACAACAGGAGGCGGATTTCGAAGAGCTTCAAGCTCTAAATGAAAAAGAAAAAGATTGCCTGGATACGAGAACTATGCTAAGGACTGGTAGCTCTGTTGCTCTTTCGGGAACCCGGCATGTATTTCGAAGCACGTGTAAATGGTATTGTATAAGAAAAATATAAATAGGTAATATTTTAAGTTTTTTTTCGGTCTTATTTTGTAAACAGACGTCAGGATGAGACTAAGGATCTTAGTTTTGACAAAATCAAAATGAGATTTCAGAACCTTGTCAACACCAAATTGGTGGCCTCGTCGATGATGACTCCAATTGAAATTATTGAAAGTTTTCAATTGGAGTAAATTTAAAACAGCTTTGAGGTATCACGTGATGAAGGCAATCTTCATAATTTTTTCACTGCATGTATGGGGGAGAAAAATTTTGCTTTTTGCATATTTTCATTCCTTAGGACGATTGATCTTATCAAAGAGAATATACCTGAAGGTGAGCGCAGGATTTTGATGGACGCAATATTTTTTGCAACATTTTTTGTTTTTTCTTTTCTTACCAGTGCTGTGTATGTTTTTTATAAAAAGTTTTGATTGGCGTTATTATATAAGACATCAGGGCATTGAAAAGTAAGAAAAATTTGTAGATCATAGGGTGTTTTCCTTTTTTTTGTGGTTGGGATGCAAAAAATGGAGTATTTTTATTAAATTTTTACATTCATGAGAGAAAAACTATTTGTATTCAGTGTTGTTCGGTTTAGCGACTACATGCATTTGAAAGCCTGATATATCGTCTATCATTTATTGCTTTAAGGTGCTTCAAAAAAGGTGCACTACATTTTTTTTTTAATTTCGAAGTGGTTACCTAAAAAAAAATTGCAGAAATGTGTCTAAGTTGTGTTTTATATTAGTTTTGTTGTGTCCTAAGTCGTTTTTTGTAAGTACATATTTAATTTAATTTAATTTATAATTTCATTTAATTTATATAAGTACATATTTCACTTTTAATGTGCGTATAGGCATTTCATAAATATTTTTTTTTGTAATTTTCAGAATTTCTATCGAAATTACGAAAAAACAAGTTTTTGAGGTTTGGATTTCCAAAATCAAAATAAAGTGTGTTGAAGCGGTGTTTTTATTTATTATGAGCTATTTTGGTGAAATACAATTTTCAGAGGAAGCAATCAAAGCACTTAAGGCAACTGTAAGACTGATTTGTTTTAAAATAAATGAGAGGTGGGCCAAAATTGGTAGGCAACGGGACCGCTTCGAAAGAACTAATTCTTCCTAGCTTAATGAAACCATAAATCTTTCACACAAGTTTTTGGATGAAATTCTATCCTCTTCAAATATTAAAAAAGTAGAGAGGCCAAAAAAACTTTGAAGAGTGCTGTGGAAAAATGAAAAAGGACAAAGACTCTTGAATTCATTTAGCTGAGAAGAAATCGGAACGGCTTATGAAAAAAACTTGAGAAAGGTTGGAAAGAGAGATACTGCCGCTGAGAGATACTGGTTTCCTATTAATTTAGATGCTTTTGAAACGTGTGCGATCAGGACTAAGGCTTTATATCTTGAAAAGTAAGGATGGTATTACATGCCAGTAAGCGTCCATAAAGTTTTATTTCATGGCAGACAAGTGGTTGCTTCTTGCATTCTTCTGATTGGCCAACTTTCGGAGGAAGCCCAAGAGGCTAAAGAAATAGGAAATATAGGGAACTATTCACAAGAAAAACATCGCGGTTGCACACGATAACAGATCTTCTTAATAGACTATTGATAACTTCAGACCCTTTTATTGCAAGTCTCAGGTGTATTCCGGAAAGAAAGGAAAATGTTATCGAACATGAGGTCCTTGATCTTTTGAATGTCACATCTTAAGCTATCTAAAAGTTTTTTATAATCTATTTTTCTGTTAAACTGTGAATGATTGTTATTTTAATTTAGGTTCTGTTCAATCAAATGGTTTTAAGTATACTAATTAGTATAAGTATTATTAATGTAGTTTAATTCCATTGTTGTGTAGACATATATATTCATTACAAATTTTACAAACAAAAATTATCAAAAAGCTTTTTGTGAGCAAAATATATATTTTTAAGTGGGGTCCACCAAAGTGCAAAAAACGAGCACTTTCACAACTCTGTAAATCACAAAGTTTTCTTAATATGTAAGAAATTGTAGTTTCATTTCTTTTTGTGTATATTGATCATGGTTCTCCAACGAAAACATGACAAAAAATTTTTTTTTGTAGCCGTAAAATATTTTATGAAATGGGTCTACAAAAGGGCAAGAAACTTGTACTTTTAGAGCCCTGTACCTCAAAAATTTCGTGAAGTATATTAATGATTGTATTTAAATTTAGTTTTGCACATATTAAACATTAATCTTGGACCGTGGGGCGCGTCCGACGCACCGAACCGCGGAAGCGCCGCGACGCACAGTGTGGGAATTCGCTCATCTAGCGGAATTAAATTAATAGCGCTGACAGGTTTATGTTTTTTGATAATTTTTTTTGCAAGATTAATGTTTAATATGTGCAAAACTAAATTTAAATACAATCATTAATATACTTCACGAAATTTTTGAGGTACAGGGCTCTAAAAGTACAAGTTTCTTGCCCTTTTGTAGACCCATTTCATAAAATATTTTACGGCTACAAAAAAAATTTTTTTGTCATGTTTTCGTTGGAGAACCATGATTAATATACACAAAAAGAAATGAAACTACAATTTCTTACATATTAAGAAAACTTTGTGATTTACAGAGTTGTGAAAGTGCTCGTTTTTTGCACTTTGGTGGACCCCCCTTAAAAATATATATTTTGCTCACAAAAAGCTTTTTGATAATTTTTGTTTGTAAAATTTGTAATGAATATATATGTCTACACAACAATGGAATTAAACTACATTAATAATACTAATACTAATTAGTATACTTAAAACCATTTGATTGAACAGAACCTAAATTAAAATAACAATCATTCACAGTTTAACAGAAAAATAGATTATAAAAAACTTTTAGATAGCTTAAGATGTGACATTCAAAAGATCAAGGACCTCATGTTCGATAACATTTTCCTTTCTTTTCGGAATACACCTGAGACTTGCAATAAAAGGGTCTGAAGTTATCAACA
Source organism: Neoascia interrupta (assembly GCA_947623515.1). Taxonomy (NCBI): domain Eukaryota; kingdom Metazoa; phylum Arthropoda; class Insecta; order Diptera; family Syrphidae; genus Neoascia; species Neoascia interrupta. The sequence goes on from OX392462.1 coordinate 106,112,221, forward strand.
GTCTATTAAGAAGATCTGTTATCGTGTGCAACCGCGATGTTTTTCTTGTGAATAGTTCCCTATATTTCCTATTTCTTTAGCCTCTTGGGCTTCCTCCGAAAGTTGGCCAATCAGAAGAATGCAAGAAGCAACCACTTGTCTGCCATGAAATAAAACTTTATGGACGCTTACTGGCATGTAATACCATCCTTACTCTTCAAGATATAAAGCCTTAGTCCTGATCGCACACGTTTCAAAAGCATCTAAATTAATAGGAAACCAGTATCTCTCAGCGGCAGTATCTCTCTTTCCAACCTTTCTCAAGTTTTTTTCATAAGCCGTTCCGATTTCTTCTCAGCTAAATGAATTCAAGAGTCTTTGTCCTTTTTCATTTTTCCACAGCACTCTTCAAAGTTTTTTTGGCCTCTCTACTTTTTTAATATTTGAAGAGGATAGAATTTCATCCAAAAACTTGTGTGGAAGATTTATGGTTTCATTAAGCCAGGAAGAATTAGTTCTTTCGAAGCGGTCCCGTCGCCTACCAATTTTGGCCCACCTCTCATTTATTTTAAAACAAATCAGTCTTACAGTTGCCTTAAGTGCTTTGATTGCTTCCTCTGAAAATTGTATTTCACCAAAATAACTCATAATAAATAAAAACACCGCTTCAACACACTTTATTTTGATTTTGGAAATCCAAACCTCAAAAACTTGTTTTTTCGTAATTTCGATAGAAATTCTGAAAATTACAAAAAAAAATATTTATGAAAAGCCTATACGCACATTAAAAGTGAAATATGTACTTATATAAATAAAATAAAATTATAAATTAAATTAAATTAAATATGTACTTACAAAAAACGACTTAGGGCACAACAAAACTAATATAAAACACAACTTAGACACATTTTTGCAATTTTTTTTTAGGTAACCACTTCGAAATTAAAAAAAAAATGTAGTGCACCTTTTTTGAAGCACCTTAAAGCAATAAATGATAGACGATATATCAGGCTTTCAAATGCATGTAGTCGCTAAACCGAACAACACTGAATACAAATAGTTTTTCTCTCATGAATGTAAAAATTTAACAAAAATACTCCATTTTTCCAAAAAAAAATTTTTTCCAAAAAAAAAAGAAAAACACCCTATGATCTACAAATTTTACTTACTTTTCAATGCCCTGATGTCTTATATAATAACTCCAATACCTCCTGTACCTCAAAAATTTCGTGAAGTATATTAATGATTGTATTTAAATTTAGTTTTGCACATATTAAACATTAATCTTGCAAAAAAAATTATCAAAAAACATAAACCTGTCAGCGCTATTAATTTAATTCCGCTAGATGAGCGAATTCCCACACTGTGCGTCGCGGCGCTTCCGCGGTTCGGTGCGTCGGACCGCGGGGCGCGTCGCGATTCGCGGAAACGCGCGCCGAATCTGCAGCCTACCACAAAATAATGGCACTTCCACTGTAATTCCCAGTGCAGCAGAGGATTATTTGGCCCTTTTTAAAATATTTTGAAGCCCAATGGATGAAAAAGGTAATTGCTTTATTAAAGTTGTCGTTGTAGCGTATTCGGCTTTAAGAGTGAACGTGCTTTAATTTTTTACTTCTTAGGTTGGATGTACACATTTTTCTGCTCATAAGCAGAACACAAGGCCCACTTTAGCTGTAGAGGCCTATAACCGTGTACTAGGGCGAAGTGCTAGTAAGAATGGAAATTTTTTAGTTTCATTAATACAATTTATGATAATTATAAAAATCATATGTTTTTAGGCTTGTATAAAATAATATCGCACTTATTAATATATAACTTTTAAAATTTTACTTTTAAAGTTTTACTTATACTAAACTGAGAAGAAAAAAAAACACTTTTAATCACAAATTGTAGGTACCTATCTACAATTATCACTTCTTCTGCAACAACAACACTTTTTAAAAGTCGACTTTTTTCTGTCAGTTTTTGCTGTTTTTTTTTTCACTTTTACTAATATTAAAAAAACACTCGATCACTATACTTTACTCGACTTAATTTCCTCGGAAAGGACTACTCAAACCGATCGAAACGAAATAACCAACAAATACGGCTTAAATCTTCTCAAATTCTTATGATTAAGTAGGCATGTATATATGTATGTATATATAAGGTAAGCAATCGCCACTATAATGAAGGTATGTATGTATGTGTGTAGGTTAATAAATAGAGGTATCTTACTTGAAATAAGCACTTATTCACTCAATTAAAATAGGATGCAAAATCAATTTAAATAAAAAATTTACAACAGTATTAAAGCACAGGCAAAGTAATTATAGGTACCTAGTTAAGTATAAACAGAGCAAAAAACTATTTAATTAATCAAAGGTATTATAGGTGGGTATAAAGTTTGGTTTTTGTATTTTTAATATGGTTTTGATGCTCAAATAATACAACCACGCCGATTTGAAAAAATCAAGAACTGACTAAAAACTCCAAAAAAGTATATAAGATACCACCTTAAGAACGCGAAAAATGTAACCGCCACCATATGACAAAGTTTATTGTATATCTCCTTAACCCAATACATTCAAAAGCACGGAAAAGCGCGGCAAAATAATAAATGTTTTTTTCTGCTTTGGTTTCAATATTCTGTATTGCATACGCCCAATACATTCAAAAGCACTGGAAAAGGGAGCAAAATAAGAAATTTTTCGGCATTGGAGCAAGAAAATCACTAATAATGTGAAATCGGATTCAAAGCATGACAAGGAGCTTAAGTATGTACCTACCTAAGAATTTCAGTTCTCTAGCCCAAAATTTAAGGCCTAAAAACATGTGACATACATATCGAAGGACGAGCAAACGGACGGACTATGTGACAAACTTAAAATAACTCCTATCCTATGGGATGAGGTATAACAAGTGGGAAAGTGCAACAGTGGGTATCTACGACGGATTGCAAAATACCCGACCATACCAAAAAGAAAACTGCCACGCCTCCAAAAAGTGGGCGGAATATAAAAATATAGCTGTTGAATGCTTTATACTAAGTGGCTGCATACATTTCGGCCTAAAACTCCGCCTTTTTAACTAAAAAAATCACTTTTTTTACCGCCACGCCCACAAAAGTGGGCGGAGGCACATACAATATAAACATAAAAGTTAGAAAAGGCTAATATCTATAGCTTTTGTCATATAATTTTTTTTCAAATTTCATATATATTTATTGAAAAACAGTCATTTTAAGCTAAAATCCCTTAAAAAGTGGGCGTGGTCAATGAAAAAGCTAAATTTTTTTAGCAACCTCAAAGACAATTATAAGGAAATGTTACGTACCAAAAATGAATGCTCTAGCGCCATTGTAACATAGCTAAAATTTGCAAAATGTATTATTTTAAATTAGAGATGGTCGCACATACAGGCCTGTAGTGGGCGTGTCCGTGGGCGGATTCAGCTTATTTTCAAACTTGATCTGACGGACTGCATTCCAACCAACCCACAAAATTTCAGCTCTCTGCCTTAAACTTTAAGGCCTAAAAGTTGTTTACATACGGGCGGACGGACGGACATGGCTTAATCGATTCTCCTGTCGGTTCAATTCATATCTCTAAAAGGTCTTAGGGATCTACGGTGATTATTTCACTGCGTTACAAATTATACATCAAACTTAATATACCCTGGGTCGGGTATAAAAATAAATATCTTTATATGTGCTAACACAACCATGTATGTACATTCATTCATGGGCCTAAATGTAAGAAGCAAAGCGCAAAATCCTTCGCCTTTCCTTTATCATGGTGATAAGTACCTACACACATCACAAGGAAGAGAAAGGAGCAAAATGCGAAAACATTTATACCTACCTCAGACCCAAGTAAAAAAATATAGATATCTATCTTTCTATCTGTGGGGTGCCGTGGCGTAGTGGTTAGTGTGTGTGCTTACTACGCCGGAGGTCTGGGTTCGAATCCTGCCATCGTCACCTAAAAAAAAAAATTGTTCTTTTTCACGGTCCCCACCTCCGAGAGGGTCTGACAAGCCCTCCGAGAGTATCATTTGTCTTGAAAAACTTCTCAAAGTGCCGTTCGGATTCGGCAAAAAATTGTAGGTCCCCTTGTATGTGAAGAAATTAACACACACAGCATACATTGTTGAGAAGTTGGCCCTGGTTCACCTCGAGCTGTTGCGCCACTCTATTTATTTTTTTATATCTTTCTATCTATCGCTACAACCACATATACGCATTCATTCATTCATAAGTAGAGAAGCAAATAAGTATTTTGCACAAGATCTTTCGTATTTTCTTTTATGAGATAGGTAGATAATTCAATAGTTTTTGCAACAAAGCAAAGACAATACACTATCACATTCCCTCAATACATTAAACCCTCAATACATTACAAGGCAAAATAAAAAATGTCGGCTTCGCTCTGTTTCAACATAAGCAAAGTGGAGTGATAATCCAGGCAACGAAGACCAAAAAAGACCGAATAGGGGAAATAATTCGTGTAGAAGTGAATTTTGGCGAAGTTGTAGAGAAATGTATTCTGAATGACATACAGAAAGTACTGATGGGTGGGGGCGGAGCTAACGGGTGGGCGGGGCTCTAAACTACTAAATTAAGCCACATGAAATTCTCTACAAAAAAGATAATATACATTTTTTCGCTGAAATAATCACTATTTTAATTAAAGTGACTCGCCGCGTTTCTTGATATAGAAGGTGCCTTTAACAATTAACCACCGAAGCTATTAAAAATGCGCTCAAAGCTACTGGAGCCATTAAGGGGGCTTGTGACTACCTAGTCACAAAGCTAAAAGACCAAATATTATCATTTAAACTAGGTGACAGTATAAAAAGGATGTCCACCACTAGAGGAACCCCGCAAGGTGGAGTGCTATCACCTCTCATATGGCTTCTTGTTATGAAAACATATCTTATGAAGCTCAACCACTCACCGGTGAAACCCATAGCTTACGCTGATGCAAAATGCACTAAACGGCCTCAGCCGCTGGACCGGCTCATGCGGCCTTAGCGTCAACCCGTCAAAAACAGAGCTTGTCCTCTTTACAAACGGAGGTCAATCCCGTATGTAGAGCTACTAACACTGGAAGGCTCGGTTCTCCAATTATCTATAAGCGCTAAATATCTGGGTATAATCCTAGACAGTCAGCTCAGCTGGACCTTAACGTATAAGAAAGAGTTATATAAGCATATACAGCCCTATATACGTGCAACAGAATCTGCGGGAAAAAAATGGGGCCAATAAGACTTCAAGGATCAGGCAACTGGAGTACAACATCCACAGGGCACAGTTTAATCATACACACACTGGGTTGCTGTGCAAAAACAGACCACATAACTCCTTATCTTGACTTCAATCAACAGTACACCATTCACATTCCGAAAAGTGAAGACTGTAGGCTGGATAACGTTGTAAGCCACTCTGAGATAGCAATCTACCCAGCTGATTCTAAATCAAGTGAGGGTACTCGAGCAGGTGTATGCTCTGAGAAAATCGGTATCCTAACAAGAAGACTGCTGAGCTCCTGCAGTATATTCTAAACAGAAATTCTGGCAATACTTATAGCCGCCGAAAAGGCCAGAGTTTTGGTACTATCACAGGAGGATACTTCCATTTACGTAGACAGCCAAGCAGCGATTAAGGCCCTGGCAAAACCAACAATAAAATCTCGTGTAGTAGGACTCTGTCATTCAGAGAATAATGTTCAGACAAAATAATGTCCGCATTTTTTAGGTACCAGGCCATAGTGACTTCATCGGAAATGAAAAAGCTGATGAGCTAGCGAAACATGGCTCATATCCATGTATCACTACAGCGCACAAAAGGGCTCACCCTAAGCTCTCTTATGAAAAAGGCAAAATATCTACAACTATTCAAAATTTAACCCAAAATAGGTGGAATAATATGCAGAGTTGAAACCACACAAAGGCGTTATAGCCATCCATAGACAGCAACAAGTCAAAAAAGCTTATAGCACTAAAAAGGCCATCACTGGCCATAGCCACAAGAGTGATAACAGGCCAGAACTTGTTGGGAAAGCACTCAGCAAAATTAAGAATCACTAACACCAACTACATTTGCAGGGGCTGTCATGATCCCGAAGCGGAAGAAGATGTGAAACACCGCCTCTGCCAACGATTTAAACTTCTAGGACAATTCTTCTTTGAGGCGCTGGACGAACTTTCAAAAAGACCGGTGGCAAATATCGTGAAGTTCAGCGGGGACTCCAATTTTCTCTTCGAAGCTCAGAATACTTCAACTAACTAAGTATCCTTACAGTCTTCCCAAAGGGTTACGCTAAGGGCCTTCGTAGGCCTATGCGAGCTGGTGGCTTTGGCTGCTTGCTACCCTGCCTAACCTTACCTAACCTATTGGTTATTATAAAAGAAGACAATGTACCACACCACCGTTGCAATGCCCTCTCTGTAAGATAATCAAGAGTGTCAGGGGAAGGATGATCTAGTGCGAGTAGTCGAAGTCAATACCACTTCGGGTATATTCAAGCGGGCAGTACACAGATTAGCACCCTTACCAGTGGAAGACGTAACTTTAAATGAAGACGATTTTCTGGCGTTATCGAATGCAACTGTTTGGGATGGTTCCGAGTTCTCTGACTGGTTTGAAACAACAGCAGGTGTTCCTCAAGGGTGTATCCTAAGTCCTCTTATCTTTGCCCTGTTCATTGATGAAATCAGTCAACTAATTCCTGGCGGAGTTTCTTTTGCTAGCATATTGGTGAAAGCATTGCTCTATGCTGACGATTTGGTTTTGCTCGCTGACAATCCATCTACGCTCCAACTGCAAATTAACAGACTCGTCTCGTTCTGCGATACTTGGGGACTTCAGATTAATGCGCAAAAGACGAAAATTCTTATCTTTGAGGCCCGGAAAAGAAGTAGACTGCCAGGAGAGAATTGGTCTCTTATTAACGCTCGCATAGAGGTTGTTCATGAGTTTAAGTACCTGGGCGTCTTACTAACGCACAACCTTAACTTTGTTAAGCACTCTATTAACAAAATTAATGAGGCCAAACTTGCTCTGAACATGATGTGGCCTAAGTTTTTCGCAAATCAAAATATTGATCTGGCCTCAAAATATCGAGTCTTCAGTGCGACTGTTAATGCCTGCATGTGTTATGGAGTCCAAGTTTTCGGATTTACCGCCTTTGAAGCCTTTGAAGTAGTCCACAGGCACTTTTTCAAGCGCCTGTTCAAGTTCCCTAACTCAACACCGAATTACGCTATTTACGTTGATTCAGGTATTACGCCCATCTATATACAAAGTCTGAAAGCAAACGCGAACTATATAACAAGTGTAATGAAAAGGAATAACAGTTGCCTACATAGATCAATCATGCTACAACTTCTCCGTACTAATGCCTCGCCTTTTAAAGAATGGAACCTGATTGCAGCATCCCACGACACAGTGCTTTCTTTGTTAGAGTCTAATGTTGATCAATGGCAAGACAAGTTTTCTGATCTGATTTCAATGGTAGACGGAAAGCTATATATTGAAAACCTCTCCAAAGCAACTTCTTCCACATCTCGGAATGTCTACAAAAACTTAAACCAAAAGCTTTCTGTTGCTAACTATTTTCGCAGAGAATTTTCATCCCAAGTAATTAGTACTGTCTTTAAAACCAGAGTCGAAATTCTGAACCTTAACTTTATACCTCATCGAAACGATTTGCCAAAATTGTGTAGTTTATGCAACAGAAGGGAAAACGAAGATGTCTACCACTTCATTGCTATCTGTCCTATTTTACAGGAAATTCGAAGGTTATATTTCCAACAAAGTCAGATTTCTTTGCCACGCTTTTACGATATTATGAATGGAACCGAGGGATGGCTAAGCCTGTATAACTATTGCAAGCAAGCTCTTACCTACCGTAATAGCTTTATGTCATAACATCAGTTGTTCACTCAGTTACTGTAGTATAACTTCTTTAATTTTATGTTTCAAATCATTAAAATTGTTGTATTTTTATGCCTTCCAGTCATACACAAATGCATTTATTTTATGTTTCAAATCATTAAAATTGCCACACTATGCCGTTTTTTAGGTTAGTTCTCCATTTGCGTCTAAGCTAATAATTTTATTTAAATTGTATATTATGTATTATATTATTAAATAGGAAAAAATACATTTGCGTTTATATTGTTTTTATTAATGAAATGTCTCTTCAGGCAGACGGCAGGTTTTTGCCATGCTATTATTCTTGTAAATTGCTCTGTAAACTCTAAAACGAAATAAATAAAGAATTTATAATAATATAATAAATAATAAATGAAGACGATGTTCAATCTGACCCAAAGGACAGAGGCCGGCAAAAACAATCAGAATGAAAATGTTCCTGGTCAATCCGAAACTCAGCAGCGAAAAGATGAAATACCTCAGAAACGACCGCGTTTACATGTTACTGCAGCTATTGCGACGATACTATTTATTTGTTTTTTTTTTTTTAATACTAGGGTGGACGGAGGCTAAAACTCCAAAATCTTTTAAAGATACCAATACGACCACTATAGCAGGTATATAATACCGAAGTAGCCGATATTGGTTATGCTCGATTTCCACGAACTAAAAACCACCCGTTTATGAGAGACACTATGAAGCTGCTAGAACGCACTTCATAGTAATAGTAGTAAATTTTCGCTCTCTCATAATACTTCTTGACTACAACTAAATTAACTTAACAAGTAGTTTACGCTTCCATAGTGTTAATCGCATTGGATAGGTTGCTTTCCAGTGAATGCACCTGCTAAGCCGTTCATTCGTGCAGCTTCACCCTACGCTAGATCGAAGGGTCTTGTTCTTTGTAGTCGTCGCTCGTTGTTTACATCATTAAGAGTCTCGTTGAGAGTACGGATCATCGCATTGTTGCAAGGAACATAAAGGCGAGCATTTAGCTTTCGGGCAAAGTTTGTTACTTCTTCGCTCACGGTAGGTATTCCTAAATCTCGGAGCATTCACAATTGTTCTTAGCGTCTTGTTTTGGAAAGTCTGCAACATGGACATGTTGCTCGGCTTGGTACAACCCCAAAGTTGTATACCGAATGTCCAGGACGGCTTTAACACCTGCTTGTACAAGAGCAGTTTGTTATATATGCTTAATTTCGAAAATCTTCCGATAAGCCAATACATTTCCCTGAGCCTAATGTCGAGCTCGTCTCGCTTCTTCTTTACGTGTGGTTTCCACCTTAGTTTAGCGTCCAGTGTCATCCCTAGATATTTCGCTTCATTTGCAAAAGGTATTTGTGCAGAATTTATGAACAGAGGTAAATTGTTAACCCTTCTGTAAGTGAAATTCACATGCGTAGACTTGTTCTCGTTAAGAGCGATTCGCCAAGTCTTCGTCCAGACACAAATTCTGTCCAATGCTCGTTGGAGGTTTCTCGTTGATGACTCGAATGATTCACCTGTTGCCAGGATGGCCGTATCGTCCGCAAACGTGGCCAAGACTGTCTCGTCATCTAGAGGTATGTCTCTTGTGTAGAGCAGGAACAGGGTCGGACCGAGGATGCTTCCCTGGGGTACGCCAGCACGAATTTGTTTGAAACTCGAGTGTTGACTACTACACCTAACACGAAAGAGTCTTCCTTCAAGATAGTTTTTCAATATTTTAAACATGTCTTCCGGCAAGTTTTGCCGAGCTTACATTTCAAGCCTTCACGCCATACCTTGTCGAAGGCTTGCGATACGTCGAGGAAAGCACTTAAACATATTTTTTTCCCTTCTTAGGCTTTTTCAATTTCATTCGTTATTCTGTAGACTTGATCTATTGTGGAATGGTTAGGTCTGAAACCGAATTGATGATCCGGGATGAAGCGTCTTTCTACAATAATTGGTTGCAATCGCCTTAGCAGAAATTTCTCGAATACTTTCGATTTTATCGGCAGAAGCGATATGGGCCTCTAAGATTTTTTATCATTTGCACATTTCCCCGGTTTTGGAACCATAATGACTTCAGTAACTTTCCATTGCCTTGGAACGTATAGAAGTCTAAGAGAAGCGTTTATCATATAAAGTAGCTTGACTAGTGCCTTTTTTGGTAGTTCTTTCAATATTTCGTTCTTTCAATAAGTTTTCTTATTGTCTGTCGGAGTTCAACTAACGAAACTTTTTTCATTCTAAAGCTATCAGGTTCCGCGTTGTTCTTTAGAACGACAGCCAACGGCGGACCGTCAAAAGGCTTGAATGTTTTTTCTAAATGTTCAGCAAACAAATTCGCTTTCTCTTTGTCTTCTCTTGCCCCTTCGCCATAAGCCTTTTTTATTGGTGCTGAGTGGATTATAGGTTTCTTGATAGACTTAACTGCTTTCCACAGCGAGTAGTTTGAGCTCCTATCCGCCGACAAGCCTTCAAGGTATTCACTGGTCTCAAGATTGTTAAGATCTTGCAACATTCCTTTCAGTTTGTTAAAGAGGTGGTTCAAAAGGGTTTTGTCTGGGAAAGCCCTCGTGCCTTGCCATCTTCTACGCGCTCTTCTCTTTTCACGAATCAATTCTGCGATTTCGAGCAGATATGTCGCACGTTTATGCCCTCACTGCGTTCTTTTGGAACGAAGTGTTGTTTCAAGCAGCTCTCTGAATTGCTTCAATGAGTTTGTCAACTGCGGTTTCTAACTCGAAAGTGCACTTCTATTTATACTGTACATCAATGATCTGCCAACAATTATAAAGTTTTGTAAAGTAATTTTGTACGCCGACGACACATTGATCTACGCTGAGGGGAAAGACGCTGAGGAATGCAGAAGCAAAATCAACAACGATCTAACGCAACTAATACTCTGGCTAAAAATGAACAAGTTGAAACTAAACGAGCAAAAAACTAAATTATTGGAAGTAAACCTACCGAGCGAAACCAACATCAACATAAACGGAAAACGAATTGAAAATGTAAGCAGTATCAAATACTTAGGAATGACGATTGACAAGGAGTTGAATATGCATGAACATGTCGATTACGTATGCAAAAAAATAGGCAAAAAAATTGGATTTTTCAAGAGGATAAGAAAACAAATGGATGACATGACTGCCGTAATAGTATATAACACCATTGTGAAGCCACACTTTGAGTTTTGCGCTACTATTTTGTACTCCTGTTGCAATCAAAACCACATTCAAAGGCTTCAAAAACTCCAAAATAAAGGTATGAGAAGTATCCTAAGGTGCAATGGTTTCACCCCAATAAATTCTATGCTGGAAGCGCTAAGGTGGTTGAACGTCAAGCAAAGGCTGGAGTACAACACTTTGATAGCTGTGTTTAAAATCAAACATGGTGCAGCACCGAGGTATTTAACGAACGAGGTCAGAAGAGTAAGAGATGCGCAGCCGTACAATCTACGAAACATAAATGATTTTAGGTTACGAAATCAGTTTTCATCAACAGGTAGAAATACAATTGTATATAAAGGTTTTAGTCTGTTTAATAGCTTACCAAGTGATATTAAAAATGAGCAGAATTTTAGAACGTTTAAACGTAAATGCTTAGAGTTTGTAAAAAGAAGAACATAAGAGAATTAAGACTGAATTAAATAAATTTGTTAAACTTTTGTAAAACTTATATTATAACTGTAAGAGAAATATGGATTTTGTAAAGTATTAAATTAATACTAATAAAGCTTACTAAACTAAACTAAACTATTGATCGGCTTTGGCGTCTTTGGAGTCTTAGGTGTTTCAGCAGTTATTGGACGTCCAGGGCTTGGTTTCTGACCTCGAATATTTTCCTCAAGAGTTTCTCGTCCCTATTGCAGCTCTATGGCTACTTCGCGTCCTCGATAGTTTGCGGGGTGGTTTCCTTTGCAATTGGCGCAAACTGCTGGAGCCTTCATGTCAACTTTGCACTCTGTTGAGAGATGTTTTCCGGCATATTTCACGCGATGTGGCTCTTTTTGGCATCGCTTACATTGTGGTATCAGTCTATTGCCCTTTCGCATGGGTTCGATTTTAACCCTGATGTTGAGTATCATTTCCATTTTATAAATATCGTTTATGCTCTCAGTTCTTTCAAAGGAGGGCATAAAAAGTGGAAGGCCGCGTCTGATCACAGTGTCTCTTTCTCATCCGTGCGTTGCTTTTCCTTTTTAATGATATTGACAGCATCAATAATTTTAAGGCCTTTAGTTTTTTACTTCTTTTACAACGTCTTCTTTTGTGCATGATGGGTGGAGCCCCCTTACAATGACTCGCAGTGGTTTTTCGTACTTATTTTGATAAGTATACCTGTATGATCTGGCAACCCTAATATGTAACCAGACAGAGCGCATCCTTCGGTACCTCTCTTTTCCTTTTCAAAATAACATAAAATATGTAAAACAATTTGCTTATCTACTTTTCTACTTATCATGTACTTTACCTACTTATTATTATGTACCTCGATGTAAGGTGCACTTGCGTGGCACTCTAATTTGAAGCTTTGTAGAGTACACTTCACTTCTTAAACAATAAACGGGATTTATTTTTAAGGAAGCTGTATTAAGTTTTTTATTTATAATTTATCCGGATCCTTCAATTTTAAATTGAACTCAACATTTGGTGCCTCCTGTGCGGATCTGGAAAAATTATTTGGGTTAATGTAGTTCATCGAAAAGAGGAAAAATCATCACACGTGTCTTTCATCGGGACATCGAGAATTCATCGAGACATCTAATACACAATCTTGTAACACGAGGTAAGTGCATTGATATTTTTGTGTTCTGACTTATCGTATATGCAAAATGGGTAAAGACCACGAAAAGAGCAAAGAAGAAAAAGGTGATGTAGGGGTGGCCGAATTTATTGAGGAGCAGTTATCGTTGCTTGATACAGTGCAAAAGACTCTACGCAATTTCTAAAAAGATTCTGCCACTCGTAAGACTGAGACTTATCTCCAGGTTCGGTTGGACTCATTGGCATCATATCGAGAGGAATTTCGAACAAACCATCGTATTTTAATCGCAAGTCGCAGGATGCTACGGTTAAAAAGTCTTACTTGGAGGTTGATGTCTGCAATCAGTTTGAAGAGGTATATACTGATGCCGTTGTTCTTATGCGTGAGTCATTCCCCAAAACAACGTCATCAGAAGCAGCCGATCCTAAGAAAGATGCAAAATTTATAACAGCACCACCAGTTGTTAATGCTCTACCGTTACCAGAAGTTAAGATTCCTACTTTCAGTGGAAATCATATTGAGTGCTTTTAAGGAAATATTTTTAGATCTTGTTCACCAAAATGAGTCTCTTAGTTATCTGCAGCGATTCCATTTTCTTAAGTCGGCTTTAGTGGGTGACGCTTCAAACGAGATACAACACATAAGCCTTGTAGGAGAGTCTTACTTGGAGGCTTGGAAAATGCTGTGTGAACAGTACGACATTTAACGAATTCTGTTTACTCACTATATGGATGTGTTAGACCAACAGCCTGACGTAGCTCGTGATGATCCCCTATCTCTTAAGCGTTTTACTCAAACGTGTCGTTCGTGTACCAGTTCCATTAAAAAGCTGGGTGTAGGTATGGATGATGAAGGTGCAGTTCTTGTTTATTTTCTAGTCAAGAAACTTCCAAGCTCGATTCGGCATGAATGAGACCATTCTTTCGAAAACAAACTAGTTTACCAAAGTTAACTGAATTATGTTCTATTCTGGATGAGCAATATCTTATGATGATGATTAAACGGTAAGCAGGTGCAGAATACGTCGAAATTGCAGAGGAAGTCCGGTGGAATGATGATGTCTGGGAAGAAGGAGCTTAAGACCATGCATGTTGTGAAAGGGAGTGTAACATGCGTCATTTGTGAGAAGGCTGAGATGAGTTTGACGGAGAAGAGAAGTGCGGTGGCCAATTTTAAGCTTTGTTTTAATTGTCTTGGCTAGAATCATCAGTAGTGAACCTGCGGAGGAAGACACCACACTCTCATCCACAGTACAAGAGATGCTTCACTTTCTGTAACAACAACATCATCCGCGCACGTAGCTGCCAAGCATACGTCAAGGAGGGTACAGGTACACAAGCAGCATCTTATGAAGTTCTTTTACCAACAGCAGTTGTTAACATTAAGTCGGCAAACGGTCAATTTTATGAGTTTAGGGCGTTGTTAGATCAAGGATCCCAAGCATCTTTTGTGTCTGATCGAGTTGTTCAACTGCTGTGTCTTCATCGGGAAAGAGTGCACGTTAATGTCAATGGCTTATCGGGTTCAAAGGTAACAACAGGGCGATTTAAAGTTGACATGTTTGTGGGGTCCAGTATAAACCCAATTGTTAGCTATCAAGTTATGGCATATGTGTTGCCTAAGATAAGTGGTATTCTGCCAGATAACAAGGTTACAACGAGTGGATTCAGACATCTCCAGAACTTAGATCTAGCAGATCAAAGATATTTTGAACCACAACCCATTGATGTTTTACTGGGAAGTGACGTCTACTATGAATGCATTCTGGATGACACTCAACGTGCTGCTAGTGGGTTGCCTATAGCTCAAAAAACGACATTTGGGTACATTATATCGGGAAAGAATACCGCAGATTCCACAGCATCAACAAGTTTGTCATCGTTGCACGCACGATTAGAGACCGATGTCCTATTTATATGTGCCTTTAGAGGAAGATCAGTGGTGTGAAAGTTTCTACAGGGACACTCATCAGCGGCAAAAAACGGAAAGTATCTTCTTCGTTTACCGCTCAAGACAGAAATGAATGCGAAAATGTTTATCGGAAGTTCGAAGAATGCAGCCGTGAAGCGTTTCGAACATTTGGAAAGGAGGTTGTTGGAGAATCGCGAGCTTAGAAATGCAACGGAAGGTCATTAAATGATATCTTGGTTGCAGGACCGGCTCTTCAACAAGATTTATCTGCCGTTTTAATCAACTGGCGTACTTTAAAATATGTTTTTATGGCAGACATCGAAAAAATGTTCCGCCGAATCGATATGCATGAAGAAGATGCACAATACCAGCGGATACTCTGGAGAGACGACCCAAGTCAACCAATTCAAGATTATTACTGTTCCACAGTTATGTTTGGAACTGCTTCCGCTCCTTACATGGCTATACGTACTATGCACCCATTTCCTTCATCAGATGCCAACTATGCACCAGTTGGCATCTGATGAAGTAAAGAATTATCCTCTTGCTGCAGAAGTCTTAAGGAAACAAATGTATGCCGATGACATCTTATCAGGTGCAGACTCAATTGAGGTTGCATTAGCTAAACAAGAACAAGTTGTGTCCATGTTGCGTAGCGCATCATTCGAACTATATAGCCAAGGTGTGATGGTACTCAACTCCTCAGATGCAATAAAGGCTTAAGGAATGTATTGGGATCCCTGCAATAACGAATTTAAGTTCAAAATCAACTTCGAAATTGCTATAGATGCACCAACTAAACGTTTAATTTTGTCTACTATCGCTGGACTCTTCGATCCACTGGGTTGGCTCAATCCAGTTATCATAACAGCGAAGATTATTTTGCAGCAATTGTGGTTGGCGAAAAAGGGCTGGGATACACAAACACCGGAATCAATTCAAAGAACGTGGAGGAAGTTTGGTGAGGACCTTCCGTCTATCAAGCAGTTACGCATTCCGCGTCGGATCAGCAGCAATAGCGAAAAATCGTTTCATGAGATACATATATTCTGCGACGCATCGATATCCGCGTATTCTGCTGTTGCATACTTAAGAGTTTTTGAGGGTGGTTGCTTCCATTGTAACCTATTACTGGCTAAATGCAAGGTCAATCCAATAAAGCCAATACTAACTATACCTAGAGCTGAGTTGTGTGGAGCCGTCTTGGCTGTTAAACTGTTAAAATTCATCAAGCAACATTTCTGCATGGCGGGTGATCCACCGAGCACATTTCTTTGGACCGATTCATCTATAGTTCTAAGTTGGATTCGTGGAGACATAAGTAGATGGAAACCCTTTGTCGCGAATAGAATTCAATAAATTCTAATGGAGTCTTCGATTAATCAGTGGTGACATGTGTCTTCTTCGAATAATCCAGCAGACATATCAACGCGGGGAGCTAGTGCGTCTCGACTTAAGGACTGTAAATTGTGTTGGAATGGTCCACCATTTCTCCAACTACGATTTCATGATTGGCCAGCATCTTCAATGAAAACATCACTTGAATCAGTGGAGGAAGAGGAGAGACGGGTAAAAACGTTCTTAAATCGGATAGGTGAACCTGCGCTTAATCCTCTACTGAAAGAGTGGTCATCATTCTCCAAAATGGTACGAATGGTAGCGTACTGCATTCGTTTTTGCAGAAACAGTCGTACAAAATTAAGGCCTAGGTTGGGAGGAAACCTCACGACTTTCGACTTGAAAGTGGCTACCAATAGTATCGTAAGATCGTTGCAACAAGAAGCGTTTCCTGGCGAATGGGATTCATTATTATCCAACAGATCTCTTCCTGAGAATAGTAAACTGCGCCCGCTGAACCCATTTTTGGATCAAGTTGATAACGTAATCCGCCTTGGGGGTGGATTAAAACATGCCTTCTTATCAAAGGATCAAAAATATCCATTAATTCTGCCTGCGAAACACCCGGTCACGATTTCAATTGTGAGGTATAGTCACTTAAGTACTCTGCATGGCGGTGTAACACTTACTTTGAACCACATACGTAGAAGATTTTGGTTATTAAATGTTCGAAACGTCGTTCGTTCAGAGCTTCGTCGTTGCGTCGTGTGCTACAAGAACAGGCCAGTCCCGTGCACGCAGCAGATGGGTGACCTACCTTCAAAACGTGTCCGTCCTGCAAGGGCATTTTCTTCAACCGGCGTTGACTATGTAGGGCCCTTCAACGTATTGCCGTCTAGGGGCAGGGGCCGTGTCTCGCATAAGGACTATATTGCACTTTACATCTGCTTGGCAACCAAGGTCATACACATGGAGTTGTTAGGAGCTTTGACCGCAGAAGCCTTTATCGGTGCACTTAACCGCTTTATTGCCAGGAAGGGTTTGTGTAGCGATATATACAGTGACTGCGGCACGAACTTTGTGGCAGCAAGCAGGAAGCTCAAACAGGACGCAATCACTTATAGAAGATTTATTGAGAAGCTGCACCCACAGCCAACCGAGTTGGAAATCAAATGGCATTTTATAACGCCAAGTTTCTTACTTCGTTGGTCATCCCCCCGCAAGGTCGGGGTTAGAATAGCCTTGAGGTAAGGTATGCTTGTCGTAAGAGCCGACTAAAATCCACCAGAAGAAATATTCTTTAATGTTTCAACGGATGCTGTCGATGCTGCTCCATTTGGGGCAACTTTTGGCAGTAAGGTTTTAACTTAAAGATGAATCTGAAGGTTAAATAAAAATCCAGAAGCATCTGTCACACATTGTGCGGCTCACTGGTCGGCGTCTGTCTCCGAAGGGGCGGCTGTAAGTAAAAAATGAAAATAGAAGTGACTTACCTATTTCTCATAAAAACGACAAGTTAAAAAAAAACAATGGCAATGAACAAAACGAAAGATTTGATAACCCCAGGTGGCAGCCCAGCTATGCTGGAAAATCCACCCTCTTCGGAGGCAGGCTCGGATCAGACGCGGCCTTCCAATTTTTTTGCTCTCCTTTGAAAGAACTGAGAGCATAAACGATATTTATAAAATAAAAATGATACTTAACATCAGGGTTAAAATCGGACCCATGCGAAAGGGCAATAGACTGATACCACAATGTAAGCGACGCCAAGAATTCAGGCACACAAGTGCCTACTGCCAAAAAGAAACACGTTGCGTGAAATGTGCCGGAAAACACCTGTCAACAGAGTGCAAAGTTGACATAAAGGCTCCAGCAGTTTGCGCCAATTGCCACGGAAACCACCCCTCGAACTATCGAGGATGCGAAGTAGGCATAGAGCTGCAAAAGGGACGAGAACCTCTTAAGGAAAATACTAGAGGTCAGAATCAAAGCCTAGGACGCCCAAAACCTGCTGAAACTCCTAAGCCAAAGACTCCAAAGACGCCAAAGCCGATCAAAAGTGGAAGATTGGCAAAGGAGGCCTCGACAAAAGGCGTAAAAGCTCCACAAAAGAGCGGCGCCAGTTCAAGTGCAGCGGAGAAACCACCACTGGTCGGACCGAAATCATACGCACAGGTTGCGGCAAACGAAAACAAGGCAAGATCGCCCACAACAGATGCAGTGTCTCAGATCCTCGCTGTAATCTTGGAGAAATTTGAGTATCAGACTAAAATCAACAAAGTTATATTTGACAAACTGAGCAAGCTCGAGTTTAAGCCTCGAAAAAATTACAAGAGAACATGAATATGAAACAGTTATTTAAAATACTAACATGGAATGCAAACGGCCTTCTGAATAAAATAGACGAGCTAGAAGTATTTCTACAGAAAAACAGTATTGATATTTGCATGATTACGGGAACTCACCCTAAAAACGGGTCTAAACCCAAACTTAAAGGTTACAATGACTATCACGCACATCTACATTAAAAACTGCATAAAGCACTTCAAGAACACAGAAGTTGAGCTAGACTCTATGCAGATCAGTTCAGTTTCTGTAAAAATTGACTGCTTAGATTATAACATTGCATCTTGTTATTTCTCGCCAGGATATAGACTGTCGAAAGACGATCTTGATCGTATGTATGACTTCATTGGGTCCAATTTTATCATTGGGGGTGACTTTAACACAAAGCATACTTTTTGGGGTTCACGATGCAATTCAACAAGAGGCTGATTACTGTACAAAAATAGTATGAGGCGTGGGGTGGACTTTTTCTCCACGGGTGAGCCAACATATTGGCCAACCGATAGGAATAAAAAACCTGACCTTGTCGATTTTTTCATCGCTAAAGGGTACCCCAAATACCTTACGCGAATTGAAGAGTGTTACGATTTTTGCTCAGACCACTCAGGAGTTATCTTGAAGATGGGTGGAAGACTGGCGAAAATAGAAAGAGCTCCTAGATTAGCTAGCAAAAACATGAACTGGGACGCTTTCAAAAAGGACTGTAAGGAGGGTGATGAATGTGCCATTGAAAACTCCTTTCGAGTTAGAAACCGCAGTTGACAAATTCATTGAAGCAATTCAGAGCGCTGCTTGGAACAACAATTCGTCCCAAAAGAACGCAGTAAACACCGACGGGCATGTACGTAAAACATATCCGCTCGAAATCGAAGAATTGATTCGTGAAAAAAGAAGAGCGCGTAGGAGATGGCAAGGCACGAGGGCCCCCCCAGACAAAACTCTATTGAACCACCTCTCTAACAAACTGAAAGGAATGTTGCAAGATTTTAAAAATCGTGAGACCACTGAATACCTTGAAGGCTTGTCGGCGGATAGGAGCTCAAACTACTCGCTGTGGAAAGCAGTTAAGTATATCAAGAAACCTATAATCCACTCGGCACCAATAAAAAAAGCTAACGGCGAATGGGCAAGAGAAGACAAAGAGAAAGCGAATTTGTTTGCTGAACATTTAGAAGAAACATTCAAGCCTTTCGACGGTCCGCCGTTAGCTGACGTTCTAAACAACAACGCGGAACCTGATAGCTTTAGAATGAAAAAAGTTTCGTTAGTTGAACTCGGACAGACAATTAGCAAACTTAAAAATAATAAGGCCCCGGGTTACGACCTGATCACTGGCGAAATATTAAAAGAGCTACCAAAAAAGGCATTAGTCAAGCTACTTTATATGATAAACGCTTCTCTTAGACTTCTATATGTTCCAAGACAATGGAAAGTTGCTGAAGTCATTATGGTTCCAAAACCGGGGAAATGAGCAAATGATAAAAAATCTTATAGGCCCGTATCGCTTCTGCCGATAATGTCGAAAGTATTCGAGAAACTTCTGTTGAAACGATTACAACCAATAATTGCAGAAAGACGCTTGATCCCGGATCATCAATTCGGTTTCAGACCTAACCATTCCACAATAGATCAAGTCTACAGAATAACGCATGAAATTGAAAAAGCTTTGGAAGGGAAAAAAATATGTTCAAGTGCTTTCCTCGACGTATCGCAAGCCTTCGACAAGGTATGGCACGAAGGCTTTAAATATAAGCTACGGCAAAACTTGCCGGAAGACATGTTTAAAATATTGGAAAATTATCTTGAAAGCGGACTCTTTCGTGTTAGGTGTAGTAGTGAATACTCGAGTTTCAAGCAAATTCGGGCTGGCGTACCCCAGGGAAGCGTCCTGGGTCCGACCCTGTTCCTGCTCTACACAAAAGACATACCTCTAGATGGCGAGACAGTCGTAGCCACGTTTGCGGACGATACGGCCATCCTGACAACAGGTGAATCAGTCGAGTCATCAACGAGAAACCTCCAACCAGCATTGGACAGAATTTGTGTCTGGACGAAGACTTGGCGAATCGCTCTTAACGAGAACAAGTCTACGCATGTGAATTTCACTTACAGAAGGGTTAACAATTTACCTCTGTTCATAAATTCTGCACAAATACCTTATGCAAATGAAGCGAAGTATCTAGGGATGACACTGGACGCTAAAGAAGAAGCGTGACGAGCTCGAGATTAGGCTCAGGGAAATGTATTGGCTTATTGGAAGATTTTCGAAATTTAGCACATATAACAAACTGCTTTTGTACAGGCAGGTGTTAAAGCCGTCCTGGACATACGGTATGCAACTTTGGGGTTGTACCAAGCCGAGCAACATGTCCATGTTGCAGACTTTCCAAAACAAGACACTAAGAGCAAATGTGAATGCTCCATGGTATATTAGGAATAGCGATATTCACAGAGATTTAGGAATAGCTACCGTGGGCGAAGAAGTAACAAACTTCGCTCGAAAGCTAAATGCTCGCCTTCATGTTCATTGCAACAATGAAATGATCCGTACCTAAACGAGACTCATTACGTTGTTAACAAGGAGCGACGACTACAAAGAACAAGACCCTTCGATCTAGCGACGTAGGGTGAAGCAGCATGAATGAAAGGCTTAGTAGGTGCATTCACTGGAAAGCAACCTATCCAATGCGATTAACACTATGGAAGCGTAAACTACTTGTTAAGTTAACTTATTTGTAGTCAAGAAGTATTATGAGAGAGCGAAAATTTACTACTATGAAGTGCGTTCTGGCAGTTTCATAGTGTCTCTCATAAATGGGTGGTTTTTTAGCACGTGGAAATCGGGCATAACCAATATCGGCTACTCCCGTATTATGTACCTGCTATAGAGGCCGTATTGGTATCTTTGAAAGATTTTGGAGTTTTAGCCTCCGTCCATCCTATTATTAAAAAAAAAAAAAAAAAAAAACTTCGTCGGTCATCGAGATCTAGGCATCGCAACCGTCACCGACGAAGTAAGAAACTTTGCTTGCAAACTTCACACTCGCCTTCACGGCCATTGCAACCAAGAAATAATCCGAACTCTGGATCAGACAAATCTTGCACGCCGACTACAACGAACAAGAACGTTGGATCTAGCGTCGTAAGAGGAAACCGCACATAATGACGGTATTGCAGGTGCTTTCGTTGGAAGGTAGCCTGCCAAACGCGATTACTATACAGAAGCTTGAACTACTTGTTAAGGAAACTTATTCGTAGTCTTACAAAGATTGGGAGGTTTTTTAGTGAGTAAGAATCTCACACTACTATGAGCACGCGCTACTATGAGCACATAGTGCCTATGAAGGTTTGTATACCCCCGTCGTCCCCACACTTTGGTGGATTGTGGGAGGCGGGTGTAAAATCTGCAAAGTATCACCTCAAACGCACAATCGGAGAACAAAGATTAACTTACGAGGAACTAGGTACGGTGATAGCACAAATTTAATCATGCCTTAACTCGCGGCCTTTGTGGCCATTGACAAGCGATCCAGACGATTTAGCGGTTTTAACTCCTGGCCACTTCTTAATTGGTGACTCACTTTTGGCACTACCCACCGCGTTTTGGATCGTTAGCGTTATTGTCAGTTTTTGGTACAGCAATTTTGGCGTCAATGGAGTAATGAATATTTGGCAAGACTCCAACGACGTCCAAAGAGGCTTAAGCCCACGAATAACTTAAAACTGAATGAAATCGTACTGATAAAAGATGAGAGGTTTCTGTGCAATCGTTGGCCTCTAGGTAGAGTGGTTGAGCTTCATCCGGGTCAGGACGGTTTAGTAAGAGTCGTTACTCTTAGGACACAGAGTGGATTGGTCAAGCACCCCATCGTCAAGCTATGCTCTCTAACGATTCAGGATAATTGGCAATCCTTACCGAAAGGTAAGGATTGCCAACCTTACTTGTTAAGCTTACTTGTACCTTACTTGTTAAGGAAACTTATTCGTAGTCTTACAAAGATTGGGAGGTTTTTTAGTGAGTAAGAATCTCACACTACTATGAGCACGCGCTACTATGAGCACATAGTGCCTATGAAGGTTTGTATACCCCCGTCGTCCCCACACTTTGGTGGATTGTGGGAGGCGGGTGTAAAATCTGCAAAGTATCACCTCAAACGCACAATCGGAGAACAAAGATTAACTTACGAGGAACTAGGTACGGTGATAGCACAAATTTAATCATGCCTTAACTCGCGGCCTTTGTGCCCATTGACAAGCGATCCAGACGATTTAGCGGTTTTAACTCCTGGCCACTTCTTGATTGGTGACTCACTTTTGGCACTACCCACCGCGTTTTGGATCGTTAGCGTTATTGTCAGTTTTTGGTACAGCAATTTTGGCGTCAATGGAGTAATGAATATTTGGCAAGACTCCAACGACGTCCAAAGTGGCTTAAGCCCACGAATAACTTAAAACTGAATGAAATCGTACTGATAAAAGATGAGAGGTTTCTGTGCAATCGTTGGCCTCTAGGTAGAGTGGTTGAGCTTCATCCGGGTCAGGACGGTTTAGTAAGAGTCGTTACTCTTAGGACACAGAGTGGATTGGTCAAGCACCCCATCGTCAAGCTATGCTCTCTGTCGATTCAGGATAATTGGCAATCCTTACCGAAAGTAAGGATACACCTTACACAATAGTATCATTTGCATATATGTTGCCTCTGTTACAGGTTGTCTAAGCATCATAAGGGCCTGCTTCTAAACCAAGACAGAAGAAGACAATTTGGATGATGTTCTCTGAACATCATCGCCGGGCAGATATGTATGATCTGGCAGCCCTAATATGTAACCAGACAGAGCGCATCCTACGGGTCCTCTCTTTTCCTTTTCAAAATAACATAAAATATTTTTTTTTTTTTTTTTTTTTTTTTTTTTTTTCCGTGGGTAGGAAAAACCTTCATAGGCACTACGAGGACCGGCCGCGCGTGCTCATAGTAGTGTGAGATTCTTACTCACTAAAAAACCTCCCATTTTCCGTCAGACTACGACTAAGTTTCCTTAACAAGTAGTTCAAGCTTCTGTAATAATCGCGTGTGGCAGGCTGCCTTCCAACGAAGGCACCTACAATACCGTCAATTTATGCGGTTTCATCTTATGCTGCTAGATCTAACGGTCTCATTCGTTGTAGTCGGCGCGTAAGATTTGTCTGATCCAAAGTTCGGATAATTTCATTGTTGCAGTGTCCGCGAAGACGAGTACTAAGTTTGCGAGCAAAGTTTGTTACCTCGTCAGACACGGTTGCGATTCCTAGATCTCGGTGTAGATCGTTATTTCTTATATACCATGGAGCATTAACGATTGCTCTGAGTGTCTTATTTTGAAAAGTTTCTAAAATAGCTATATTGCTTGGTTTAGTACAACCCCAAAGTTGTATACCGTATGTCCAAGATGGTTTTAGCACTTGCTTATACAAAAGCAGTTTGTTATATATGCTTAGTTTCGAAAATCTTCCGATAAGCCAATTCATTTCTCTTAACTTGATTTCGAGCTCGTCGCGTTTCTTTTTAACGTGCGGCTTCCATTTAAGTTTTGCGTCTAGAGTCATTCCTAGATATTTCGCTTCATTTGAGTACGGGATTTGTACCGAGTTAATGAATAAAGGTTTGTTGTTTATCTTTTTGTAAGTAAAGTTAACATGCGTTGACTTAGTCTCGTTAAGGACCACTCGCCAGCTCTTCGTCCAGTCGCATATTTTGTCTAAAGCGCGCTGGAGTTTCCCTGTTGATAATTCAACTGTCGTATCAATAGCGAGAATAGCAGTGTCATCTGCGAACGTAGCTAAAGTTGTTCCCTCATCGTGGGGTATGTCTCTTGTATAGAGCAAAAATAATATTGGGCCGAGAACGCTTCCTTGCGGGACACCGGCATTTATCTCTTTGAATTCCGAGTACTCATTTTCGTACCTTACGCGAAATATTCTGTCTTTAAGGTAAGACTCTAAGATTCTATAGAGTTTTTCTGGTAAGCAAAGCCTTAATTTGTACTTCAGGCCTTCGTGCCACACCTTATCGAAGACTTGCGATACGTCGAGAAAAGCGCTAGTACATATCTTTTTCGCTTCCAGAGCTTTTTCGATTTCGTTTGTTATACGATAGACCTGGTCGATTGTTGAATGTTTTTTTCTAAATCCGAATTGGTGATCCGGAATCAATCGTCTTTCTTCAATGATTGGTTGCAACCTTTTAAGCAACAGTTTCTCGAACACCTTAGCTATTATCGGCAGTAGCGAAATAGGTCTGTATGACTTTTTGTCGTTTGGACATTTTCCTGGTTTTGGAACCATTATGACCTCGGCCACTTTCCATTGCCTTGGAACGTATAAAACTCTCATGGAAGCGTTAATGATATAGAGTATCTTGACCAAAGCTTTTTTCGGTAGCTCCTTTAGAATTTCGCTAGTAATTAAGTCGTAGCCAGGGGCTTTGTTGTTTTTCAGATTATTTATCGTTTGACGAAGTTCAGCCAATGACACGGTTTTTATTCTATAATTATCTTGTACCGCATAAGGATTGAGCTCCTCGACCAACGGTTCCCCGTCAAACGGTTTGAATGTTTCTTCTAGGTAATCTGCAAATAAATCCGCTTTTTCTTTGTCTTCTCTTGCCCATTCGCCGTTGGCTTTTCTTAATGGCGCAGAGTGTGCTATAGGCTTCTTAACGGACTTGACTGCTTTCCAAAGAGAGTAGTTCGAACCTTTATCGGCAGTCAAACTTTCGAGGTAAGCAGTAGTCTCGCGACTTTTAAAATCTTGAAGTTCGTGCTTCAGTTTGTTAGAAAGGTGGTTCAAGATTGTCTTATCCGGGGGTGCTCGCGAACGTTGCCATCTCTTGCGCGCTCTCCTCTTTTCGCATATTAGCTCTTCTATTTCTCGCGGATATAATGTTCCGCTGTTCCATAATTCGGACCTCCGAAAAGAAGTGTTATTCCACGCAGCGCTCTGAATAACTCTCACGAGTTTGTCTAATTCGTCTTCTATTTCAAGTGGCGTTTTGAGCGGTACATTTAAAGCTATGTTTTCTTTGCAGTATTTTCTAAAGCCGTCCCAGTCGGTGTTGTTGTTAGTTAATCTAGGCGCTCTATTCTTTTTCGCTAGGCTTCCGCCGATTTTCAAAAGAACTGCCGAGTGATCTGAACAGAGATCAAAGCGTTCTTCTACGTTCGTAAGGTAACGAGGTACCCCCTTGGCGATAAAGAAGTCGACGAGATCAGGTATTTTATTTCTGTCGGTTGGCCAATATGTTGGCTTTCCCGTCGATAAGAAGATCACGCCGCGTTTTGTACTTGCTTTAAAGAGGGCTCTGCCTCTTGTTGAATTGCACCGTGAGCCCCAAAAAGTATTTTTCGCGTTAAAGTCCCCGCCGATGATAAAGTTTGACCCAAGTGAATCAAAGAGCAGAGCAAGATCTTCATCTGCCAGCCGATACTGCGGAGGAAAATAGCTCGTCGCGATGTTGTAATTTATGTGACTTAATTTTACTGAGACTGAGGTTATTTGCATAGAGTCAAGTTCTATTTCTTCGTTTTTGGAGTGCTTTATGCAGTCTTTAATGTAGAGAGAGGATCCACCTCTCGAATTTTCTGAAGGATGGTGCACGTGATAGTCAATGTAACCTTTTATTTTGCGTGCTGAACCCTTTTTAAAGTGGGTTTCCGAGATCAGGCATATGTCTACATTATTCTTCCGTAGGAATACTTCTAGTTCGTCAATTTTTTGCAAAAGGCCGTTTGCATTCCATGTAATTATTTTGATTGACTTTCCCATATTCATGATTTTTTATTAAATGTTTTTCGAGGTTTAAACTCGAGCTCGCTCAATTTGTTGAATATTACTTGATTAAGTTTCGCCTGTTGCTCAAACTTTTCTAAAATCATGCCTAGAATTTGAGAGACCGAATCTGATGCGGCCGATTGTGGCTTACTTTCACGTGACGCGACTTGAGCGTACGATTTTGGACCAACAAGTGTGGATTCTCTCTTTTGACTCCGGTGGGAACTAGGACCAGCGACGTTTTCTTGCGCATTTTGAATTTTGCCTTTAATCAAACCCTTATCCCTTGTCGACTTAGGGGTTTTTGGCTTATCTACTTTAGGAGGTTTTAGGCTTGGGCCCTTATTTTCAGTATTTTTCTTCGGAGCTTCATGTCGTTTTTGCAACTCAATGGCAATTTCGCAACCTCGGTAGCTCGCTGGGTGACTTCCCCTGCAATTGGCACAAACCGCGGGGGCCTGACTGCTGACATTGCAATCCGTCGAGAGATGTTCGCCGGCGCATTTTACGCATCGCGGCTTTTTCTGGCAGTACGCTTGCGTATGTCGGAAACCCTGGCATCGCTTACATTGGGGAACTAGCCTGTTGCCCTTCCGCTTGGGCTCGATTTTTACCTTGATGTTAAGGATTGATTTAATTTTGTAGATTTCGTTAATATTTTCAGTTCTATCAAAAGAAAGCATAAAAATTTGCAGGCCGCGTCGGACAACAGCGGAATCTTTGCCTTCGTCCGTACGTTGCTTCTCTTTCTTTATTATGTTCACGGCGTCAAGAATTTTAAAGCCTTGGGCTTGAACGTCTTGAATTATTTCGTCCTTGGTACAGGATGGGTGTAGTCCCCTCGCTATAACCCGCAGCGGCTTTTCGAGGTGATTTTCATAAGTAAACCATTGGATTTTCTCTAGATTTAACTTTTGTGACAGTGACCGATAGGCATCAGAGTCATCGACGTTAACTTTCCATACGTTGTTTCGAAGTGATGTTAAGTTATATTTCGTCCCAAGAGTATTTTTAAGGATGTTTCGCAACTTTCCGTAGTCCGCGATCCCAACGACATTTATTGCAGGTGGTCGGCGGTTTTTTTCTTGGGGTATTCCTGTCGCTTTGTTTGATACGACTGGTGTTTCTTCTTTTTGCTGCACGGTTTCTACTTCGGGTGAAGAACCGGCCTTTCGTTTCTTGGTAAGCCTTTTCCTAAAGACCGGATTCGTTTCGCGTGCAAGTTCTTCCTCGTCCGTCTGGTATTCACATTGACGTTTCGGCGTTTCCTCGCATACTACAGTACCACGGGGGTTCCTTAAGGCTTCATTTTCTTTACGTAAGGAATCTACTTCGCTTTTAAGCTCATGGTAGAGACGTTCCATTTCATTAAGCTTAGCACGGAGTTCTTTGTTTTCCGCTTCAAAGCATTTAATTTTCGCTGAGTCCTGATTAACCGGCGGACTTCCTTTCCCGGAGACCTTTGATCCAGCTGGTGGAGATCGAGGCACCCTTGATTTTTTCAAAAAGGGATTTATAAGCAATAAATGGCTCTCCCCAGAATCCGTAGAGCCTACCTCCGAAGAGGGTGGATTTGCCAGCGAAACTGGATTGCCACCTGGGGTAATAGAATCTTTTGTTTTGTCCATTGCATAGTTTGTATGCGCTACGCGCTCGGCATACGGAGGGTGGATTTTAGTCGCCTCTTACGACAGGCATGCCTTACCTCGGGTATATTCTAACCCCTACCCGAAGGGGACGGACATAAAATATGTAAAACAATTTGCTTATTTACTTTTCTACTTATCATGTACTTTACCTACTTATTATTATGTACCTCGATGTACGGTGCACTTGCGTGACACTCTAATTTGAAGCTTTGTAGAGTACACTTCACTTCTTAAACAATAAACGGGATTTATATTCAAGGAAGCTGTATTAAGTTCTTTATCTATAATTTGTCCGGATCCTTCAATTTTACATTGAACTCAACAATACCACTCGCGCGATAGGAATCGGCGTTGTCAACATTTACTTTCCATACGTTATTTCGGTGCGAAGTAAGCTTATAGTTTTCTGATCTCACCGTGTTTGCAAAAAGTGGCGCAATCACCCAAAGTCTGCTATCCCGGCGATGTTTATTGCGGGAGGTGAACGAATTTTCGCTTCTGGTTTAGCCTTGTTTGAGCCAGAGGGCTTATCTTCTTTTTATATTACTCCGGGAGAGGAATTCGCCTTACGCTTCTTGCTAGACCTTTTCCTTAAAACTGAATCGGTCTCAAGTGCAAGCTCGTCCACGTCCATGAAGTATTCGACTGCTGCTCGGTTCGGTGTTACACACCGTTTCGGTACCTCACAGTCTTTCGGTAAACGAGTATTTTTATTATCCTCGTTTTCTTTTCGCAGAGAGTCAACTCCCATTTTAAGATCGTGGAAGAGTCGCCTCATCAGTAAGCTTAGCTCGGAGTTCATTATTCTCCTTTTCTAAGCTCTTAATTTTCACAGAGTCCTGGTTTACCGGTGGACTGCTTTTTCCGGATAAGTTCGATCTAGGTGGTGGTGATCGATTTAGTTTTTTCCTTTTCTCAAAAGGATTTATAAGCAATAAAAAGCTCACCCTAGAATCCGTATAGCCTGCCTCCGAAGAGGGTGGTTTTTTCAGCATAGCTAGGCTGCCACCTGGGGTAATCAAATTTTTCGTTTTGTTCATTGCCATTTTTTTTAACTTGTCGTTTTTATGAGAAATAGGTAAGTCACCTCCATTTTCATTTTTAAATACAGCCGCCCCTTTGGAGACAGACGCCGACCAGTGAGCCGCACAATGTGTGACAGACGCTGCTGGACTTTAATTTAACCTTCAGGTTCATCTATAAGTTGAAACTTTACTGCCAAAAGTTGCCCCAAATGGAGCAGCATCGACAGCATCCGTTGAAACACTAAAGAATACTTCTTCCGGTGGATTTTAGCCGGCTCTTACGACAGGCATACCTTACCTCAAGGCTTTTCTAACCCCGACCTTGCAGGGGGGTTTCAAATTTCAAATTGAAAAAGTTAAAAAAAAAATAGAATTAAAAAAAAAGTTTAAAAACAAATTTGAAAACTGCTTTACATGGGTGTTGCATGGCGTGTTTGCGCAGCATTTGAACTTATTTCCGTTGGATGGCAACATGGCTTACAAAACGTTCTTAGTTGCGTTTGAAATCGTGTTCTCTGAAAGAGAATGCAAAGAAAAATGCAAAGTGATCTTCGTGACATCGGAGCTCAGGCCTATAAGTAGCGGGCTGTCCGGCTCTCCGTCCTTAGAGCTAAACAAAGGATCTGGTCCTCCAGGTTGGGGGTCGTGCCGTCGGGGTGACTTTCCGGCCACGTAAAGAAACACCAGTCACGAAGCAGACACAAGCCTCGGATTCGGACGGATTTTAATTCCAAATCGATACACACCACCTCTTCATCGATTTCAAGGCCGCGTATGACAGCATCTATAGAGACGAGCTATATAGCGCAATGTCTAGTTTTGGCATCCCTGCCAAACTCGTCAGTCTGTGCAGGATGACGATGAAAAACTCACGCTGTTCCGTCAAGGTCGGCAAAGACCTCACCGACCCCTTTGATGTCAAAAAAGGATTTAGACAAGGCGACGCGCTGTCATGTGACTTCTTTAAAATCATACTTGAGAGAATTGTGCAGAATTTTCGCGCCAACACCAGAGGTACAAAGTTTCAAAAGTCCGTTCAACTACTCGCATACGCAGACGACATTGATATAATCGGTAGGACAAAGCGTGATGTCAGTGAAGCCTTCGTGAGTATTGGGACGGAAGTGGCGAATATGGGTTAAGCAGTCAATGAGGGCAAAACCAAGTATATGCTGTCATCAAGAAAAGACACCCAACACCGACGTCTTGGATAAAACATCACCATCGACAGCTATAATTTTGAGGTAGTGAGGGACTTTGTCTACCTGGGTTCCGCTATCAATTCAGACAATGACACTAGCGCTGAAATCAAACGAAGGATAAATCTTGCCAATCGCTGTTTCTTTGGGCTAATGAGGCAATTGAGTAGCAAAGCCCCCTCTTGAGCAACTAAAGTGTCCATGTAAAAGACCCTCGTCATCCCAGTCCTGCTTTACGGTGCAGAAGCATCGACCCTGTCAAAGGCGGATGAAAACACTTTAGGCTGCTTCGAGAGAAAAATTCTTCGGACGATTTACGGCCCCGTCTGCATAGACGGAGAGTGGAGGAGGAGATATAACATCGAACTGTACGGGCTGTACAGCGATACCGACCTAGCCAAAAGAGTCAAAACACAACGTCTACGATGGCTGGGTCATCTAGAGCGGATGGACACCAACGCCCCGGCAGGGAAAATCTTCGAATCCACACCGCAGGGACGGCGCGGTAGAGGAGCACCGAGACTCAGGTATCGCACGCAAGTGGAAGGGGACCTCAGCCAACTTCGCGTGCGAAACTGGAGACGGCTAGCTAGAGACAGAGCTGGCTGGCGAAGCTTGTTGGCTGAAGCCACCATATGACAATATACTTTTCTCCTTAACCCAATACATTCAAAAGCACGGAAAAGCGCGGAAAAATAATAAATGTTCTTTTCTGCTTTGGTTTCAATATTCTGTATTGCATACGCCCAATACATTCAAAAGCACTGGAAAAGGGAGCAAAAAAGAAATTTTTCGGCATTGGAGCAAGAAAATCACTAATAATGTGAAATCGAACTCAAAGCATGACAAGGAGCTTAAGTATGTACCTACCCAAGAACTTCAGTTCCCTAGCCCAACATTTAAGGCCTAAAAACATGTGACATACATATCGAAGGACGAGCAAACGGACGGACTATGTGACAAACTTAAAATAACTCCTATCCTATGGGATGAGGTATAAAAATAAATATCTTCTTATGTGCTAACACAACAATGTATGTACGTTCATTCATGGGCCTAAATGTAAGAAGCAAAGCGCAAAATCCTTCGCCTTTCCATTACCATGGTGATAAGTACCTACACACATCACAAGGAAGAAAAAGGAGCAAAATGCGAAAACATTTATACCTACCTCAGCCCCAAGTAAAAATATATAGATATCTATCTTTCTTTCTATCGCTACAACCACATATACGCATTCATTCATTCATAAGTAGAGAAGCAAATAGAAAGACAGAAAAAGACAAATAGAAAAAGAAGGCAAAATAAAAAATTTCCGCCTCGCTTCTGTTTCAACATAAGCAAAGTGGAGTGATAGTCCAGGCAACGAAGACCAAAAAAGACCGAATAGGGGAAATAATTCGTGTAGAAGTGAATTTTTGGCGCAGTTGTAGAGAAATGTATTCTGAATGATAAACAGAAAGTACTGGTGGGTGGGGGCGGAGCTAACGGGTGGGCGGGGCTCTAAGCTGCTAAATTAAGCTATATGAAATTATACATGAAATTCTCTACAAAAAAGATAATATACATTTTTTTTGCAGAAATAATCACTTAAGGAGATACAGCGGGGAGAAATTGATAATTATAAAATAAATAAATAGAGTAGCGCAACAGCTCGAGGTGAACCAGGGCCAACTTCTCAACCATGTATGCTGTGTGTGCTATACTTTTTTTCACATACACGGGGACCTACAATTTTTTGCCGAATCCGAACGGCACTTTGTTAAGTTTTTCAAGACAAATGTTACTCTGGGAGGGTTTGTCAGACCCTCGCGGAGGTGGGAGCCGTGAAAAAGAACAAGTCTTTTTTTTCAGGTGGCAGAGGCAGGATTCGAACCCAGACCTCCGGCGTCAGAGGCACACACACTAACCACTGCGCCACGGCACCCAAAAAAAAATTGATAATTATACCCGACCTATATTAAGTTTGATGTATAGCTTGTAACGCAGTGAAAAAATCACCGTAGACCCTAAGACCTTTTAGAGATATGAATGGGACCGACAGGAGAATCGATTAAGCCATGTCCGTCCGTCCGTATGTAAACAACTTTTAGGCCTTAAATTTTAAGGCAGAGAGCTGAAATTTTGTGGGTTGGTTGGAAGTCCAGTCCTTCAGATCAAGTTTGAAAATAAGCTGAATCCGCCCACAGACACGCCCACTACAGGCCTGTATGTGCGACCATCTCTAATTTAAAAATATACATATTGCAAATTTTAGCTATGTAACAATGGCGCTAGTGCAATCATTTTGGTACGTAACATTGTCTTATAATTGTCTCTAAGGTAGCCAAAAAAAGTTTAGCTTTTTCATTGACCACGCCCACTTTTTAAGGGAATTTAGCTGAAAATGACTGTTTTTCAATAAATATATATGAAATTTGACAAAAAATTGTATGACAAAAGCTGTAGATATTAGCATTTTCTAACTTTTATGTATATATTGTATGTGCCTCCGCTTACTTTTGTGGGCGTGGCGTTAAAAAAAAGTGATTTTCTTAGCTAAAAAGGCGCAGTTTTACGCTGAAATGTATGCAACCACCTAGTATAAAGCGTTCAACAGTTATATTTTTATATCCCGCCCACTTTTTGGAGGCGTGGCCGTTTTCTTTATGGTATGGTCGGGTATTTTGCAATCCGTCGTAGATGGATTGAAGCTTTTGCATACCCACTGTTGCACTTTCCCACTTGTTTTAATTAAAGTGACTCGCCGCGTTTCTTGATATAGAAGGTGCCTTTAACAATTAACCAACGAAGCTATTAAAAATGCGCTCAAAGCTACTGAAGCCATTAAAGGGGCTTGTGACTACATTGTTGCAAAGCTAAAAGACCGAATATTATCATCTAAACTAGGTAACAGTATAAAAAGGATGTCCACCACTAGAGGAACCCCGCAAGGTGGAGTGCTATCACCTCTCATATGGCTTCTTGTTATGAAAACATATCTTATGAAGCTCAACCACTCACCGGTGAAAACCATAGCTTACGCTGACGATCGTGTGCTCATAGTATTTGGCAAATTTTTGCCAACACTTGTTGACTTAATGCAAAATGCACTAAACGGCCTCAGCCGCCTTAGCGTCAACCCGTCAAAAACGGAGCTGGTCCTCTTTACAAACCAATGCTGCCAATAAGACTTCAAGGATCAGGCAACTGGAGTACAACATCCACAGGGCACAGTTCAATCATACACACACTGGGTTGCTGTGCAACAACAGACCACATATCTTGACTTCAATCAACACTACACCATTCAAATTCTGAAAAGTGAAGACTGTAGGCTGGATAACGTTGTAAGCCACTCTGAGATAGCAATCTACCCAGCTGACTCTAAATCAAGTGAGGGTACTCGAGCAGGTGTATGCTCTGAGAAACTCGGTATCCTAACAAGCAGAAGACTGCTGAGCTCCTGCAGTATATTCCAAACAGAAATTCTGGCAATACGTATAGCCGTATCGACAAGGGATAAGGGTTTGATTAAAGGCAAAGTTCAAAATGCGCAAGAAAACGTCGCTGGTCCTAGTTCCCACCTAGGAGTCAAAAGAGAGAATCCACACTTGTTGGTCCAAAATCGTACGCTCAAGTCGCGTCACGTGAAAGTAAGCCACAATCGGCCGCATCAGATTCGGTCTCTCAAATTCTAGGCATGATTTTAGAAAAGTTTGAGCAACAGGCGAAACTTAATTAAGTAATATTCAACAAATTGAGCGAGCTCGAGTTTAAACCTCGAAAAACATTTAATAAAAAATCATGAATATGAGAAAGTCAATCAAAATAATTACATGGAATGCAAACGGCCTTTTGCAAAAAATAACTAGAAGTATTCCTACGGAAGAATAATGTAGACATATGCCTGATCTCGGAAACCCACTTTAAAAAGGGTTCAGCACGCAAAATAAAAGGTTACATTGACTATCACGCGCACCATCCTTCAGAAAATTCGAGAGGTGGATCCTCTCTCTACATTAAAGACTGCATAAAGCACTCCAAAAACGAAGAAATAGAACTTGACTCTATGCAAATAACCTCAGTCTCAGTAAAATTAAGTCACATAAATTACAACATCGCGACGAGCTATTTTCCTCCGCAGTATCGGCTGGCAGATGAAGATCTTGCTCTGCTCTTTGATTCACTTGGGTCAAACTTTATCATCGGCGGGGACTTTAACGCGAAAAATACTTTTTGGGGCTCACGGTGCAATTCAACAAGAGGCAGAGCAATTCTAACCCCTACCCCTTCGGGTAGGGGTTAGAATATACCCGAGGTAAGGCATGCCTGTCGTAAGAGGCGACTAAAATCCACCCTCCGTATGCCGAGCGCGTAGCGCATACAAACCATGCAATGGACAAAACGAACGGAAGTAATACCCCAGGTGGTAATCCAGCATCACTGGCAAATCCACCCTCTTCGGAGGTAGGCTCTACGGATTCTGGGGAGAGCCATTTATTGCTTTCAAATCCCTTTATGAAGAAACCAAGGGTACCTCGATCACCACCACCTAGATCGATCATTTCCGGGAAAGGAAGTCCGCCGGTTAATCGGGACTCAGCGAAAACTAAATGCTTTGAAGCGGAAAACAACGAACTCCGCGCTAAGCTTAAAAATATGGAACGTCTCTACCATGAGCTCAAAAATGAAGTAGATTCGTTACGAAAAGAAAACGAGGCTCTTAGGAATCCCCGTGATACTACAAAACGTGAGGACACGCCGAAGCGTCAAAGCGAATACGTGACAGACGAAGAAGAGCTTGCACGTGAAACTAATCCGGCTCTCAAGAAAAGATCTACCAAAAAACGAAAAATTGGGTCTTCGCCAGTAGTTGAGGCCGTATATAAACACGATGAAACACCAACCGTGTCAAAACAAGCGACAGCGAAAATTGAAGAAAAAATTCGCCGACCGCCTGCAATAAATGTCGTTGGGGTCGCAGACTACGGAAAGCTGCGAAATATCTTAAAAAATACTCTGGGGACGAAGTATAATTTAATTTCTCTTCGAAATAATGTATGGAAAGTCAATGTCGATGACTCTGATGCCTATCGCGCACTTTCGCAAAAATTAAATACCGAGAATGTACAATGGTATACTTACGAAAACAAATTCGAGAAGCCGCTTCGGGTTTTCGCTAGGGGACTTCACCCAACCTGCACAAAGGAAGAAATTGTTGAAGATGTTCAAGCCCAAGGCTTTAAAATTCTTGATGCCGTGAACATACTTAAGAAAGAAAAACAACGTACGGAAGGAGAAAAAGACACCGTGGTCAAGCGCGGTCTTCCTATTTTCATGCTGACGTTCGATAGGATTGAAAACATAAACGAAATATATAAAATAAAAACAATCCTAAATATCAGGGTAAAAATTGAGCCCAAGCGAAAGGGCAATAGACTAGTACCTCAATGTAAGCGATGCCAAGGCTTCCGACATACTCAAGCGTACTGCCAAAAAGAACCGCGATGTGTCAAATGCGCCGGTGGACATCTTTCAAAAGATTGCAACGTAAGCAGTCAGGCCCCAGCGACTTGCGCCAATTGTAACGGAAGTCACCCGGCGAGCTACCGAGGTTGCGAAATCGCAATAGAGCTACAAAAACGTCACGAAACTGTTAAGCAACATATTGTAGATAGGGCCACAACCCCAAAACGTTCTAGAGCTGACAAGCCGAAAACTCCCAAATCGGTCAGAAATACGAGATTGACGAGAAAAAATATACAAACTCCGCAAGAAAACGTCGCCGGTCCAAGTACAAAGGGAAAATCATCACTCATCGGCCCAAGATCGTACGCTGAAGTCGCGTCACACAAAAGCAAACCTCCAGAACCTACCACAACAGATTCGGTATCTCAAATATTATTTATGATATTGGAAAAGCTTGAGCA
Source organism: Neoascia interrupta (assembly GCA_947623515.1). NCBI lineage: Eukaryota > Metazoa > Arthropoda > Insecta > Diptera > Syrphidae > Neoascia > Neoascia interrupta. The sequence goes on from OX392462.1 coordinate 106,148,047, forward strand.
ACAAACTAAAGTTAATCAAGTAATATTTGACAAACTGAGCGAGCTAGAGTTTAAACCTCGCAAAACCAATAACAAATCATGAATATGAAGCTCATTAACATACTTACATGGAATGCAAATGGTCTTTTAAAGAAAATCGACGAACTAGAAGTATTTCTACGGGAAAAAAATATTGACCTATGCCTGATTTCGGAAACACACTTTAAGAAGGGATCCGGACCCAAAATTAGAGGTTACATCGACTACCACGCGCATCATCCATCAGAAAATTCGAGAGGCGGATCCTCTCTCTACATCAAAGACTGCATTAAGCATTACAAAAACGAAGAAATTGAGCTTGACTCTATGCAAATAACTTCAGTATCGGTAAAAATAGGTCACCTAGATTATAACATTGCCTCGAGTTATTTTCCTCCACAGTATAGGCTAGCGGACGACGATCTTACTCCCCTCTTTGACTTACTTGGGTCGAATTTTATCATCGGCGGGGACTTTAATGCGAAAAACACCTTTTGGGGATCACGGTGCAATTCAACAAGAGGTAGAGTACTCTTCAAAGCTAGCATGAAACGTGGCGTGGTTTTCCTTTCGACGGGAAAGCCAACGTATTGGCCAACCGACAGAAACAAAGTACCTGACCTTGTCGACTTCTTTATCGCAAAAGGGGTTCCCCGCCACCTCACAAATGTAGAAGAAGGCTATGATCTCTGTTCGGATCACTCGGCAGTCGTTTTGAAAATCGGCGGAAGTCTAGCAAAAAATGAGAGAGCGCCTAGGCTAACGAATAACAACACCGACTGGGATGGCTTTAGGAAATACTGTAAAGAAAATGTATCTCTACATGTACCACTTACAACCCCTCTAGAAATAGAAGACGAAGTCGATAAACTCGTTAGAACTATCCAAGACGCTGCTTGGAACAATACTTCTTTCCGGAAGACTGGAGTAAGGAAAAGCGGATCAATTTACCCGCGCGAAATTGAAGAGCTCATACGCGAAAAGAGAAAGGCTCGAAAGAGGTGGCATTTGTCTCGAGCTCCTCCTGATAAAACCATTCTGAATGGGCTATCTAACAAATTAAAGCACTTACTTCAAGATTTTAAAAGTCGCGAGACTACCAACTACCTCGAAAACTTGACTGCCGATAGAGGGTCAAACTATTCACTTTGGAAAGCCGTGAAGTCCATTAAAAAGCCCATAGTACACTCGGCGCCAATAAGAAAAGATAACGGTGAATGGGTAAAAGGCGACAAAGAGAAAGCAGATGTATTTGCAGAACATCTAGAAGAAACATTCAAACCGTTTGACGGGGAGCCGTTGGTTGACGATCTGTATCGCAATGCGGAATTAGACAATTATCGAATGAAAACCGTGACACTGTCTGAACTTCGTCAAACAATCCGAAATTTGAAGAATAACAAAGCTCCAGGCTATGACCTAATTACTGGGGAAATTTTGAAGGAGCTACCGAAAAGAGCGTTAGTCAAGCTTCTCTACATCATAAACGCATCAATGAGAATTTCATACGTTCCACGGCAATGGAAAGTCGCAGAGGTAATAATGGTTCCGAAACCAGGGAAATGCCCGAACGACAAAAAATCATATAGACCGATTTCGCTTCTGCCGATTATATCTAAAGTCTTCGAGAAACTTGTGCTCAAACGACTGCAACCAATAATTGAAGGAAGACGATTGATTCCGGATCACCAATTCGGCTTTAGGGTCAAACATTCAACACTTGACCAGGTCTACCGAATAACTAATGAAATTGAGAAAGCCTTAGAAGCGAAAATGATATGTTCTACCGCTTTTCTTGACATATCCCAAGCCTTTGATAAAGTTTGGCACGAAGGCCTAAAATATAAGCTACGGAAAGTTTTGCCGGAAAAAATGTATGAACTCTTAGAGTCTTATCTTGACAACAGACTATTTCGAGTGAGATACGGGAGCGAATACTCAGAATTCAAAGAAATACAAGCCGGCGTTCCACAAGGAAGCGTCCTCGGTCCAACACTGTTTTTACTTTTTACAAGAGATGTACCTCAAGTAGAGACAACGACTATAGCCACGTTCGCTGACGACACGGCTATCCTCGCTACGGATAAGACAGTCGAACAATCAACGGGAAAACTCCAACGCGCTTTGAATAAAATATGCGAATGGACAAAGGCCTGGCGAATCCTCCTAAATGAGACAAAATCAACGCATGTAAATTTTACTTACAAGAGGGTAATCAACTTACCTCTATTTATAAACTCGGTACAAATTCCGTACGCAAACGAGGCGAAATATTTAGGCATGACCCTAGACGCAAAACTTAAGTGGAAGCCACACGTTAAAAAGAAACGCGATGAACTTGAAATCAAGCTACGAGAACTGAATTGGCTTATCGGACGTTATTCGAAACTAAGCGTATATAATAAACTGCTATTGTATAAGCAAGTACTAAAACCATCTTGGACGTACGGTATACAACTTTGGGGTTGTACCAAACCAAGCAACATATCTATTTTAGAAACTTTTCAGAATAAGACACTAAGAGCAATCGTAAATGCTCCATGGTATATAAGAAATAGCGATTTACATCGAGATCTAGGCATCGCAACCGTGACCGACGAAGTAAGAAACTTTGCTCGCAAACTTCACACTCGCCTTCACGGCCATTGCAACCACGAAATAATCCGAACTCTGGATCAGACAAATCTTGCACGCCGACTACAACGAACAAGACCGTTGGATCTAGCGTCGTAAGAGGAAACCGCACATAATGACGGTATTGCAGGTGCTTTCGTTGGAAGGTAGCCTGCCAAACGCGATTACTATACAGAAGCATGAACTACTTGTTAAGGAAACTTAGTCGTAGTCTTACAAAGATTGGGAGGTTTTTTAGTGAGTAAGAATCTCACACTACTATGAGCACGCGCGTTCGATTCTCATAGTGCCTATGAAGGTTTTTACCTACCCACGGAAAAAAAAAAAAAAAAAAAAAAAAAAAAAAAAAAAAAAAAAAAAGAGGCAGAGCCCTCTTTAAAGCAAGTACAAAACGCGGCGTGATCTTCTTATCGACGGGAAAGCCAACATATTGGCCAACCGACAGAAATAAAATACCTGATCTCGTCGACTTCTTTATCGCCAAGGGGGTACCTCGTTACCTTACGAACGTAGAAGAACGCTTTGATCTCTGTTCAGATCACTCGGCAGTTCTTTTGAAAATCGGCGGAAGCCTAGCGAAAAAGAATAGAGCGCCTAGATTAACTAACAACAACACCGACTGGGACGGCTTTAGAAAATACTGCAAAGAAAACATAGCTTTAAATGTACCGCTCAAAACGCCACTTGAAATAGAAGACGAATTAGACAAACTCGTGAGAGTTATTCAGAGCGCTGCGTGGAATAACACTTCTTTTCGGAGGTCCGAATTATGGAACAGCGGAACATTATATCCGCGAGAAATAGAAGAGCTAATATGCGAAAAGAGGAGAGCGCGCAAGAGATGGCAACGTTCGCGAGCACCCCCGGATAAGACAATCTTGAACCACCTTTCTAACAAACTGAAGCACGAACTTCAAGATTTTAAAAGTCGCGAGACTACTGCTTACCTCGAAAGTTTGACTGCCGATAAAGGTTCGAACTACTCTCTTTGGAAAGCAGTCAAGTCCGTTTAGAAGCCTATAGCACACTCTGCGCCATTAAGAAAAGCCAACGGCGAATGGGCAAGAGAAGACAAAGAAAAAGCGGATTTATTTGCAGATTACCTAGAAGAAACATTCAAACCGTTTGACGGGGAACCGTTGGTCGAGGAGCTCAATCCTTATGCGGTACAAGATAATTATAGAATAAAAACCGTGTCATTGGCTGAACTTCGTCAAACGATAAATAATCTGAAAAACAACAAAGCCCCTGGCTACGACTTAATTACTAGCGAAATTCTAAAGGAGCTACCGAAAAAAGCTTTGGTCAAGATACTCTATATCATTAACGCTTCCATGAGAGTTTTATACGTTCCAAGGCAATGGAAAGTGGCCGAGGTCATAATGGTTCCAAAACCAGGAAAATGTCCAAACGACAAAAAGTCATACAGACCTATTTCGCTAAGGTGTTCGAGAAACTGTTGCTTAAAAGGTTGCAACCAATCATTGAAGAAAGACGATTGATTCCGGATCACCAATTCGGATTTAGAAAAAAACATTCAACAATCGACCAGGTCTATCGTATAACAAACGAAATCGAAAAAGCTCTGGAAGCGAAAAAGATATGTACTAGCGCTTTTCTCGACGTATCGCAAGCCTTCGATAAGGTGTGGCACGAAGGCCTGAAGTACAAATTAAGGCTATGCTTACCAGAAAAACTCTATAGAATCTTAGAGTCCTACCTTAAAGACAGAATATTTCGCGTAAGGTACGAAAATGAGTACTCGGAATTCAAAGAGATAAATGCCGGTGTCCCGCAAGGAAGCGTTCTCGGCCCAGTATTATTTTTGCTCTATACAAGAGACATACCCCACGATGAGGGAACAACTTTAGCTACGTTCGCAGATGACACTGCTATTCTCGCTATTGATACGACATTTGAATTATCAACAGGGAAACTCCAGCGCGCTTTAGACAAAATATGCGACTGGACGAAGAGCTGGCGAGTTGTCCTTAACGAGACTAAGTCAACGCATGTTAACTTTACTTACAAAAAGATAAACAACAAACCTTTATTCATTAACTCGGTACAAATCCCGTACTCAAATGAAGCGAAATATCTAGGAATGATTCTAGACGCAAAACTTAAATGGAAGCCGCACGTTAAAAAGAAACGCGACGAGCTCGAAATCAAGTTAAGAGAAATGAATTGGCTTATCGGAAGATTTTCGAAACTAAGCATATATAACAAACTGCTTTTGTATAAGCAAGTGCTAAAACCATCTTGGACGTACGGTATACAACTTTGGGGTTGTACTAAACCAAGCAATATATCTATTTTAGAAACTTTTCAAAATAAGACACTCAGAGCAATCGTTAATGCTCCATGGTATATAAGAAATAGCGATCTACACCGAGATCTAGGAATCGCAACCGTGTCTGACGAGGTAACAAACTTTGCTCGCAAACTTAGTACTCGTCTTCGCGGACACTGCAACAATGAAATTATCCGAACTTTGGATCAGACAAATCTTACGCGCCGACTACAACGAATGAGGCCATTAGATCTAGCAGCATAAGATGAAACCGCATAAATTGACGGTATTGTAGGTGCCTTCGTTGGAAGGCAGCCTGCCACACGCGATTATTACAGAAGCTTGAACTACTTGTTAAGGAAACTTAGTCGTAGTCTGACGGAAAATGGGAGGTTTTTTAGTGAGTAAGAATCTCACACTACTATGAGCACGCGCGGCCGGTCCTCGTAGTGCCTATGAAGGTTTTTCCTACCCACGGAAAAAAAAAAAAAAAAAAAAAAAAAAAAAAAAAAACTTATAGCCGCCGAAAAGGCCAGAGTTTTGGAACCATCACTGGAGGATACTTCCATTTACGCAGACAGCCAAGCTGCTAATATGACCCTGTCAAAACCAACAATAAAATCTCGTGTAGTAGGACTCTGTCGTTCAGAGAATAATGTTCAGACAGAATAATGTCCACATTGTTTGGGTACCAGGCCATAGTGACTTCATCGGAAATGAAAAGGCTGACGAGCTAGCGAAACATGGCTCACATCCATGTATCACTACAGCGCACAAAAGGGCTCACCCTCCGCTATCTTATGAAACAGGCAAAATATCTACAACTATTCAAAATATAACCCAAAATAGGTGGAATAATCTGCAGAGTTGCAACCACAGAAAGGCGTTATAGCCATCCATAGACAGCAACAAGTCAAAAAAGCTTATAGCACTAAAAAGGCCATCACTGGCCATAGCCACAAGAGTGATAACAGGCCAGAACTTGTTGGGAAAGCACTCAGCAAAACTAAGAATCACTAACACCAACTACGTTTGCAGGGGCTGTCATGATCCCGAAGCGGAAGAAGATGTGAAACACCGCCTCTGCCAACGTTTTAAACTTCTAGGACAATTCTTCTTTGAGGCGCTGGACGAACTTTCAAAAAGACCGGTGGCAACTATCGTGAAGTTCAGCAGGGACTCCAATTTTCTCATCGAAGCTCAGGATACTTCAACTAACTAAGTATCCTTACAGTCTTCCCAAAGGGTTACGCTAAGGGCCCTCGTAGGCCTATGCGAGCTGATGGCTTTAGCTGCTTGCTACCCTAGCTAACCTGACCTAACCTATTAGTTATTATAAAAGAAGACAATGTACCACACCTCCGTTGCAATGCCCTCTCAGTAGGATAATCAAGATTTTCTGGGGAGGGATGATCTAGTGCGAGTAGTCGAAGTCAATACCACTTCGGGTATATTCAAGCGGGCAGCACACAGATTAGCACCCTTACCAATAGAAGACGTAACTTCAAATGAAGACGATGTTCAATCTGACCCAAAGGACAGAGGCCGGCAAAAACAATCAGAATGAAAATGTTCCTGGTCAATCCGAAACTCAGCAGCAAAAAGATGAAATACCTCAAAAACGACCGCGTTTATATGTTACTTCAGCTATTGCGACCTTACTATTAGTATTGTTAATAGTACGAAGTAGTGACGGATCACCTATCGAGTTACTGCCTTTTATATCACAGCCGGTTATATATTTGGAAAATTTGGGACCTGTAAACATAATATCCGACGAATGGAATATAATCGCCTTTTTGACATGAAGCCATATTGGTAGGCACTATTGCCATTTTGACTGTTTTCCAATCAAATTTGACTGGAAACCATAAATTACTGAATGACTAAATATTCAACTTCGCACATGTAAAAGCTTTGCCCACATGATGAAGTAAATTCCTCAATTCGTCATTCCATGCAATTTCGTTTTGGAGCTTTTACATCAGCTGATCGCGTGAGGAAAATTGTTTTTGTATCTTCTTACACGTATTCACCGACATGGAATTTTAAAGATTTATAAAAGCTTTAAGGGCTTTATAAAAAACGTAAACAAATCGGCGTTGGAAGGTAAGAGGGACGCGAGTTGAATATCTAGTTATTCAGTAATTTATGCTGGAAACTCAAGAATTTGCCTGGAGAAAAAAAATAAGTCCAGCCGACGGGTTTTTTAACTGGAATGCAATCTAGATTTGACTGGTTTTGACTGTTTTCAATTGCAATAGAAAAAAAGATTTCGCAAGCAAAATCAAAAGCAAAAATTGTTTTTTATCTACCACACAAACACATTATCTTGTGTTACTATCAAGAAGTGTTTGCTATCAAGAAAAAAAAAGACTATCGAAGAATGCATGAAAGTTAAAAAACATCGCTCAGCCAAATACTACAAGAGATGCAAATTGATACTTTAACTGCCGAAAAGCTTTATAATCAATGTAGCACTCTTTTATTCAATAAATGACAAAACACAGAGTGCACTGAAAAATGTTCGTGTGAGATTTTGAGTGGAGAAAATCAGCTTTTTAAACTTGCGTACATTTGCCATTTCCGTTCTGGTGTTACCTATTTCAAATGCAAAAGTTGAAAGGATATTCAGTCAACTGAGCCTTGTAAAAATCAAACAGCGAAATAAAATGCAATTGCGGTTGACAAACTTTATTTTAACTACTCAAATGGAATTATCTCCGTAAAAGCAGCTGTTGTCATAATTGTGAGATTCCATCCAAAGTATTTAAAAAAATGTGTACAAACGCAATAGGTAGATAATGAGGAAGAATATGTCGAATCATTTGATGAGGATGTTAAAAAAGATTTTGTTTTATAATTTAATTTGTATCTTCATAAAAATGAAGATAGAAAAAGTAACATTAGTTACATAATATGTAAGTATATATGTATATGCTTATCCTACTACTCTGCACCTTAAACAATTTTGAATAATACAACAAAGTTCCTTTAAATTTAATTTAAACCGAGCCCTCTAGAACTGTGAAGTTTTTTCTATCAACTAGTAATTTAGTTCATTCCATCATTTTTGATTTCATAATACATAAGTTTCTACTTTACGTTACGTACCGATATTTAAAATTATCGACCAAACAAAAATTTGTTCATATACAATTTGTGTTAACACAAGAACTGTGCAATTATTTTCCCATTACATAGAAACTTGTTCCACTTAAACAAAAAAATATTTACACTTTTTTATTATTTATATGAGGAAACTCTTTTTATAAATTTGAATGGATTTTTGACTGGAAATGAAAAAATGAATTCCAGCAAACCAGTCAAAATCGAATCGATTCAAATTTTGTCAATGGCAGCACTGGTGCTAGGCTGTCCAAAATTTGCAGTTCATTGAAAAACCAAGATCAATGTTCTAAAATCATAATAGAAGTACGCCACTTAACTGATGATTTCATTAAAATCAGGGTCTTACTGGCACCAAGCGACAGCGTTCAGAGAAAGAAGAGAGGTGCAATAAATATCGTAGGAAGTACATATAAATACACTTTTTGGGGTATTGGATTCAGAGAACGCGGAGAAAATGTCTTAAGCAATCGATGGTATTAAAATAAGCGAAGATCAACTGCTCCATATGATCAAAAATGAAACTTCATTGTTGGCTACATCGAACATTATAAAACGAGACCAGCAGCACAATAAGCCGGTTTAACGGAATAGCAGCAGAACTATTAATCAGTGGCGGCTCGTCAGGTCTTATTTCAGGGGTTCACACAATTTTTCCTCGAATAAAACTTGCCTTTATTGACAAGTCTATTTTTACAACAAGTCCGTGAGATCGGTTTTGAAAAGTATAGCTACGTAACTGCAAGTATTAATAAAACACAAGAACGAAACAGTTTTACTAATTTTAAGGTGTAGTACCTGTGCACAAAACCGAAGCAAAATCTATTCTTTTGCCCTATTTTTATTTCAAATAGGTAAGTCTATACTGTTTAATTTTTTGTTACCCTTATAGGTAACCTCACATATAGGACTAGAGCTGCTTGCGAGCTCTACGAGCAGAGGAGGAGAGAGGAACACCTGCTTCTCCGAATAAAAAAGAGAGAGCACGAGAAGCGCACAGTTGAAGAGATAGAGAGATGTTACAACAGGAATGAGGTTAGAAAGTTTTACCAAAGGATCAAAAGGTCCTGCCAAGGGTATAAACTTCGAGCTGAAGCCTGTAAGGACCATCAAGGGAACATCGTTGTAGAATCGTAGTCGGTGCTGAGGATTTGGAAAGACCACTTCTGCAGACTGTATAACGGCGAGGACGAAGCAAATACCGCTGTCAGGCAGAACGAACCATTCAACCCGGGCGAAGACGTTACCGACGAAGCATACGAACGATACCGCCCACCCGACATGGAGGAGGTAAAAGTAGCTGTGTCTTAGCTCAAGTGCAACAAAGCAGCCGGAGCAGACGGCCTAGCTGCCGAACTTTTTAAATCCGCTGGCGATGAGCTGGTTAGGAGCATGCATCAGCTCATCTGCAAGATATGGTCGGAAGAAAGCATGCCCGACGAATCGAACCTCAGCATTGTTTGCCCGATCCTGAAGAAAGGAAACCCTCTGAGTTGTGCCAACTACAGAGGCATAAGTCTTCTTAACATCGCATACAAGATCTTTTCTGCTGTACTGTGTGAACGCCTGAAGCCGTTTGTCAACAATCTGATAGGCACATATCAATGTGGCTTTAGGCCAGGAAAGTCCACCATCGATCAAATATTCACTCTGCGGCAGATCTTGGAAAAAACCCAGTAATTCCAAATCGATGCACACCACCTCTTCATCGATTTCAAGGCCGCGTATGACAGCATCTATAGAGACGAGCTATATAGCGCAATGTCTAGTTTTGGCATCCCTGCCAAACTCGTGCAGGATGACGATGGAAAACTCACGCTGTTCCGTCAAGGTCAGCAAAGACCTCACCGACCCCTTTGATGTCAAAAAAGGATTTAGACAAGGCCAGGCGCTGTCATGCGACTTATTTAACATCATACTTGAGAGAATTGTGCAGAACTCTCGCGCCAACACCAGAGGTACAATCTTTCAAAAGGCCGTTCAATTACTCGCATACGCAGACGACATTGACATAATCGGTAGAAAAAAGCGTGATGTCAGTGATGCCTTCGTGAGTACTGGGACGGAAGCGGCGAATATGGGTTTAGCAGTCAATGAGCGCAAAATCAAGTATATGCTGTCATCAAGAAAAGACACCCAACACCGACGTCTTGGACAAAACATCACCATCGACAGCTATAATTTTGCGGTAGTTAGGGACTTTGTCTACCTGGGTTCCGCTACCAATTCAGACAATGACACCAGCGCTGAAATCAAAGGAAGGATAACTCTTGCCAAGAGGCAATTGAGTAGCAAAGCCCTCTCTCGAGCAACTAAAGTGTCCATGTATAAGACCCTCATCATCCCAGTCCTGCTTTACGGTGCAGAAGCATCGACCCTGTCAAAGGCGGATGAAAACACTTTAGGCTGCTTCGAGAGAAAAATTCTTCGGACGATTTACGGCCCCGTCTGCATAGACGGAGAGTGGAGGAGGAGATATAACATCGAACTGTACGGGCTGTACAGCGATACCGACCTAGCCAAAAGAGTCAAAACATAACGTCTACGATGGCTGTGTCATCTAGAGCGGATGGACACCAACGCCCCGGCCCGGAAAATCTTCAAATCCACACCGCAGGGACGGCGCAGTAGAGGAGCACCGGGACTCAGGTGGCGCACGCAAGTGGTAGGGGACCTAAGTCAACTTCGGGTGCGAAACTGGAGACGGCTAGCTCGAGACAGAGCTGGCTGGCGAAGCTTGTTGGCTGAGGCCCAGGTCCACCCCGGACTGTAGCGCCACCTTAAGTAAGTAAGTAAGTAACCTCACATATTTTTTTATTGACTACCCACGCAATCATAACGTAATTGTTGTTCATCATGTTTCTTATATTGAAGCATAAAGCACAGTACATAAGCTCTTCACCGAATTTTAAGCTATACCTACTTTAGTTTCCCACATATCCATGGGCTGAATTTCCTGTTTATACCCTATTCCACAAGAAGGGAGTATATTAAGTTTGATGTAGGCGAAAATGTAACATAACATGACCCCCAAGTCCTTAAGAGTATATGATCGAGACCGAATTCTGAGTCGAATGAGCCATGTCCGCCCGTCCGTCCGTATGTCACCAATTTTTAGGCCTTAAATTTTGAGCTAGAAAGCTGAAATTTTGTACGTACGCTCTCTGTCATCGGAAGCAATACAAGTGTTAAAATTTTTTAAATCCGTCCACAGACGCGCCCACAATCGGTCTAAATGTGCAGCATCCTCCAGTGATTTCAAAACTGTAAGACGTTGTGAAAAGATAAAATTTGCCAATCTTCTATGATTATAAGTCATAAAAAATAAAAATAAGATCCGCATCGATTGAAAGAATAATCTTTCAAATGCAATCTATTCAATATTTTTGTTCCAAACCGAAAAATTTTTCCTTAAGTTATAATGTAGAAAATACTGTTTTCCATATTTTTTTAATACAAAGTTTTGGGCCACGCCTACATATAGAGGCAAAATACAAGAAAAACCTATAATTTTCCAAAAAAACATGGATATCGACTGCTTTATAGGCTTACTGGGGGAAGAATAAGAAATAAATTTCAGCACATAAGATACACCGTACACTAGTCTAGATTTCGCTCATGCAAAGTTTTTGGCCACGTTCATCTTTAGAGCCGATTTTATATAATTATTGAATCTGAACCAAAAAATTTAAATTTTGCGTTCATTTTAGCATTTTAATATCATTCAAGGGGTTAAATCCAAGGTACACTTCTTTCAAATGAGAGCGATGTCTTGCGCAGATGGAGAGAGCACTTTTTGGAGTTGCTCAACCCCCAACAGGGCACTGAAGATGGCATTCCCACTGCTGACGAAATAAGGGCGGAGAATAGTCCCACAGTAGACGAAGTCACTGAAGCGATTAAATCGCTAAAAGTTGGCAAGTCTGCTGGAATTGATAAAATCCGGCCAGAAATGCTCAAGGCAATGGGTGAAAAGGGTGTTAAATGGCTAACACGTGTCATTAAGGTGGCCTGGGATAGCGGGAAGGCACCTAGCGATTGGCAAACGGGAGTTAAAGTGCCCATTTTCAAAAAAAGGGAACAGGAGAGATTGCGCCAACTATAGGGGCATATCTCTCTTGAGTCTTCCGGGAAAAGTATTCGCGAATGTGTTGGAAACGCGTTACAGAGCTGTAATCGAGCCTTGTTACGGGAAGAACAGTGCGGCTTTCGGCCTGGCAGAGGCACAACCGACCAGCTTTTTACTCTGAAGGTTATTCTTGAGAAGGCCTGGGAATATGCCAAACCGGTCTATGCGTGTTTTTTAGATCTGGAAAAGGCGTATGACCGAGTCCCTAGGGATACACTGTGGAGAGTTTTGCAGGACTATAAGCTGAGTGGGCCTCTTCTGAGAGCCATCCAGTCTTTGTATGGAAACTGCAGAAGCTGAGTACGGATAAATGGCGTCAAATCCCGTCCTTTTGATGTGCGCGTTGGACTTCGCCAGGGCTGTGTTCTGTAGCCACTCCTTTTCATAGCATATATGGACTGGATGGTGAAGTGCAGTCTTGGCGAGCAATGTTTCGAATTGGCTGGCCTCAGGATGAGCCATCTGCTTTTAGCAGATGATTTGGCCATCCTTGCATCATCCAAAGAGGAACTTCAACGAGCACTGGATAGGCTTGCAGCCATCTGTGGTGATGCTGGGATGAAAGTAAACGTGAACAAATCGGAAGTGATGGTTGTTTCCCGAACTCCTGTGCAGTGTACCCTGCACATAAATGGAGGTCCATTAAAACAGGTGGAGAAGTTTAAGTATCTCGGGGTCTTTTTCACGAAAGATGGGAGGAGTGATACTAAGTTGTCCTGTAGAATTGGCCAAGCTGGAGCAATAGTAAAGGAACTGCGCCGGCCGGTCATCAGGAAAGCTGAGCTTGGAGTGAAAGCAAAGATCTCAGTTTTTGGTTCAGTGTTCGTTCCGACCCTCATCTATGGTCATGAAATTTGGGTAATGACCGAAAGAATAAGATCGCGGGTACAATCTGCCGAAATGAGATTCCTGAGGTGCGTTGCTGGTGTTGCTCTAAGGGACAGAGTGAGAAAAGTCAGTATTCGTAGGAATCTTAATTTTGAGTAGCTACTTCTCCGAGTGGAGCGATCGATTCTTCGATGGTTTGGACACGTTGTTCGCATGCCCCCTGACAGACTTCCTAGACAGGTCATGCTAGCCGAGATGCGACAACGTCGCCCCTCTGGTAGGCCAAGAAACAGGTGGTGGGATCCGGTAAAGAACCTCTCTCAGTCCCGCCTGTGGATTGTGCCGGAGTCTCTTGAGTTGGTGGCGGAGGATCGAGAAAGATGGAAGGACCATTTAGCCACCCTCGCTCCGCGATCCTTTTAAAGGGTAAGCGACATTCGAAAATGATGATGATGATGATGATTTTAGCCGCAAACTTGGATATTCCTATGCCAATATTGATTTTTGGCTCTAGGGGCTGGACATGCCACGCCCCTTTTAAAAAATTAATTAAAAAAATTTTTTTAGTCAATTTATGATTCACGAATTGTAACGGGAAGGGGATGGAAAACAAAAAAAATATAAGAGTGGAAATGAGAATAGGAATGCAAAGCAGAATAGAAATGAAAACGAGAATAGGAATAGGGTATACCGCGGTTCGTTACAGACGAAACACTGTATGTTTCATAAACTCTGTTATTGTAAACTGTTGGATTTTGTATATTTTTTATTAGGTAATCAAAGAGAGGGGCGTATTGTTTGCGATTTTGTAGTCTTTCTTTCCCACAGAAGCATGATGTTTAAAAAAAATTCTTATTCTTTCGGCAACAAATAAATGTAGAACCATGACCAGAAACCTAGTCGTTCAAAAGTTGCAAACAAAATTTTGAACGATCCATAATTCCATCTTTGTATATACACTTTATAGTACTCTCACTTCGCATTAAAAGTTACGCCGGATTGTCTCACATGGTGGCGCTGCACTTTCGTTACCCTGGACAAAGGTGAAAATTTTCATCGATTTAGCATTATTCATTGAAGTTGAGAGAAAATTCATTCGCTCTACATCGTGGGGAGTAAAACTGGTTTTCAGTCGTCGCTGTCGTCGTCTTCGTCGTTAGTCATGAATGGAGTGTGGAGAAGACTTTGGTACTCTTCATACCCACTCTTTGCTTTTTTCTTTTGTGCCGTATGGGCATGGCCGCATAGGCATGTGTAATGTGTATTGAGGGAGATGTACAACGGAGGCTGCGTATCTGTATTGAGTTGAGGGAGTATGCAACCGAGGCTCTTTGCTCTAAAAGAGGAATGATTTTTGTATCTTTGCACATTAGTTTGACCTACATTTGAATGTGCGGTAGGTCGGGCACAGTAGATGAAAAGTACTCCAGAACTTTTTTTGCTGGTAACTTAGGGTGGGTTTTTATATCCGACCGAGGGTATATTCATTTTAATGCATAGTTTGTAACACAGTGAAATAATCACCGTAGATCCCAGTTTTGAGGTCTTTAAAATTGAGCTAGGAAACTGAAACTTGCAGCAATTTTCTCAATTTTCTTACAGACAAAGTATGAAAATTGAGAAAATCCACCCACAGCCCACAATTGGCTTGAATGTCAGACAACCTCAAATTTACATTAAAAAACTGTTTTTTAAGTATAAATATTCGCTTTTAACACATTTCCTCGTGATTCCAACGAAAATAGAGTTAACTGATTTTAATTTTCAGTCTATGCCCTTTTTAGGGGCGTAGGTAATACAAATAATTGACATTCAGTATATGAAACAGACCAAAAAGTTTTAAATTTTGTGTTAATGGCCAAAGAGGGTCAGGTATTTAGAATTCGTTAGAGACGAACTCTTGCACTTACTTACTTGTTTTTTATTATTTTTCAGAAGACAGACGTTTGTGTTGATGTTGTTGTTGATCACTGTGCTGATTCGTGCTGTCTTTTTGTAGTTCTCATTTTAATTATTTTAATTTGGGCTTAAACTTTGTTTTAACATTAAAACATCCGCTCGGCTATGCTCGTGAAAAGAGCATAGGTACCTACTCGTCTTTGCGAATTTTAAAATATAATTCCAGTGGTCATAAGAGTGTGAAACTTTTGTAGGTACATAGGTATATTGTTATGGTGGTGCAATGCTGATACAGCGTACAGAAAATACTTTCCCACAAAAATTGAGGGATACAATTTCATCGACTGCTGCCGACACCATCAACAACGATTGTCAGCAGAAATTAATAATAAGTAGATGTAAGAAACATAGAATGAATTGAGTTTAGTTTTGACCTCGATCAAATAAAGTTCTTAAAATCCGGTTTCCATTATACAACATCTAATTGTTGTTTCGCCGTTTCAGTAAAAGTGCACAAAGGAAACGCTGGAGGTAAAATTCCCATCCCAAAATCCAGCCCGCGTGCGAGAGTTTTTTTTTTGACTTACTTAATTAAGGCATAACATTAAAAGTGGTGGCAGCGGTGGGATACCGAGTTATCCATAAAACAAACAAAAAAAAAAAACAAAAAAAAAACAAAAAAAAACGAAACAAAACGATTGTGTGAAACCCAAAAATAAAAACGAAACAAAACGGTTGTGTGAATCCTATACAATTGCAGAATCATACAAATGGAGCTAAGTGATATGAAGCTAATAATAATCTTTATCATGTAAGTTGGTAAAACAAGCATAACATAAGTGTTCCTAATACAAGAGTGTTCATAATACTATTGTAAAAAAAAAGAAAAAAAAGTGGATAAGAAAAGAGAGAGTTATTCAGGTGGCAAGGTAAAAAAAAAACAATCTCAAAGTTAAAAAGTACTAAACTCCAACATATCCTAGTAGATGTACCAAGTTCGATTTCCTTCAGGAGAGATCAAATTAAAGAATTATATGTGGATAGAAGAAAACGAGGGAAAATATAGGATATTACTTTCTAGTTGGATCAGTAGTAGGAATTATGCTAGGGGATCATTTATGTCCCCTAGCATAATCAGTGGCACTGAATCTGAAGAAATAGAAAGCGAAAGTAACCAAGAAGTTGAGGATTCAAGAAATTTAGACTCAATTATGTCAGAAATACCAATTAGCGTTCTAACATCCTTTATCCCTACTTTTAATAACATGTGATTTTTTAAGAGGTTGAGAACTTTTTTTAAAAAAAAAACACCAAAAATTCGAAAAAATTAATGAAATATTTATTTGAATCGATAGTTTGAACCTTGCAATTCAATGTTTAAAGATAATTTCATGCAAATGTTGACCGCGGCTGCGTCTCAGGTAGCCCATCCGCTGAGTCCAATTTTGGCATACTCTTTCACACATATCGGCCGGTATCTCACGAATGAATGCATGGATGTTGGCTTCCAGTGCGTCAATCGAAGCGGGCTTGTCCCTATAGACATTAGCCTTGACATACCCCCACAAAAAATAATCTAATGGTGTCAAATCGCACGATCTAGGCGGCCAATTGACCGGCACGAAACGTGAAATTAACTGTTCACCAAACTCGCCTCGCAATTGCGCCATTGTTTCGCGTGCTGTGTGGCATGTGGCACCGTCTTCGGCGTTGTGGTAGGTCGGCTGGCTTTAGTTCTTGCACCAGCTGTATCTTAAAAGGCTTCACGCCCAAATCCTTCCGCAAAATTTTCCACGTAGTGCTGTAACAAAGGCCTAACTGCTGGGAACGGCGCCGAATCGACATTTCGCGGTCTTCTGTCACACCAGCTGATACGGCCGCAATATTTTCTTCACTACGCACCGTACGTAAGGGTGTTGGTGGTTTAATGTCCAACAAAGTAAATTTGGTGCGAAATTTGGTCACAATCTTCCGAATAGACTGCTCACAAGTTCGAGAATGCCGACCATAAAATGGAAGCAGCTCGCGATGAACATTTCGAACCGAGCACGTATTTTGATAGTAAAATTCAATAATTTGCAAGCGTTGTTCATTTGTAAGACGATCCATGGTTAAATTGCAAACCAAACTGAAGCTGTTTGACAGTGACACAAGGTACTAAACACACGTCAGCTGTCAAAACCAGTGTTGCCAAAACCAAGCCAGCTAAAAAATCACCCGTTAGTAGCGGCGATGAGGTTTTGACGCATGTAATGATGCTATGGAATTAGCGTCGCCGTCTTTGAAACCAGTACTTTTTAAATTTATAAAAACAAGAATTCGTGGTAATGCCACTACAGTTCTAATGAACAAAGATATACAAGATTGGAGAGCGTTGAAAGAAGAACTGTACGGTGTCTTTAGGGAACCGCATAGTAGTCTTCAATTACATAGAGAGCTTAATAGCATTAGGCAAAATAGGAATGAATCTGTGGCATTATATACACAGAGAGTTGAAACGTTAGAAAGAAGATTGATGCAGAGTAAACGACATAACATAAAAGAAGAGGATTCAAAGGGACAAATAGATTAAGAGTGAGACCCTCACGGTTTTTATCAACGGACTTCAGGGAAAACTAGCAACATACGTCGTGACACAAAAGCCTAAAACTTTAGCGGAAGCGAGTAGATGTGCTCAAGAGGAAGAGCAACGGCTCAACCTATTCAGATCAAATATTAGCAGGAATTATTCAAATAGAAATTTAGCAATGATTAATTTTACAGAAACAAAATGTTTCAACTGTGGCAATCCTGGCCATATTGCCAGAAATTGCAGATTACCTAGGAGGATTCTAACATTAGGAATTCAACTGTATTTAACGAGATGAGTAATTCAGAAAGCCCTCACGTCAACGTGGTATTTGACAACGAAATTAAGAGAATAATAATCGATACAGGAGCGGAAGTATCTCTTATTTGCGCTAAACATGTGTATGAACGTGAAGTAAACACAAATAGAACTATCCAGTTTAAGGGATTAGGTAGTAAATTGCAAGAAACCATAGGAGAAGTAGTTAAGAACATCTGTTTTTTCCCAAATAATAAAGGTCAAGCTCTGAGCAGAGAAGTAAAGATGCAGGTAGTGGAAAATGGATTACTTGGAGAATATGATGGAATTTTGGGTAGCCATTTTCTAAAGGAAGGAGGTTACTCCATTCATTATAAAGAAGGTATAATAAAAAATAGATACGAAGAATAACTTTAAAATATTTGAGCGAGGAAAAGTTTCTGAAGAAAAGGTCTGAAGCGTTTAGAGTTGTAAAAATAAAAAGCAAGGAACTAAAAGAAGACATTGTGGTGCCAAGACAATCAATAAAGGAAAGGATAATAATATCAGAATGCATAACCAAAAACAACAATGGTGAATGTGTAGGTAGCTACTATACTTAAGGCTAGGTGTCCCTTAAAAAAAAGGCTTGTTGTTTTGTGAAAAGCCTCGTAGCGTACACAATATTTGGAATATTTTAACAAAACCAACGGCCTCTGATTAAGAAAATACTAGGCCACTTTACTGTTACCTTTGATTTTTTTAGGAGAATTCGTTATTTCAATATGCCAATTTACGTGTACTATACTACCTTTAGTTTTTTTAGTTTTAAATTTGCTTAGTTTTGAAGTTTTGGAGCTTGAAACAAGACAACTCATTTTTTTACACCTTTTTTTGTTTATTTTCTTTGGGGCTGTCACAGTTTAATTTTTAATTTTTTTAAATTATTTAATTATGAACGGAAATGTATTATTACAACCAGTGTGGATCCCAAAAAAACGATTTTTTCATCTTAACGTATTTAAAAACCCAATTTTATAAACCAACAAATAGACAACATTTGCAACGCTGTTGTGAGGAAACGAAAGGCATAGATATTGCAAATATTTTTTTTTATTTTTTTTTTCGTATTTTGTGAATCAGACTGCATTCAAATAACAGGCTTCTTATTTGCAGTGTCTTAGATATAAATTATCAAAACAGTGTCTGTTCGGCTATTTTTGCCCAAAAAATTCGTTGAAAACGTACACAAGGAACTTGAAGTTCGAAAAAATGCCACACTATGTCGTGGCGCCTTCGTTTCATCATTCTCTTTCTTGTACAGATTGGGCAGTGGGCAGTGGGTACTCACTTGGTTCTTGGTAGGGTAGGTATAGATATAGATCGCTGAAGAGAGTTTTATCGATCTTGTGTTGGCTCTTGGCTCTGTCTCTAATGTAGTTGTAGATGTATACATAACTATATCTGTATGTGCATAGTTTTTTGACGGCTATGCGACCAAATAATGATCTAGGGGAGAGCATTCCACCGAATATTATTCCACATCTATTTGACGGTAGGTAAGGCCTGAGACACCTTATCCTTATTTTCTGTTGTAGTTATGTGTACGGTCGTATTATACCTTCTGGTAACTGTTGAAACTGGTAATGTTGACAAAAACGGTCGCGCTTTGATAACTGTGGTTACGGATGGTGCTTGGTCACATAGATCCTATGGCTGTAAATATTCATCCCTCTCTGGAATAGCGTCAATAATTGGATTCAAGACGAATAAAATTTTGTATTACGATGTCAAAAACAAGTAGTGCCATATATGTCGCCTAAATGAAAATAAAAATAACCCCATACCAGAGCACACATGCAATAAAACCCATAGAGGACCATCCACTAAAATGGAATCGGAGATATTAGTACAAGGGTATAAGTACTGTTTTAATGAATTTGGAATAATATTTAATAATTTCATTGCTGACGGTGACAACAATGTTTATAAAAAACTTCTTGAGGCCAAACCATATCCCAAAAACACCATACAAAAGATAGAATGCGTTAACCACCTATTTCGAAACCTTAGAAGACTTATTGATCTGACGAAAAACACAAAGTACAACATTATTGAAAGAAAAACGCTGGGATCAAGAATCGACAATATTGTAAAGGGAGTAAAAAGTGCAGCACTTTACAGAAAAAAAGTGATATCCCGTTCGAGGAAAAAATCAAAGCACTGCAAAAGGATATAGAAAACGTCCCGTATCATGTTTTTGGACGGCATAAAAATTGCGCCGAATATTTTTGTGCAGGTAATGATGTAAGAGGCACAGATCAGATCGAGCTATTAACAAGCTGTGGCATATAAGATTGCGTAAACTCTTTTATTCAAAGAATGGTGCGGAATTCATCAAGTTTGATTCACGGATATAACTCGAACGTATGTGAACAATTTAACAGTATTGTGTCAATATGTTGGAGGGAAACGGATAAAGTTTTCTCTTGGCCAGTCATACTCTAATAGATGTGCTGCAGCCGTTGTTCAATTCAACACCAAAAGGGCATTCACGGAATACACAAAGACATATTGCAAAACCCCAAGTACTCCGAAAAACAAACTTTTGTTGAGAACTGAAGCAAAAAATTGGAATCTATTGAAAAACAAAAAACTTTTTTCAACAGATCATCAAGCCAACAACCCCAGAAAACGAAAGAGAAATTCTTCCGTTGATTCGTATTATGGAAATGTTGACGCATCATCTGAAACTCCAGATAAAACGGATCAAGAAATGGAAGTCGAGAAGCAAATTAGAAAAAAAAAGTACTTGAGGATAACTACAAACAAAGGTTACAAATCGAAATAGGAACAAGAGATCAATCTCTTGATGGAAAATGGCTAGAAATAAGGCGTGAAATGGTAACTGCTTCCAATTTCGATAAAATATGTAAAGTAAGAAGTGTATCCAGCTACCACAACATAATCAAAACATGTTTGTACAGTTCAATTTCTACTTCTAACATGTTATGGGGTCTACAAAATGAGAAAAAAGCCATCATGAAATTGGAAGAAATAGCTAGCCTTACAATTAGAAAATGTGGGCTTTTTATAGATAAAGAATATAATTTCCTTGGCGCAACCCCTGATGGTTTGGTAGGAGAAAACGCAAGTTGTAAAGTTTAATGTCCATCATCTGTAAAATATAAAAAAATAGAAGAAGCTAAAGCCTAAAGAAATTAGCATTTATCGAAAATCAAGGAAATACATGGCGACTTAAGAAAACCCACAACTATTTCTATTAAGTTCAGGGACAGCTGCACATAACTGGTCGACAAATATGCTATTTCGGTGTTTGGACTTCTTGCGATTTTATATATATCAAAGTTGAGAAAGACGATACATTTTGGGAAACAAAAATGAAGCAAAAACTTATTTCGTTTTACGAACAACATCTGCTTCTGGAACTGTGCGACCCTAGAATCTCAAGAAAAATGCGAGTATGTAATACATAAGACCATCTTAAACTTTGGTACTATGTTTTAAAGAAATGCAGTCTAAGATGCAAAAGAAGATAATAAGCGAAGGCGGCCAGGCACAAGAGAATACAGAATACTGATACACACACGGTTTGTTTTTTAACTCCGCCCGGCCATAAAGGTAACTGGCCGGTCCCCAGCCCGGATAAAGGAGGAGGGTTTGTGTCAAGGCATCTGTTTGATGTGGTCCGCAGTAAAAACAAACAAGTTTAAGTACGCAGTAAAAAGTTCAAACACCTAGACACAATATAAATACACAGATCGACACAAATATCCTGGACACAGTATAATGACAAAACTCGTTTGAGATACCACGAACATAATCATAATATGCATAGAATGGAATAGTAATATATTGGGGCATATATAAATAGAAAATAATAAATAGTAAATAGCAGTTATTAATAGTAATATATAAAGCATCATTGTAACAGATTTCCACTGAGCAGGAATGCACTTAGTTTAAAAAAGGTCCAACGTATTAATCATCAGTCAACAAAACTGTTTAAAGAACGTAGATTTTATCAAACCGATCAAAAAATTTTGATTAAAATGTTCCGAAATTGCATATTTGTATGACTGATAACAAAAAGATCGTATTGACACAAGGGTGAAGAACCATGGCAATTTTATGTTTTCTTACGTTGCGATTTGTTTGTTATAATCCTTTAGAGAAAACTACACCGAATAATTTTTTGACAGCAATTTCCCAATAACTCCACGCCATCCTACACGAACATGTTTTGCACCGAACAACCAACTCTATTTACCTACCACATTTTGTCGCAGCCTAAACAACTATACAAAGTAGCCCGTATGTATATCTGTCTTTGTACCAAAACGTTTTTTAAAAAAACAGTGAAAGGCTCTAGGTATAATGCTTCGTAAAAAATTGCCACAAAAAATATTTTGCAGGACCAGTTTTTTCTCAGATATACCATATATGTACATACTGTAATATTTTCGGCCTGGGGTTCGTCGAATAAAACTCAATTTCACTTTTATAATCACACAATGAAACACTTTATTTATCAAACAAACTTATTTAAACTCAGATCACACTGTTATTCAACTTTAATATTTAGAATTCAACACTTTATTTCAACTCAATCACTTTTTACTTTATTACCGATTTTCACAAGTCCACGTTTAAAAAAAAACTGTCCCGTACGAGCCTGTCACCCGTGTATTTATACAAAATTAAGCACCTTCTAGTACGTTCCATACCCCCTTTGGTAATTTTCCATTGGTACTCCTCCGCTGAATTCCAAGGAGGGGAAATCGAAATTCGAACTTCGGATATGACAGCTGCTGTCAGATGACTGGAATGACAGTTGGTTATGTTCATTTAGTGAATCGAGCGGGTGCGTTTGTAGAGTGAATCGATGGGTGCATTCAGGGACTCCTGCGAGTTGTTTTATTTCTTGTCGCCACATAACATTGCCTCTTAGTTTTGTTCGTCCCGAACAAGTACGTCATCATTGCTTCCGTGGTAGCGATGTAGGCGATCAACATGGACAACTTTCATCTTCGCTCTTGGTCCTCTTTGGATTCGGAATACGACATCATTAATTCGCGTTACAACTTGGTAGGGACCTTCCCAGTCCTTCTGAAGTTTTGGCGATCTTCCCTTTTTACGATGTGGGTTGTAGAGCCATACCAGATCTCCCTCGTTGAACTCGGGTGCCGTTGCTCGCGCATCGTATCTCGTCTTCATGCAGTCGCTTGCAACTTTTAAATTGCTTCTGGTTCTCTGGTGGATGTCATTAATCCTTTCTCTAAGGTCAACCACGTAGTCCTCCTCGCATGTGGGTTCTTCAGTGGGAAATCCGAATTTAAGCTCACTGGGTAGCCTGGCAGTTCGGCCAAATAAAACTTCATATGGAGTATATCCAGTTGTACTATGAATAGCATTCCGGTAGGCCATAAGGAATAAAGGTATTCGCCGATCCCAATCCCGTTGATTCTCGTCCACGACTTTAGAGAGATGTTCCTTCAGCGTCTTGTTGAAGTGTTCCACCATTCCATCTGATTGTGGGTGAAGAGGTGTGGTCCGTGTCTTCTGTAGTCCGATTGCTGCGCATACTTCCTGGAATATCTTCGACTCGAAGTTTCTTCCCTGGTCGGAATGTAATTCCATTGGCACTCCAAACCTGCACAACCAGTGGTCCACTATCTGATCGACAACGGTTTTCGCTTCTTGATTTGGGATCGCAAATGCCTCGGACCACTTGCTAAAGTAATCGGCAATAACCAGGATGTAACGATTACCGCTTTCAGTTTCCGGAAACGGTCCTGCGATGTCGACGGCGATCCTTTCAAAGGGAGCACCCACATTGTACTGGTTTGTCTTACCGCTGGTTTTGACTTTGGGTCCCTTACTAGCAGCACAAGTAGAACACTTCCGACACCAACTCTCAACGTCGCTTCTTGCACTCAGCCAATAAAAACGTTCCCGTACTTTTTCCAGGGTTTTGTTGATGCCCAAGTGCCCACCAGACACTCCATTGTGCATTTCCCGTAGAATCTCCTGGACTTTCGACCGTGGAACCACAAGCTGCATCTTAAAGGATTTTCCATCCGGCATTTCCCACTTTCTTCGCAGAACGCCATCTTGTACATGGAGAGAGTCCCACTGCGCCCAATATGCCTTTAATGTGGGACTTCTGTCGGATATATCCCTTGCGCTCGGTTTCTCCATAGATTCCTTCCATGCAAGGATTGGCTCAATGTCAGGGTCTTCCTGTTGTGCGCTGCGAAGTTCCTCAGTACTCCAGCCTTCTGTAGGTTCGGCTCTTACTCGCTGGACAGTACATTCGTCCTTTTCCTCCTGTCGCACGCAATGCTTACAATTGGGCTCACATGGTCTCCGAGATAATGCGTCCGCGTTGCAGTGCAGTCTTCCTTTGCGATGTTGTATCTCGAAGTCATAAGCCTGCAATCGCTCGATCCATCTTGCGACTTGGCCCTCAGGATTTTTAAACTGCAGTAACCATTTGAGAGAGGCGTGATCGGTACGCAAGGTGAACTTCTGGCCGCTCAGGTACTTCTGGAAATGTTTCGTCGCCAGTATTAAAGCAAGGAGTTCTCGCCTGGTAACACAATAATTTCTCTCTGGTCGGGTAAGCACTTTGCTGAAGTATGCTACGACTTTCTCCTGCCCATCGTGTAACTGCGACAATACTGCGCCAACACCCACATTGCTAGCGTCTGCGTCCACAATAAATGTCTTGCCGGGGATGGGGTAAGCTAGTACCGGTGCTTCTCAAAGTCGCTGCTTCAGATGCTGAAAGCTTCTTTCGCACTCACCTGACCATTTAAATTGTCTTCCTTTCTCAGTGAGCTGGTGTAGACACTTTGCAATCCCGGCGAAATCTTTGACGAACCTCCTGTAGTACGTAGCAAGACCGAGAAAGCTCCTTAGCTGGTGTTTGTCCTTGGGAACTGGCCAAATTCTCGATATCACATGCCCCAGATACTTTACTTCTGCTCTGAAGAGTGCACACTTCTTTGGATTGAGCTTTAAGTGTGCTGCTCGAAGTCGTGAGAAGACCTCCCTCAAGTTGTCGCGATGTTCTGCAAACGTCTTTCCCAAAACGATGACGTCATCCAAATATACCAGGCAGGTTTTCCACGTCAGACCATCTAAGACACGTTCCATAAGACGCTCAAAGATGGCCGGAGCGTTACACAGACCAAATGGCATTACTGTAAACTGCCAAAGCCCATTGCCAGTTGTGAAAGCGGTCTTCTCTTTGTCTTCTGGATGGATCTGTACCTGCCAGTAGCCACTTTTCAGGTCGAGAGTGGAAAACCATTTTGCTCCAGAGAGTGTATCCAATGTGTCATCTGTTCGAGGTAAAGGGTAGCTGTCCTTCTTTGTGACATCATTAAGCCTCCGGTAATCCACGCAGAATCGAGTAGTGCCGTCCTTCTTTTTCACCAGTACAACAGGCGACGCCCACGGACTTTTCGAGCTTTCGATCAAACCATCTCTTTCCATGGTCGATATCATCTCGGCGGCCTCGTCCTGTTTAGCCAACGGAAGTCGTCTGGCAGGTTGGCGGATTGGTCTAGCATCTCCGGTGTCTATGCGGTGTTGTACTAAGTGTGTTCGACCATAGTCTCCATTCTGTGAGGCAAATATATCAGCAAACTCGCCAATTAGATTTTCCGCTATGGTTTTCTGCTCCTGATTTAGCTCACAGTCTCCGAGTATAGTCTTACATACCTCGGCCAATTTTGATGGAGAGACAGGACTTGCAGGCTCACTCTCAGCTATTGTCGAAATGGCTGCAACGGGCACACATCTTCCGATCACCTCTCCTTTTCTGAGCTTAACGGTGCGCTTATTTGGGTTCATCAGTCTTACCGGCACCATGTTATCCCTGGGCTCTGCAAGAATTTTTCCCACGACGTAACTTTTAAATTCACTTTTGTTAACTGGCTCGATGAGATAGAATCGGATCACCCTCCAAACGTGTCCAAAGAACTGTCTCTGAAGAGGGCCGCAGAACTTCATCGCCTCCCAGTATTGCTCGAAGATTCACAGCGTTGTCGTTTCCGTATACCATAGGGATCTCGACGGTTCGATATTTTAGCACCTGCATTCGAAGGTCAAGAATTACCTCGTGTGCCTTCATGAAGTCCACTCCAATGATGCATTCGTCGCATATGTCGGCTACCAAGAATGCATGTGAGAAGGTCAATCCCTCTAGTTGTATCTGTAGCTGCACCTCCCCGTATACTTTCGCCGCTTCTCCTGTAGCTGTCTTCAGACTGTAGCAGCTGGTGTTATGTAGCCATGACGTCTGAACAAGGTCTCTTCGGATGATGGAGGCCGTGGCACCTGTGTCGATAGTGGCCACACATTTTCTGTTGCCAATAATTGCCTTCACTGTAAGACTCCTGTTGCAGCGTTTTGTTTGCGAGACTTGGATGATGGTCCTGGGGGCGTCGATTCCATCAACCAACTTCTGCCCCGCGAAGTTTGTTCTTAGGCGTTTTCCGACTGCTGTTGCTCCGAAACTTGTCCAGCAGGTTTAACGTTGTCCCTGCCAGATGCTTCTTCATTTTGCCTTCTTCTAGCGCAATGTGGGCAGCTTGTTTGTCTAGGTGGAGCTCTGCACTGTCGCTGTAGGTGTCCCAACTTGTTGCAATTCCAGCACCTTATTTGTCCTCGACCGCTGTTCGTGTTTTGTCTCTCCATTTCCACGCGCTGACATGAGCATTCTAGCGTAGCCATTTCCCTTATGCGATGGCAACCTTGCGAAGCTTGGTCTGCAGCTTCCATTGTCAGGGCGAATGCTAGTGCTTCAGCGAGAGTCCTCTTACCTGCCATTCTTACAGCCATTTGTAGCTTTCCATCCGCAATGGCATTGGTAAACGCATCGGTTGCCAACTCGTTTATTATTTCCCTGCTGGTGTTGGGATAAGACAAATTCGCAAATCGCTCGATGTCGGCTTGCAACTGTTGAAGCGTCTTACCCCTTGTCTGAACTCTTCGGCGCAACTGGACCCGGTAAACTTGTTGCATGTGGTCGTCGCCAAACCTCATCTCGATGGCCTTCACCATGGCATCATAATCTTTTTGTTTTTCTTCAGGGATGGTCTGCAGCAGTTCGGCAGCTGTTCCTCTGAGCGCAAGCGTGAGAGCAATTGATTTATCTTCGTTGTCTCAGTTGTTTGTCAACGCTGCAGCTTCGAATTGTCTCCTATAAATCGGCCACGATGTTTGGCCATCGAAGACAGGCGGCTGCATTTCTTTGCGTCGTGGACCGTCGGGCAAATATTCTCGCACTTTCTGTTTCTTAACTAGCTCCAGCTCCTTAGCCAGTTGTTTAACTTCCGATTTGACTTCAGTGAATTTTTCCTCCACGCTTTCAATTCTTTGATCTACTGCCTGGAACTTTTCCTCAAAAAACGCATTCTGGGAATCAAGTTTGCTTTCTAGAGCTTTCTTCTGCTCATCGTACTTAGTATCTAGCTTTTCATCGAGAGCGTTCTTTTGTTCTTTTTGGCCGCTCTCCAGCTTCTCGAATTTGTCTTCGAGAGCGTTCTTTTGTTCTTTTTGGCCGCTCTCCAGCTTCTCGAATTTGTCTTCGAGAGCGTTCTTTTGTTCTTCGAGAGCGTTCTTTTGTTCTTCGAGAGCATTCTTTTGGCTACTCTCCATCTTTTCGAATTTCTCCAGAAGCAACTTCATGAAAGCGGGCATTTCATCGGCAGTACTTACTGTGCTTTGTTGCTGTTCTTCTTGAACTTCGAACAGCATCGTGTCTGGATGTGCACCTTCCTGGGTAATAGCGTCCTGGAGTCGGAGCAACAATTCCCTTTTGAGCCCCGAAGTCTGGAGGTTTCTTTTACCCAATTCCGCTTTTAACTCAGCTGTTGTCAATTGTTCAATTTTTCGACCCATTTTGAATTGTCTTCACACAATTTTCACAACACAATCAGTTTATGTCTTATATCTGTTCCAGAAAATTCACTCGCGAATAAACAAATCACTGAAACCATTTTTAAAACTTAGTTAATTATAGCTTTATCGCACAATCAGCTTCAATGTATCCGGAATATTCCACAATCAAATTCGTATGAGTACCGACACTGTTTACACACACGATATCTCTGGAAAATTCCAACTGTTCCGGAAAATTCCACTGTAGAATTAACCCGCACAATTATGAGTTTTATCCCACTTCTGACACCAATGTAAGATTTTCGGCCTGGGGTTCGTCGAATAAAACTCAATTTCACTTTTATAATCACACAATGAAACACTTTATTTATCAAACAAACTTATTTAAACTCAGATCACACTGTTATTCAACTTTAATATTTAGAATTCAACACTTTATTTCAACTCAATCACTTTTTACTTTATTACCGATTTTCACAAGTCCACGTTTTAAAAAAAACTGTCCCGTACGAGCCTGTCACCCGTGTATTTATACAAAATTAAGCACCTTCTAGTACGTTCCATACCCCCTTTGGTAATTTTCCATTGGTACTCCTCCGCTGAATTCCAAGGGGGGGAAATCGAAATTCGAACTTCGGATCTGACAGCTGCTGTCAGATGACTGGAATGACAGTTGGGTATGTTCATTTAGTGAATCGAGCGGGTGCGTTTGTAGAGTGAATCGATGGGTGCATTCAGGGACTCCTGCGAGTTGTTTTATTTCTTGTCGCCACATAACAATACTTTATCAGACATGTTATTCGAAATGTAGCGGCTGAAACAATGCACCTTCCGTGTCCACGTAAACGGCACTATTTAACAAAAGTAATCTAGCTACCTCCTTCTCAAGTGTTTGCACCTACGAAATCAATAGCAAACATTTTCAAAATCAAAAGCAGACATCTGAATTCAAAATCGCCATAGCAACCCATAAATTTTTGCTTGCATGCATACTGGACAACGATTCAAATATCATATTTATCAACTTGATAGAATTTCGCTGTCGAGGATCGAGAAATAGAAAAGAAATCGAGAGAGGACAAATAGAAGCAGGATGCCTCAGAAGTCAGCACGCTTCTTACAACCGGTTTTTGTGCTGCAGACGGAGATAGGAATAGAATAGATAGTTTTTGTGTATGGTAGGTGTAAACACTCCATACACTAGTGCACGCGCCACCCAGAAAATGATGGAAAATAAAACAAAGAGCTCATAATGAAGAGAGCGAAATTAACCCCTGCAAGGTCGGGGTTAGAATAGCCTTGAGGTAAGGTATGCCTGTCGTAAGAGCCGACTAAAATCCACCGGAAGAAATATTCTTTAATGTTTCAACGGATGCTGTCGATGCTGCTCCATTTGGGGCAACTTTTGGCAGTAAGGTTTTAACTTATAGATGAATCTGAAGGTTAAATTAAAATCCAGAAGCGTCTGTCAGACATTGTGCGGCTCACTGGTCGGCGTCTGTCTCCAAAGGGGCGGCTGTATTTAAAAATGAAAATAGAAGTGACTTACCTATTTCTCATAAAAACGACAAGTTAAAAAAAAAAAATGGCAATGAACAAAACGAAAGATTTGATTACCCCAGGTGGCAGCCCAGCTATGCTGGAAAATCCACCCTCTTCGGAGGCAGGCTCTACGGATTCTGGGGAGAGCCTTTTATTGCTTATAAATCCTTTTGAGAAAAGGACAAAACTAAATCGATCACCACCACCTAGATCGAACATATCCGGAAAAAGCAGTCCACCGGTAAACCAGGACTCTGTGAAAATTAAGAGCTTAGAAAAGGAGAATAATGAACTCCGAGCTAAGCTTATTGAAATGGAGCGACTCTTCCAAGATCTAAAAATGGAAGTTGACTCTCTGCGAAAAGAAAACGAGGATATTAAAAATACTCGTTTAACGAAAGACTGTGAGGTAACGAAAGAGTGTGTAACACCGAACCGACCAGCAGTCGAATACTTCACGGACGAGGACGAACTTGCACTTGAGACCGATTCAGTCTTAAGGAAAAGGTCTAGCAAGAAGCGAAAGGCGAATTCCTCTCCCGAAGTAATACAAAAAGAAGATAAGCCCTCTGGCTCAAACAAGGCTAATCCAGAAGCGAAAATTCGTCCACCTCCCGCAATAAACATCGTCGGGATAGCAGACTTTGGGTTATTGCGCAACCTTCTTGCAAACACGGTGAGAACAGAAAACTATAAGCTTACCTCGCACCGAAATAACGTGTGGAAAGTAAATGTTGACAACGCCGATTCCTATCGCGCACTGTCTCTTAGACTGAATGCAGAAAGAATCGAGTGGTATACTTATCAAAATAAGTACGAGAAACCACTGCGAGTCATTGTAAGGGGGCTCCACCCATCATGCACAAAAGAAGACGTTGTAAAAGACGTAAAAAATAAAGGCCTTAAAATTATTGATGCCGTCAATATAATTAAAAAGGAAAAGCAACGCACGGAAGGAGAAAGAGACACTGTGATCAGACGCGGCCTTCCAATTTTTATGCTCTCCTTTGAAAGAACTGAGAGCATAAACGATATTTATAAAATAAAAATGATACTTAACATCAGGGTTAAAATCGAACCCATGCGAAAGGGCAATAGACTGATACCACAGTGTAAGCGATGCCAAGAATTCAGGCACACAAGTGCCTACTGCCAAAAAGAACCACGTTGCGTGAAATGTGCCGGAAAACACCTGTCAACAGAGTGCAAGGTTGACATAAAGGCTCCAGCAGTTTGCGCCAATTGCCACGGAAACCACCCCGCGAACTATCGAGGATGCGAAGTAGCCATAGAGCTGCAAAAGGGACGAGAACCTCTTAAGGAAAATACTAGAGGTCAGAATCAAAGCTTAGGACGCCCAAAACCTGCTGAAACTCCTAAGCCAAAGACTCCAAAGACGCCAAAGCCGATCAAAAGTGGAAGATTGGCAAAGGAGGCGTCGACAAAAGGCGTAAAAGCTCCACAAAAGAGCGGCGCCAGTTCAAGTGCAGCGGAGAAACCACCACTGGTCGCACCGAAATCATACGCACAGGTTGCGGCAAACGAAAGCAAGGCAAGATCGCCCACAACAGATGCAGTGTCTCAGATCCTCGCTGTAATCTTGGAGAAACTTGAGGATCAGACTAAAATCAACAAAGTTATATTTGACAAACTGAGCAAGCTCGAGTTTAAGCCTCGAAAAAATTACAAGAGAACATGAATATGAAACAGTTATTTAAAATACTAACATGGAATGTAAACGGCCTTTTGAATAAAATAGACGAACTAGAAGTATTTCTACGGAAAAACAATATTGATATTTGCATGATTACGGAAACTCACCTTAAAAACGGGTCTACACCCAAACTTAAAGGTTACAATGACTATCACGCACATCACCCTTCGCAAAATTCGAGAGGAGGATCCTCCCTCTACATTAAGAACTGCATAAAGCACTTCAAGAACACAGAAGTTGAGCTAGACTCTATGCAGATCAGTTCAGTTTCTGTAAAAATTGACTGCTGAGATTATAACATTGCATCTTGTTATTTC
The DNA here is from genome assembly GCA_947623515.1 of Neoascia interrupta. Classification (NCBI taxonomy): domain Eukaryota; kingdom Metazoa; phylum Arthropoda; class Insecta; order Diptera; family Syrphidae; genus Neoascia; species Neoascia interrupta. The sequence goes on from OX392462.1 coordinate 106,179,292, forward strand.
CCGCCAGGATATAGACTGGTGGAAGACGATCTTGATCGTATGTATGACTTCATTGGGTCCAATTTTATCATTGGGGATGACTTTAACGCAAAGCATATTTTTTGGGGCTCACGATGCAATTCAACAAGAGGCAGATTACTGTACAAAAATAGTATGAAGCGTGGGGTGGACTTTTTCTCCACGGGTAAGCCAACATATTGGCCAACCGATAGGAATAAAAAGCCTGACCTTGTCGATTTTTTCATCGCTAAAGGGTACCCCAAATACCTTACGCGAATTGAAGAGTGTTATGATCTTTGCTCAGACCACTCAGGAGTTATCTTGAAGATGGGTGGAAGACTGGCGAAAATAGAAAGAGCTCCTAGATTAGCTAGCAAAACCATGAACTGGGACGCTTTCAGAAAGGACTGTAAGGAGGGTGTTGGCTTGAATGTGCCATTGAAAACTCCTTTCGAGTTAGAAACCGCAGTTGACAAATTCATTGAAGCAATTCAGAGCGCTGCTTGGAACAACAATTCGTCCCAAAAGAACGCAGTTAGCACCGACGGGCATGTACGTAAAACATATCCGCTCGAAATCGAAGAATTGATTCGTGAAAAGAGAAGAGCGCGTAGGAGATGGCAAGGCACGAGGGCCCCCCCAGACAAAACCCTATTGAACCACCTCTCTAACAAACTGAAAGGAATGTTGCTAGATCTTAAAAATCGTGAGACCACTGAATACCTTGAAGGCTTGTCGGCGGATAGGACCTCAAACTACTCGCTGTGGAAAGCAGTTAAGTATATCAAGAAACCTATAATCCACTCGGCACCAATAAAAAAAGCTAACGGCGAATGGGCAAGAGAAGACAAAGAGAAAGCGAATTTGTTTGCTGAACATTTAGAAGAAACATTTAAGCCCTTCGACGGTCCGCCGTTGGCTGACGTTCTAAACAACAACGGGGAACCTGGTAGCTTTAGAATGAAAAAAGTTTCGTTAGTTGAACTCCGACAGACAATTAGCAAACTTAAAAATAATAAGGCCCCGGGTTACGACCTGATCACTGGCGAAATATTAAAAGAGCTACCAAAAAAGGCATTAGTCAAGCTACTTTATATGATAAACGCTTCTCTTAGACTTCTATACGTTCCAAGACAATGGAAAGTTGCTGAAGTCATTATGGTTCCTAAACCGGGGAAATGCGCAAATGATAAAAAATCTTATAGGCCCATATCGCTTCTGCCGATAATATCGAAAGTATTTGAGAAACTTCTGCTGAAGCGATTACAACCAATAATTGCAGAAAGACGCTTGATCCCGGATCATCAATTTGGTTTCAGACCTAACCATTCCACAATAGATCAAGTCTACAGAATAACGCATGAAATTGAAAAAGCCTTAGAAGGGAAAAAAATATGTTCAAGTGCTTTCCTCGACGTATCGCAAGCCTTCGACAAGGTATGGCACGAGGGCTTGAAATATAAGCTACGGCAAAATTTGCCGGAAGACATGTTTAAAATATTGGAAAATTATCTTGAAAGCAGACTCTTTCGTGTTAGGTGTAGTAGTGAATACTCGAGTTTCAAGCAAATTCGGGCTGGCGTACCCCAGGGAAGCGTCCTCGGTCCGACCCTGTTCCTGCTCTACACAAGAGACATACCTCTAGATGACGAGACAGTCGTGGCCACGTTTGCGGACGATACGGCCATCCTGGCAACAGGTGAATCAGTCGAGTCATCAACGAGAAACCTCCAACGAGCATTGGACAGAATTTGTGTCTGGACGAAGACTTGGCGAATCGCTCTTAACGAGAACAAGTCTACGCATGTGAATTTCACTTACAGAAGGGTTAACAATTTGCCTCTGTTCATAAATTCTGTACAAATACCTTATGCAAATGAAGCGAAGTATCTAGGGATGACACTGGACGCTAAACTAAGGTGGAAACCACACGTAAAGAAGAAGCGTGACGAGCTCGAGATTAGGCTCAGGGAAATGTATTGGCTTATCGGAAGATTTTCGAAATTAAGCACATATAACAAACTGCTCTTGTACAGGCAGGTGTTAAAGCCGTCCTGGACATACGGTATACAACTTTGGGGTTGTACCAAGCCGAGCAACATGTCCATGTTGCAGACTTTCCAAAACAAAACACTAAGAGCAATTGTGAATGCTCCATGGTATATTAGGAATAGCGATATTCACAGAGATTTAGGAATAGCTACCGTGGGCGAAGAAGTAACAAACTTCGCTCGAAAGCTTAATGCTCGCCTTCATGTTCATTGCAACAATGAAATGATCCGTACTCTAAACGAGACTCTTAACGATGTTAACAACGAGCGACGACTACAAAGAACAAGACCCTTCGATGTAGCGACGTAGGGTGAAGCCGCATTAATGAACGGCTTAGTAGGTGCATTCACTGGAAAGCAACCTATCCAATGCGATCAACACTATGGAAGCGTAAACTACTTGTTAAGTTAACTTAGTTGTAGTCAAGAAGTATTATGAGAGAGCGAAAATTTACTACTATGAAGTGCGTTCTGGCAGTTTCATAGTGTCTCTCATAAATGGGTGGTTTTTTAGCACGTGGAAATCGGGCATAACCAATATCGGCTACTTCGGTATTATGTACCTGCTATAGTGGGCGTATTGGTATCTTTGAAAGATTTTGGAGTTTTAGTCTCCGTCCATCCTAGTATTCAAAAAAAAAAAAAAAAAAAAATTTCTTGTCGCCACATAACAATACTTTATCAGACATGTTATTCGAAATGTAGCGGCTGAAACAATGCACCTTCCGTGTCCACGTAAACGGCACTATTTAACAAAAGTAATCTAGCTACCTCCTTCTCAAGTGTTTGCACCTACGAAATCAATAGAAAACATTTTCAAAATCAAAAGCAGACATCTGAATTCAAAATCGCCATAGCAACCCATAAATTTTTGCTTGCATGCATACTGGACAACGATTCAAATATCATATTTATCAACTTGATAGAATTTCGCTGTCGAGGATCGAGAAATAGAAAAGAAATCGAGAGAGGACAAATAGAAGCAGGATGCCTCAGAAGTCAGCACGCTTCTTACAACCGGTTTTTGTGCTGCAGACGGAGATAGGAATAGAATAGATAGTTTTTGTGTATGGTAGGTGTAAACACTCCATACACTAGTGCACGCGCCACCCAGAAAATGATGGAAAATAAAACAAAGAGCTCATAATGAAGAGAGCGAAATTCAATCGCTGTTGACGTCAGACTCAGAACAGATTTACATTCGAAGAAAAGCTAATTTGGTTATCCATACATGCAAGTGCATTTACTTGAGCTCTGACTTCGGTTCTGAGGGACACCTACCCTTAATACGACGGAAGAGGATTTTAACATAAGCGAAATTCGAATTGTCGGAAGAAATCTAGAGGACTTTAAAATCGAAAAACAAAGAGTATCTGAGGTAACAGGTAATATTAGGACAGAACATATGAATAAAGAGGAGTTAGAGAGTATATTAGATATAATTAGGAGTTATAGTGATATTTTTAGTACAAGAGATGAAAAGCTTACTCACACGAATGTGACAAAGCTTCAAATTAGGATTACGGAAGGGTGTTCCCCGGTGTTTACTAAAACTTACAGGTACCCAAAGGTACATGAGGAAGAGGTACGTAACCAGGTTGAACAACTGAAGGAAGACGGTATAATAAGAGATAGTAATTCGCCATGGAGCTCCCCTCTTTGGATTGTACCAAAGAAGGCGGACGCAAGCGGTATAAAGAAGTGGAGGATGGTCATTGACTATCGTACGCTAAATGAGCTGACGATAGCCGATAATTATCCCCTTCCGAATATAAATGAAATTCTTGACCAATTAGGGAAGGCAAGGTATTTTACAACACTCGACCTTACTTCTGGATTTCATCAAATCCCAGTCGAGGAAAAAGATATCGAGAAAACCGCCTTCAGCACTCCGTACGGGCACTTCGAGTATACTCGAATGCCCTTCGGGTTGAAAAATGCTCCGGCATGTTTTCAACGTTTAATGAATACAGTGCGGACAGGGTTACAGGGTATTAAATGCTTTGTTTACTTAGACGACGTGGTGATGAACGGCCAGAGTCTTGCAGAGCATAATGAAAAATTAGTGCAAGTACTCAACCAAATAAGAGCCGATAATTTGAAATTGCAACCGGACAAGTGCGAATTTCTTCGTAAGGAAGTCCAGTATTTGGGTCATGTGATAACCGACAAAGGCGTGAAGCCTGATCCTAATAAGATAGAGAGTATAGTTAGAATGCAACCGCCATGTAATCAGAAAGGAATTAAATCATTTTTAGGGATGGTAGGCTATTACCGAAAGTATATTCAAAATTTTAGTAAAGTAGCAGAACCCTTAAATAAATTGCTAAAGAAAGATGTATCATTCAACTGGGGAAGTGAACAACAAGAATCGTTCGAAAAGTTTAAAGAAGCGATTACCAAATTTCCAGTTCTACAGTACCCAGCCTATAATAGAGAATTTACCATTACAACGGATGCGTCGAACAAAGGTATAGGAGCCGTTCTTAGCCAACAGCACGGTACTAAAGATTTGCCCATACAATACGTCAGTAGGACATTAAATCAGGCCGAACAAAATTACAGCACTACTGAAAAGGAGTGTTTAGCCATAGTCTGGGCAACAAAACAGTTTAGACCGTACATTTACGGGAGAAAATTCGTCGTTCAGACAGACCACAGGCCATGGACTTGGTTGTTTAACGTGAAAGATCCCGGATCTAGACTTGTGAGATGGAGGCTTAAACTTGAAGAGTTTGAGTACGAAATCCGATATAAAAAGGGATGTGAAAAAGTTGTTGCGAACGAACTGTCCCGAAATGTTAGAATGATGCAAGGGGAAGAAGTAGGTAACAATAATAAAGAAAATAATAGTAGTATGATGGAAGACAACGCAGTCGTTCCAAGAACTGAGGCTGAGTTAGAGGAGGAACAAATAGAAGAATTACACCCTAGCGATCCAGGAGAAGAGGAAGGTAACGAAAATAACGTATGTAAAAAAATAACCGATTTAGAAGAGAGGAAACATATAATAAAAGAAAATCATGATGGGTTATTAGGAGGCCATACGGGTCAGAAAGCAACGTATGCAAAACTTAAGGTAAAGTACCACTGGAAAGGGATGCAAAGAGACGTTGAAGAATACATAAGAAACTGTAAGCATTGCCAAACAGAATAAGTAACCAGGCAGACAAAAAGGAATCCAATGAAAATTGTAACCTCAGCAGAAAGAGCTCTCGAAAAAATATCAATGGATTTGATTGGCCCACTCAAACAGACAAACGACGGACATAAATTTGATTTGACGATTCAGGAGGACCGTTTATCTAAATTCATAAAATTTATACCATTAAAGGACAAATCTATGGAAACAGTAGCTAAAGCAATCGTTATCGAATGGGTTTTGAACTTTGGACTGCCAAAGATAATCCTAACTGACAATGGAATAGAATTTTGTAATGCACTTTTCGAAGAATTTTGTTAAATTTTTGATATGCAACATATAACAACTAGCATATCTCATCCGCAGGCAAATGGTGGAGTAGAAAGGGCACATTGTCGTCTACCGGAATATCTGAACGCAACAGGAAAGGAATTAGATAACATAACAAATTGGCATGGGCTAATGCCATACGCTAGTTTCTGTTACAATACTACCGTACATAGTACCACAGGATACACTCCATATGAACTTGTTAATAAATATCCAGCAAACAAACCAAGCGAGGTAGATGATAATAACGAACGAAGTGTGTACCTAGATAATGTTAGGAACATAGTAAATACGATTAATGAAGCATGTGTAAGCCCTATAGACAATTGTAACAAATATCTACAGGTAGTTCGAAATAATTTGCTTAAAATTGAACACAAAATTCATATAATATACAATCTAATGGGCAAACAGGTTAGAACACGTAGAGGAATAGTAAACCTGATAGGTACTGGATTCAAAACGTTATTCGGGACAATGGATAACGAGGATGCTGAATACTATTCAGAAACTATAAACATAATTAAGGGAAATGAAGTTAGAATCAAAAATGGTATGGAAGAAAATGTGAAGCTTATGTCAAAACTAGGTAAGCAGGTTATCGATGTAAGTACACTGCAAAACATAACAGCCAATAAAATAAATGACATAATCCATTCTATTAATTTGATCAAAGTTGAAGAAAGAAACCTCGAACAAAGCAATTCAATTCAGTCTTATTTCAATGACATAGTAAACAAAATTAATTTTAAAATTATCCAGTTGGAGTTAGAAATGGAACAGATTATTGACAGTCTATTGTTTATACAAAATGGCGTTCCCCATCCGAGAATTATAGAGCCAATGAAACTTTTAGAAGAATTAAATAAATTACACCTAGAAAACTCTCTTATTTTCGAACCAACTATAGAAAATTATGCTTATATTATGAAAGAAATAGAAATACATGCAAAAGATAATGCCATTATTGTAATATTGCAAATACCCCTTGTGACCGAAGAGCAATACGATTTATATGAAATCATTTCTGTACCAAAAATTATTGAGAACGATCTCGTAATAATTGATGTTATCAATAAATTTATAACAATAAGTAAGGATAAGGAATTTTATAATTTAAAAAATAATATCGAAGATTGTAATGAAATAAATAAGACCTATGTTTGTAAGTCTCAGTTATTTAAAAGTACATTAGATTATAGCAGTTGTGAAATAAATTTATTCATGCGAAACAAAGCAAATAATAATAAAATAGAGTGGCGCAACAGCTCGAGGTGAACCAGGGCCAACTTCTCAACCAAGTATGCTGTGTGTGCTATATTTTTTTCACATACAAGAGGACCTACTTTTTTTTGCCGAATCCGAACGGCACATTGAGAAGTTTTTCAAGACAAATGTTACTGTCGGAGGGTTTGTCAGACCCTCGCGGAGGTGGGAGCCGTGAAAAAGAACAAGTCTTTTTTTCAGGTGGCAGAGGCAGGATTCGAACCCAGACCTCCGGCGTCGGAGGCACACACACTTACCACTGCGCCACGGCACCCACGGAAACAAAGCAAATAATTGTATTTTAAAAACGATCAACTCAAAAATTGAAATGTTTTACAAAAAAAAAAAAGTTTTTATTTACTGTTACGGAAGAATCAAAATACCATTGCAATTGTAATAAAGAAAAAGAAGAAGGCACTCTGACAAATGTAGGAATATTAGTTTTGAGTGAAAATTGTAAATTCGAGACGGTGGAAACTAGCATTAGAACATTGGTTAAAACAAAAGAGATTAATCTTAAGGACAGATATGCACTAAACGATTTAGAAGATTGTTGTATAAATGTAAAATTAAACAAAGTTCAATTAGATGTAGAACCAATTAATAAAATTAAAATACGAAATATTGATGAGCTAAATGACCTATCCATAGACATCCAAAATCAAAAGCATTTCTGGGAAAACGTTTTGGACACAATCTCGGAACGATCAAGAGGCATACAGGAGGTGTTACAATAGTCATCATAGGATCTATTTTCCCATACAAATATGTCTGTAATTCTGGTGGTCGAACTACATTATGAATCTTTAACAAATGTTTTACTACATGCAAGAAGTCGAGTAAGATAGGTCCTTAGGAAATGCGTCAAATGCTGCAGATTCAAAGCGCAGAACCTAAGTAACATAATGGGAGATCTACCTGGACCGCGTGTACGGCCATCTAAACCATTCACATATACCGGAATAGACTATGCAGGGCCAATACAAATACGAACAACAAAGGGCAGAGGCTTTAAATCGTATAAGGGTTACATAGCCATATTTGTCTGCTTTTGCACAAAAGCCATACATATTGAAGCAGTTTCAGACCTTACGAAGGAAGCTTTCTTAGCGGCGTTTAGAAGATTTACTTTAAGAAGAGGCCTTCCGACAGACATGTATAGCGATAATGGCACAACACTAGTAGGAGCAAATAGAGTTCTCGAAAAAGATCTGAGAAAAGCATTAAGCGAAATCACTTGCAGTGCTTTGAGCCCAAGCATAAAGGGTCCGCAATGGCATTTCATTCCCGCGGCAGCTCCTCACTTCGGAGGATTATGGGAAGCAGGAGTTAAATCGGTCAAATACCATCTACGGTGCATAATAGGTGACACAACGCTGACGTTTGAGGAAATAAGTCAGTATAATCTCACAATAAGTCACTACTCACGCAAATTGAAGCATGTTTGAATTCTCGTCCACTGTGTCCAGTAGCTGATGATCCAGAAGACATTGAAGTGCTAACACCCGCACACTTTTTAATCGGGCAAGATTTGGTGACGCCATTGGAGCCAAGTAAATTGGATATAGGCACTAATAGTTTGACAAGATGGAAATTGGTACAGAAAATGTATCAACAGTTTTGGAAAAAGTGGCAAAATGAATACTTGACAAGACTTCAGCAACGATCAAAGTGGCGTAAGGGCAACGATAACGTCAAGGTAGGAGAAATTGTGCTTACCAAAGATGAAAAGTTTCCAGCAACAAGATGGCCTCTAGCTCGTGTAACACAGGTGCACCCAGGGGAAGATGGGGTGGTAAGAGTCGTTACTCTAAGAACAAAGGGAAAAGCCATATGCAAACGACCCATTGTGAAACTTTGTCCACTTCCTCTGGAAAAGGAACAGGATAAAGATGGTAAACAAACAGCCAATACCACGAATACTAACTTAGTACACACTAAACGGATTGAAACTGCATATCCAAAACAAAAGAAAATATCGAGACTTAGTTACATCCTCATGAATTTGTTACTGATATTCAGTTGTTTGACTCAGGGCCATGCCGATTGTGTAATTAAACGCCCTCAACCCGGACTATACGTGGAGCAGGCTGGAAAGGTGAAGATCAGCCGTGGAACCCTGAAAGTAGAAGTTGTTTCTAGTCTAAACATAACGGACGAATACAGGAAAGCCGAGGAAATTGTACGCAAAATGGAAAAATCTTGTAGCTTTTCAACCACGTTTAAAACCGAAATCCATTGCGACACTCTGCTGAATCATCTGTAGGAAAAGGAAATCTCCATACGGCGGGAGCTAGATGTGCTAAGAGCAACTTTTAATGAGCAGTGCAGAAGTCGATCGAAGCGTGGATTATTCGGAAAACGTTTGGAGATGGTGTTTGAAGTTAACGATGAGGTATACGCTAGCATTGACGATCTAGATCATAACCAAGAACTTTTAAGAAAATCTATTGACCAACAACACACACTCATGATGTCAACCACAACGACAATAAATGAAATTCAGTCCAAAACCAAGGAAAGATTGGACGTAATAACCCACAAACTAAATAACGTAATTTCTGAAGTCAACAAAATGTTCACATGGTTCGAAGAAGTGGATGCTAACAAGGTTGGATTACAAATTCTTGCTGCTTACCAACTATCAATCGATATCTCAAACGAAATGGAACTCAAATACATTAAGTTAACAGCTGCTCATTCAGGAACTTTTTTGGAGCTTATAACACCAGGCCAATTGCATGTTGTTATTAAGAATGTTTCGTCAAAACTTCTAATTAACTTAAATATTATAGAACAGCCCTCAAACCGAATAGAAGTTAACCATAATGGAACGCACATTACAGTAAGCGGCTTCCTTCATATAACAGAGGCACAAAACTAAATCAACAAGCGTTTGCCCACTGAGGAAATTCCATATATCTGACATCACTTGGAAGCACCTATATCGCAAAAACACTTGGTTGTTTGTAGCAAGTAAGACCTCTGAAGCTGCGATGATTTGCGATGGACAAAGGGAAGAAATGTCGTTAGACGGAGTCGGCATCCTACACCTTAACCAATCTTGTATCATCAGAACCCGGGGAAGCGTGTTAATGTCAGAAAGAAATCCAAAAATTGACATCCAAATGACTTTTATCAAGCCTCTGAACTTTACCTTGTCCGATATATCTAATGCATCTTATTACAGATTAAGCTCGAAAGAATCTATTCTCTCAACAGACGATACATGGGAGAAGTTAAGCACCATCGAGGAGACCGACTCTGAAGAGACCGTCACAGATTGGCGCACTGTGGCCCACCACTCAACAGTAGCAGGTGTATCGATTTTAACAGTGTTACTGGGCATTGCTGTCTGGAGGTGTATTCGACAATATTATTCCAATGAAAGAACAACCAAACCAACTGAAGCCAGAGCAGAGTCCATGCTCGAAGCAGATGACGACGGATCCTCACCTTCTGTGAGGATAACCATTCCACCGAACGACGCTGTCTTGGGAGGCGGCAGAATGTCTACGCAGTAGACTTGAATACTTATATCTATAAGCTCATATGTTAAAATTATTTTCACACACCTTTGCTGAAAGCGCCTACGTGCGCTTCTCGCCTCATCTTATTTCATTTCATACATTCCAAATTCTGTTCACACGCTTTTTTGCTGAGTGCGCTTTTCGGCTCAGGTAGTTGTAAGCTAGTTTTAAGTATGATTAGAAAAATAAAGACTCGGTTATAAACTTTGAAAGAAGACGGTCGTGTGCTTTTTATCAAATGTATATTGCGCGGTCACCTACCTCCTCTTATTTTTATTATTAGTAAATATTTACATTATATTTTTAAATTTTAATTTTTAATATTTAATTATTTTTTATTGTGAATAATTATTTTGTTTATTGGTTACCAATTACTATGTTGTTAATTAAAACAATTACTTACTAAGTTTACTTAGTACTATAAGAGACTCAAGTCTTAATGTACATACCAATTTTATATTAATAAACTAAACTAAACTAAACTAAACTAAGGACGGTCATGTAGGGAAGATGATGATGTCAACTTAAGGGGTTACTTGGCGAGAGAAGTAACCATAGTAGGGTGGGTAAAGAAAGATTTCTCACGACATCTTAGCATCGTGATGTCAAGCAAGACTGGCATGATCTTGTGATTGGGAAAGTAAGAGTGTCAAGAACCGCGCCCTCCTCCATGAAATTTGGTATGCAATATCCTCGCTTAAGTGTATCGTGATTGGCACTTAAAAAAAGCGAAAACCGCCCCCTTGTAGGCGTGGTCATATTTAATATGTATTCTAATAAACGGCTTTTATTTGATATGTTTGCTTTAAATCCAAAAGACTTTCAACTCAAATAAATAAAATTTTGCCACGCCCACTTTTGGGGGCGTTTTTAAGTAAAAAATCAAAGTTTTGATATAAAACTGCGACCAACACGTGAATACTGCATCTGATAAAAATTATGTTATTGAAAAGGGGTTGATGCCACGCCCCTTTTTTAAGAAAGAAGATTCTTCACTGACAAATTCTTAACACAATTAATGTTAATAGAAACTGAAATTAAACAACCAAGATTTTTGACGAATTTTGGAGCTTGACAGTGGTAAATTGGGATGGGGTATCCAACGATTCGCCTAGGCGCATTGTAACCCTCCCACTAGTTCTTTGTAAGTTTATGAATTTAATTCTTGTAATTTTAATTGCCTTCAACGATGCATTCGACACTATTTTTTTATGATTTAAAGAATGTATCATATTTTTTCGCATAATTAATTATACCCCGTCCCATAGGATAAGAGATGTATTAAATTTAATTCATAGGTTGTAATATAGAAAAATAATCACCGTAGACCCCCAAGACCTCAAGGGCTATATATGATCGATATGATCGATTTCTTACGAATTTACGATTTCTGTTTGCTTGTATAGTTTTTACTTATACTTATTAAGCCGTTTAATTTTCTGCAATAGACTCCTCTGTTACTTGTGTTTAAAACACTTTGATCGAGACCGAATTGTAAGCCGAATGAGCCATGTCCGTCCGTCTGTCGGTTGTTTTTAGGCCTTAAATTTTGAGCTAGGAACTTAAGACTTGATATCGGTTCTTTCTAGGTCCCGAAGCAGTACAAGTCTAAAACTTTTTGAAATCCGCCCATTGACACAACCACTTTACTTATTATCACTTCTTACCACGCCCACCTTTGGGGGCGTTTTTAAGTAAATTATTGTCTCTCTTGTAAGAACCTTGTCTGGCTATAAAATATCTGATCATTGCTTGACCGGGCTTGTCATTACTAGTTGTTGGGCTACAAATCAGACTTCGAGGCCTAAACCGGAAAAAGTTTATACCATTTTCCAGTATGAAAGATCTAACGCACGGCTTATAGAGGAAAATTGGATTGATGTTTATTGAAATTAAATCCTCTATCGCTTTTGTTAAGTTTTGCAATATATTGATATATCATGCCTCATCTTGATCATTAACTAGGTCTTCTAGCAGCAAACTAAAAAAACTCAAAGCCTGGATGTCTTGAAGTTTGCTCAGGAAGATTCAGCATAAAAACAAATTACGCTTGAAATGTGAAAAATACCCAAACGATCTTAACCTTCGCAATCTCTATATTCAACTGTGTCGTGATGTAGCAACTGAAATTCCGATCCTCAAAGAAAACTCCTATGGGATTAGATTTCGGAATCTTAAGAAGGAATGGGGTATCATCAATGAACTCGAATGAACATCGAATGCAGGGCTAAGTTTAGGTTCCAATCACTGTGCCCAGTGAGAAAAAGGGGCCTTGTTAGTAGTTTCTGTTTTGAACCATCACTGCTTACGAGTTGCATAAGACCATTATGAGTTTAGATAACACAAATTCCTGTACAAAGGACTCGTTTTCGAATGCGTTTGTAAAAAATGTTTCCCTTAACATTGTTGATGTTCTTGCATATCTTTTTAACAAGAGTGTCTACTCTGGCTCTTTTCCGCTAAGAGTAAAATTGGCAGAAGTTATACCCATTTTCAAGAAGGGTAAGGGTATACCAACTCAAGAGACTCCGGCGCAATCCCCAGGCGGGACTCAGATTGCCTTTACCTGATCCCACCACCTGTTTCTTGGCCTACCAGGGGGCGACGCGCTCGCATCTCGGCTAGCATAACCTGTCTAGGAAGTCTGTCAGGGGGCATGCGAACAACATGTCCAAACCATCGAAGAATCGATCGCTCCACTCGGAGAAGTAGCTGCTCAACATTAAGATTCCTACGAATACTGACGTTTCTCACTCTGTCCCTTAGAGTAACACCAGCAACGCACCTCAGGAATCTCATTTCGGCAGCTTGTACCCGCGATCTAATTCTTTCGGTTATTACCCAAATTTCATGACCATAGATGAGGGTCGGAACGAACACTGAATTAAAAACTGAGATCTTTGCTTTCACTCCAAGCTCAGCTTTCCTGATGACCGGCCGGCGCAGTTTCTTTACTATTGCTCCAGATTGGCCAATTCTACAGGACAACTCAGTATCACTCCTCCCATCTTTCGTGAAAAAGACCCCGAAATACTTAAACTTCTCCACCTGTTTTAATGGAACTCCATTTATGTGCAGGGTACACTGCACAGGAGTTCGGAAAACAACCATCACTTCCGATTTGTTCACGATTTGTTTACTTTCATCCCAGCATCACCACAGATGGCTGCAAGCCTATCCAGTGCTCGTTGAAGTTCCTCTTTGGATGATACAAGGATGGCCAAATCATCTGCGAAAAGCAGATGGCTCATCCTGATGCCAGCCAATTTGAAACATTGCTCGCCAAGACTGCGCTTCACCATCCAGTCCATATATGCTATGAAAAGGAGCGGCGACAGAACACAGCCCTCCCTGGCGAAGTCCAACGCGCACATCAAAAGGACGGCATTTGACGCCATTTATCCGTACACAGCTTCTGCAGTTTCCATAAAAAGACTGAATGGCTCTCAGAAGAGGTCCACTCAGCGCATAGTCCTGCAAAACTCTCCACATTGTATCCCGAGGGACTTGGTCCAGATCTACAAAACACGCATAGACCGGTTTGGCATATTCCCAGGCCTTCTCAAGAATAACCTTCAGAGTAAAAAGCTGGTCGGTTGTGCCTCTGCCAGGCCGAAAGCCGCACTGTTCTTCCCGTAACAAAGGCTCGATTACAGCTCTGGAGCTCATTTCCAACACCTTCGCGAATACTTTTCCCGGAAGACTCAAGAGAGATATGCCCCTATAGTTAGCGCAATCTCTCCTGTTCCCTTTTTTGAAAATGGGCACTATAACTCCCGTTTGCCAATCGCTAGGTGCCTTCCCGCTATCCCAGGCCACCTTAATGACACGTGTTAGCCATTTAACACCCTCTTCATCCATTGCCTTGAGCATTTCTGGCCGGATTTCATCAACTCCAGCAGACTTGCCAACTTTTAGCGATTTAATCGCTTCAGTGACTTCGTCTACTGTGGGACTATTCTCCGCCCTTATCTCGTAGGCAGTGGGAATGCCATCTTCAGTGCCCTGTTGGGGGTTGAGCAACTCCGAAAAGTGCTCTCTCCATCTGCGCAAGACATCGCTCTCACTTGAAAGAAGTGTATCGTCCTTGGATTTAACCCCTTGGATAATATTTAACTTCCTTCCTCTGAGCCGGCGAATGGTCTGCCAAAATATCTTGTTTGCAGATCTGTAATCGTGCTCCAACTTCTCGCCGAACTTTTTCCATGACTGTTCCTTGGCTGTTCTGACTGCCAGATTGGAAGTCCTTCGTGCCTCATTGTACCGGGCTCGAGAAGTTGATTTTCTACATTGGATCCACGCAATGTAGGCTCTCTTCTTCTCTCTGATGGCTTCTTGAACTCCAGGCGTTTTAAACCAAGCAGTTCTTTTCTCACCACTAGCCGCTACCCCAAGCCGCTTCACTCCACAAACATTTCCTGTAGAGGCAATGACTGCCGATAGAAACAGCTGCCATTCCTCCTCTACATTCAAATGGTCAGTTGGAATTTGTTCAAACGCTCTCTGTGCAAAACGCTCTCTGAAATCAGAGTCAGCATCCTGCAACCTTTCCCACCGTATGCGGCTCACCAGTCTTGGTTTTCGCCTGGGTGGCAAAGGAATACTGTCACTGAAAAACAATTTACACAACACTAAGTGGTGATCAGTTGACAACTCAGCTCCCCTGAAAACTCGAACATCACAAATCATTCTTTGAACACACGATGGAACAACAAAGAAATCAATCAGTGACTTCTGATTTAGACTGTGCTTGTACCATGTGTATTTGTGAATGTCTCTGTGTGGGAAAAAGGTGTTCATGATGGACAAGCCATATGTACAGCAAAAGTCCAACAACTTCCATCCGTTCCTGTTTTGATCCGGGTCACCGTGCCTTTCAATCACACTCCTCCAAGTACTCTCGTCTGTACCCACATGTGCATTGAAGTCACCCATCAGGAGAAAGAAGTCCATTTCTGCCACTCTGTCCAGGGCAGCATCAACTTCGTTCAAGAAGGACTCATACTCTGACTCTCGATTTGGTGCATAAACCCGAACCAGAGCCAGGGTCGATCGTTAAGCTTAAGCTTCAAGATCAAAATCCTTCCCCCTAACGGAATGACATCGAATACATTTTCTGACAACAGGGGGCTTGTGAGTATCCCCACACCCGCCTGTGCAGTCATGTGATTTGGGACGCCAGACCAGAAGAGCTTCCACCCATCATCGAAGTCTTTGGTTCCAGAACCCTTCCACTTAGTTGAGGAGATGCCAGTTGCATCGAGCTGATACTTTTTGGCCTCCGCAACCAGTTCGAGTTCCTTCCTCGTTAGTGACGAGACATTCCACGTGCCAATTTTGAGTTGGTGCCGTTGTCGATTTGTAGAGTTTCCACCTAAGCCCTCATTTTGACTTGGCGCTGTCCCCCTCCGCCCCCTGTAATGGAGAGCGGCTCCATTGACGGGCTGCTCGTAACTTCTTCGGGTTAAACCCGGTCGGATGCCGAGCGGGACCTTCCGACCACCAAGCGCTCGCATGCTGACACCCCTCAGGCCTAGCTCCAAAGGGTGCCCTGGATTACCAGGATCAGCAAATATCCGACGAGGCTGCTTTCGTTTTCTTTTCATGGTTGTGGGGGGGTGCATTTTATACCTACTGCCAGGTTCAAATTCGGCCGATCTTAACCCGGACAACAGACGCCGAGCAGGAAGCCGCTCGTTCCGAAACAGACGCTCCTGGATTTCTGTTATTTGAAGTTCAGCCGTCCCTCTGGGATCAGACGCTGACCAACAAGCCGCACAATATGTAACAGACGCTGCTGGATTTTATTTAAACTTCAGGTTCATCTTTTTCAGGTATAACTTTACTGCCAAGGGTGGCCCCACAAGGGGTTTATACTCCTGGACAGCATCACTTATGCCTGAAGATTACTTCCTCCAGTGGATTTCAGTCGGCTCTTACGACAGGCATACTTTACCTCAAGGCTATTCTTAAACCCGACCTTGCAGGGTACAGAAGGGAAATAGTGATGATGTAAACAACTACCGTCCTATCTCTCTTCTTCCTATTTTTTCAAAAATTTTTGAAAAGGTTATTAAGTCTAGGTTGGTCCGATATCTCAAAAACATCTGTTTCCTTAGTCCTCAACAATTCGGCTTTAGATCTGAAAGTTCTACTGAAGACGCATTGCTTGAGCTCTGCAGTAGGGATCAGTTCTAGGTCCTATCTTGTTCCTTGTACTTATGAATTCTATTTTCAACCTTAATTTAAAAAGTTTAGGAACTGGATTTGCTAACGATATTTCGTGCTTGTTTTTTCTTCCTCAAATCCTTTAGACCTGATTGCCAACATAAATCACGACCTAGAGATCCTTAGACACTGGTTTAGTGCACATAAGCTTGTCATAAGTACTGAAACGAAAATAATGTTTTTTAATCT
The DNA here is from genome assembly GCA_947623515.1 of Neoascia interrupta. NCBI lineage: Eukaryota > Metazoa > Arthropoda > Insecta > Diptera > Syrphidae > Neoascia > Neoascia interrupta. The sequence continues at coordinate 106,196,028 of OX392462.1, forward strand.
ATCTGGTAAGATTGTCCCATACCCCGACCTTATTTTTCACAGTACTTTTTGCTGTCGTGTCAATGTTAGCCCTATTACGTGTAGCGTTTCAAAGAAGACGGTTTTGTTCGACGTTGACAAGAACTGCTCAGCTTAATGTTTTTGTGTTGAGAGAGTACCGGTGTTTAAGTATCTTTGGCTAGAATTTGACAGTTAAATGAATTGGAGTGCTCATACGTCATTAGTTAGAAGTTATTTACTAGAAGCTACCAGGGTTATGTATCGCATTACGGCGTATTGCTCGGCTCGTCTTCGTCATACCGTCTATTTTGGGCTAGTACAAGCCAAACTACAATATGGACTAGTTTGTTGGGGTGGTACTCATGGTAACAAGATCAATCCACTTCTCATCATACAAAAACAGATTTTAAGAGTAATATGGAGAAAAAAGCACATGGATCATAGCTTTGTACTATTTCTCAGTTGAAGGATCCTACCTTTTAAGCACCTGCACTTTTTTAAAATCTTGAAAACCTTCTTCCTAAGAAGTATCTGTTCGTTAAACCGTAATACATACGGGCTTCGAAGTAGCGACAGTTTCTTGGCAAACATACCATCTTATAATGCAACTAACTTCCTAAATTTCTGTTCGTTAGCAGGACATAGTCTTTTTAATAAGTTACCAATAGTACTTAGAAGTACTCGAAATCCCTTTTCTTTTTTAAGACAGGTAAAAATTTGGCTTTTTGGTTTTAACTTAATAGAAATAAATAACTTAACAAGAGTTATCCTCAAATGAGAGTTATCGTTCCACAAGACTTGCTCATAGGACTTCGAGTATTTTGTTAGTATCATTGACTACACAAACCGATACTGTTATGATATTTCTTTTTTTCATTCTTGTTCAATAATTTTTTTCTACTTTCTCATTTTGTTTTTGATTCATCTTTTTAAATTAATTTTTTAATAGTAGGTAACGACTCCACACGCAATAGTTTCTTTTCATACCCCATCCCATAGGATACGAGGTATATTAAGTTAGATTCATAGTTTGTAACATAGAGAAAAAATCACCGTAGACCCCCAAGACCTTAAGGGCATATGATCGAGACCGAATGGTAAGTCGAATGAGCCATGTCCGTCCGTCTGTCGGTTGTTTTTAGAGCAAGGAACTTGAGACTTTATATCTGTTCTTTCTAGGTCCCAAAGCAGTACAAGTCTTAGACTTTTTGAAATCCGCCCACTGACACGCCCACTTTACTCATTAGAATGAAAAATCAAAGTCGTTGCAGGAAGCTAGAATTTGGTCTGCGATATCCTCGCTTAAGTGTATTGTGATTGACATTTGAAAAAAGCAAAAACCGCCCCTTGCAGGCGTAGTCATATTTAATATGCATTCTTATGAACGGTTTTTATACCCCATCCCATAGGATGGAAGGTATATTAAGTTTGATTCATAGTTTGTAACATAGAGAAATAATCTTCGTAGACCCCCAAGACCTTAAGGGCATATGATAGAGACCGAATTGTTAGTCGAATGAGCCATGTCCGTCAGTGGCGTTTATTCTAAAGTGCGCAGGTGTTCTCCGCACACCCTAAACGTCTGACCATTTAAGTGCACTCCATATTATTTACTTGTGTTTATAATATCCTACTCGAGTTGCAGATCACAAAAAATTCTCAATAAAAAATGTTCTCGTTCACTCAGCTGCGTTGCACGTTGCACCATAATCTCATTAAAATGCTACGTCCAACACCGCAGTCACAACACAATCGCAGCCCGCAGCCTTAAACACCAAACTTGTTCGTTAAGAAAGTCATTTCATTTGCAGTCTCACGGTTCACCAAATCAACACGCCATAGTGTTCTCTAGTGAACAGAGCACCTACCAAAGGAAATGTCTATACAAAAAAAAAGTGTAACACATTTACAATACCAACAGCCGTTCATAACAGTTCCTGAGATTTTGTGCGCCAGAAAACAGCGAACGCAGGCTCGATACAATGACATTGGCTCTGGCGTCTGGCTTCTGGATTTAGTTGGACGTTGGACCACCACCACAAGTCGGCAGCGCTACTACTCGGCAAGTTGCCCGTCGACGGCCGGCAACCTACATTAGTCAGTGAATAGAGCACCAAACCCTTTAATACAAAACAATGTCCAACCCATTCCCAAACATGGAATTGTGCGCTAGAAAACAGCGGACGGAAGTTCGATACAATGACAATCTATGAGAGGGGCGTCTGGACAACCGGCTATAATGATCTTAATCATTTAGCCGCTGCAATGACAAAGCACACAATTTGCCAAGCACACATCAATAACAGTGTTACATTAAAGACATTCGAAAATAGTCGCATTGATTTGATGCTCGATAAGCAAAAACTTAATTCAGTTTCGCGCCACAATGAACAAGTTTCCGAAAATCGTCAAGTCTTGAAACGGCTTGTGGACTCTGTGTGCTTTCTTGGATCTCAAGAACTCGCCTTTAGAGGCAACGACGAAAGTCAAACATCCGATAACAGAGGCAATTACATTGAATTAATTTACTTAATTGCTAAATATGACGGGAAATTAGAACGGCATTTAGCTTCTGCTTCAGTATTTAAGGGCACTTCCAACAACATCCAGAATGACCTAATAAATTCAGTTGCAGTCGTTATTTCTGATCATATTGACAAAGAAATAAATGAAGCGCTATTTCTTGCTGTAAAGCTTGACGAAGCCACAGATATCACAAAAAAGGCTCAATTGTCAGTCGTTTTCCGATATGTTGATAATAAAGGTCAAGCAAGAGAGCGGTTTTATCAATTCTGGAGTGTTAGTGGTGATCGTACTGCAGATGCTAATTCTAAAAAATTGATTGATTTAATCAAAGCCAAAAATTGGGGAACAAAGCTCGTAGCTCAAACTTACGATGGCGCAGCGGTTTTGTCCAGTCATTTAAATGGAACCCAAGCCAAGGTAAGAGAGGAGTTCTCAAATGCAATTTTCGTACATTGCAATGCTCACGTGTTAAACCTTGTTTTTTCACAATCCGTGCATTTCCTTCACGAAGTCATAACTTTGTCCGGACTATCATCTTTTTTTCCCAATCAACAAAAAGAACTGTTTTTTTTTGGAACAGATTGTTAAGCGCAGGCTCCCATCAGATGCGCCTACGAGATGGAACTATTCATCTCGGCTTGTTAACGTGGTTCATACTCATATCCATGACCTTACACTGCTGTTTGAAGAAATGATCGATGATCCGATTACTTGGGGTGTCGATGCGGTACAAGCAAGAGGATTTTTATATACTTTTAATACTGTTTTTCTCCTCAATATATTTAATGATATCTTCTCTTTCACTGATGTTTTGTTTGATGTTTTACAAACAAAATCATTTGATATATAGTATTGTTGTGATCAAATCGAGATTACAAAAAAGTGCATTTCAATTAATAGACTGCAGTTTAAAAATTTATTCGAAGCCGCCAAAAATGTTCTAAGCCCAATTCCGAAACGAGGGGAGGATTTAGAAGCTTTTGACCTGCGATACCGACAAATATATTTTGAAATTATTGACATGTTTTCAACTCAAATGGATGTAAGGTTCAAGTCATTGGCAGACCTTAATTTTTTAGAATTGTTAAATTCAAAAAAATTTAATATTTATGAAGCTTTCGAAAGTCTTAAAAAGTCATATGGTCCCATTTTTGATTTTGTTAAGCTTAGAAATGAGTTAAATGTTTTTTATTCTAATGCTCAATTCCGCAGCATTTTCATTAAAGACATACCTGTGATTCTCCAGAATATGGAATTGAAAGATACGTTTTCTGAAATCTTCAAATTAAGCTCATTAATTTTAACTATACCGACAACCAGCAGTTCAGTGGAAAGATCATTTTCTGCACTGAAACGGATAAAGACTTATTCGAGGAACTCGATGCTTGAGGAGATATTGTCGGAAGTAGCCTTGATTTCCATCGAGAAAACCTTACTTAAGGAAATAAAAAGCAAGGACTCTTTCTATGATGAGGTATTGAAAATTTTTGTTAAGAAAACAAGACGTATCGATCTCACTTACAAATAGTTTCTACCAACAATTTCTGTTAATACCTAACTATGAAAAAAAAAAAACAAAAAAAAAATATAAAATGTAAAAAGAAAAAAAAATATTAAAAAAGCAAAAAAATATATATAAAAAAACCGAACAAATGGGATCTTTGTCTATCACGTCCTCGTCGTGGTCCTGGTAAAACTGAGAAAAGACTAGGTACGATGCATTTTCTGTAACAAAAGAAGTGGAGAACACCTTGCTGAAAGCATCACCGCACGTCGCTGATATCCGTCCGTCCGTCCGTCCGTGTGTCGGTAGTTTTTAGGCCTTAAATTTTAAGCTAGGAACTTGAAACTTAATATCTGTTCTTTCTAGGTACCGAAGCAGTACAAGGGTAAAAATTTTTAAAATCCGCCCACTGACACGCCCATTTTACTTACTAGCATGAAAAATAAAAGTTGTCGTGGCAAGCTGAAATTTGGTATGCAATATCCTCGCTAAACTGTATTGTGATTGGCATTTAAAAAAAAAAACGAATACCGCGCTCTTGTAGGCGTGGTCATATCTCATATGCATTCTAATAAACGGCTTTTATTTGATAATTTAAAACCAAAAAACTTGTACCATAAAATGTGCATATATGTGCGTAAGCAATCAATTTAATAATAATTTAATAATTTTTGCCACGCCTACCTTTGGGGGCTTTTTTAAGTAAATTATTGTCTCTCTTGTAAGCACCTTGTCTGACTATAAAATATCTGATCATTGCTTGGCCGGGCTTGTCATTACTAGTTGTTGCAATACAAATCATACTTCGAGGCATAAACCGCAAAAAGCTTGAACCACTTTTCAGTAGGAAAGACTTAACGCACGGCTTATAGAGGAAAATTGGATTGATGTTTATTGAAATTAGTTCCTCTATCGCTTTTGATAAGTTTTGCAATATATTGACTTATCATGCCTCGTCTTGATCATTAACTTCTTAATGAAGACTTAATGTCTTCTAGCAGCAAACTAAAAAAACTCAAACCCTGGATGTCTTTAAATTTGCACAGGAAGATTCAGCAACAAAACAAATTACGCTTGAAATGTGAAAAATACCCAAACGATCTTAACCTTCGCAATTTCTATATTCAACTGCGTCGTAATGTAGCAATTGAAATTCCGATACTCAAAGAAAACTTCTATGGGATTAGATTTCAAAATGCTAAGGTGAATCTTAACAAGGAATGGGGTATCATCAATGAACTGCTCAATAAAAATGCAGAATTTAAGGCACCTTCCACAATTAAATATAAGGATAAAAGCATGTTAGACTCTGAGGAAATGGCTAATTCATTCAATAACTTTTTTTCCAATGCTGGTCTCAGACGCTCTCGAATGCAGGGTTAAGTTTAGGTTCCAATGGTTCCAATCACTGTGCCAGTGTGTGGCCAGTGAGAAAAAGGGGCGTTGTTAGTAGTTTCTTTTTTGAACCCATCACTGCTTACGAGTTGCATAAGACCATTATGGGTTTAGATAACAAAAATTCCTGTACAAAGGACTCGTTTTCGAATGCATTCGTAAAAAATATTTCCCTTAACATTGTTGATGTTCTTGCATATCTTTTTAACAAGAGTGTCTACTCTGGCTCTTTTCTGCTAAGTTTAAAATTGGCAGAAGTTATACCCATTTTTAAGAAGGGAAATAGTTATGATGTAAGCAACTACCGTCCCATCTCTCTTTTTCCTATTTTTTCAAAAAATTTTGAAAAGGTTATTAAGTCTAGGTTGGTCCGATATCTCAAAAAAATCTGTTTTCTTAGTCCCCAACAATTCGGCTTTAGATCTGATAGTTCTACTGAAGACGCATTGCTTGAGCTCTGCGGTAGGGATCAGTTCTAGGTTCTTTTTTGTTACTTATATTTATGAATTCTATTTTCACACTTAATTTAAAAAGTTTAAGAACTGGATTTGCTGACGATATTTCGTGTTTATTTTTTCTTCCTGAAATCCCTTAGACCTGATTGCCAACATAAGTCACGACCTAGAGATCCTTAGACACTGGTTTAGTGCACATAAACTTGTCAAAAGTACTAAAACGAAAATAAGGTTTTTTTTATATTTATATATACGAAATGAGTGAGGCACCTTTATGACCGACAACAGAGAAAAACGAAACAAAATAAATTGCACAGATGGCAGATTTAATTTGTCAACATTTTTTTTTATTAGATACATTTCGGGCCTATTATAGCCCATCATCAGCAATACACTAAATGATGGAAAAGGAAAAGGGAGAGGAAAAGCTTTTAAATTTCAAAACAAAGAAAGGGAATTGAAAAACAGTTCTTTACACAATAAGAGGGAGAGGGTCAAGCCAGATAAAACAGAGGAGAGATGATGTTGCCACTATCGCTGTTCATGTTGTTGTTGCTTCTACAGATGTACAAGCTTTCATAGGCATCAAGTCTGCGATGGTTGGTGACATGTTTTAGCAGCTTTACGTTGTTGAAATCGATGTAAAAGTGTTGACAGGAGAGAACATGAGAAGCGACGGAGGATTTTTCGGCCCGGTTGAATTTTATATGACTGAAATGTTCACCGTTACGTACTCCAATGCTTCTTTTTGTTTGACCAACATACACAGCTTCACAGTTTCCACATTTGATTTCGTATATGCCGGATTTCTCGAAAGTGGTTGACATGTCTTTGGTAGAGCCTAGCAAATTTTTTATTTTCCCACTGCTGGAGTATACACATTCGATGTTTTCGTTTCTTAGCTTTGTGTACATTTTGTTAGTGATTGGCGGGAAAAATGTTATTGATGCTCTTTCAAAGTTGTTGTGTTGTAGGCGCCTATGTTGTTGGAACAGAGTTGAAAGATTTGAATTTTTGATTTTCTTGGCGTGCTTTGCTATGAGTTTGTCAATCATAGAAATTTTGTATTCATTGATTATGGCTATGTCTTTTAATGCGTTATATTCATTAGAATAGTTTGCAACAGAAAGAGGAAGCTTGCAAGTGCAATGAATCATCGAATGAAACGCAGCAAGCTTATGTTTAGTTGGACAAAAGGAATAGTTAGTTATATATCGACTTGTTGTTGTTGGCTTGCGATAAATGGCAAATTCAATTTGTTCAACATCAAATTCAACATCAAATCTAAGAAGGGTTTTTGGTTTGTTTGGGGTTTGGTTTGCTTCGGGTTCGTAGGTGAAATTAATGGTCTCAAACTGAGAGTTTAAAGTAGTTAACACGATTTCTACATCTTTTTGATGACGGCGAAGATGTCATCTACGTAACGCCACCAGATCCTAGGAAGTAAGCCTCTTACGTTAGAGATATTTCGAAAGCAGACATAAAAACCTCAGCTATCATTGGTGATAAAGGGTTACCCATGCTTGTACCCGTATCAATTTTATAGTATTCTTTTCGAAACTGGAAGAAATTATGAGACATGCAAATTCTGGCTGTTTCCAAATATGTTAGCCCTACTACGTGTAGCGTTTCAAACAAGACGGTTTTGTTCGATGCTGACAAGAGCTGCTCAGCTAAATGTTTTTGTATTGAGAGGGTACCGGTGTCTTAGTATCTTGGGCTAGAATTTGACAGTAAAATGAATTGGAGTGCTCATACGTCATTAGTTAAAAGCTATTTACTAGGAACTACCAGGGTTATGTATCACATTAGGGCGTATTGCTCGGCTCGTCTTCTTCACACCGTCTGTTTGGGCTAGTACACGCCAAACTACAATATGGACTAGTTTGTTGGGGTCGAAGCGCACGGATCATAGCTTTGTACTATTTCTCAGCTCAAGGATCCTACCTCTTAAGCAACTGTACTTATTCAAAGTCTTGAAAACCTTCTTCCAAAGAGGTGGCTGTTCCTTAAACCGTAATACATACGGGCTTCGAAGTAGCGAAAGTTTCTTGGCAAACATACCATCTTATAATACAACTAACTTCTTTAATTTCTATACGTTAGCAGGACCAAGACTTTCCAATAGTACTTAGAAGTACTCGAAATCCCTTTTCTTTTTTATAACAGGAAAAAATTTGGCTCTTTAGTTTTAGCTTAATAGAAAGGAATAACTTAATAAGAGTTATCGTCTAATGCATGTTGCGAAAACTTATTTCGTGCAAAATAGCCGGCCGACATTTCGAATGTTTACATTGTGTCCGTCACTTTAATGTTCCATGTTTATCTGGTTGGATTGTGATCGTCAGCTGCTGGCTTTTTGTCTTTCCGAACTACTACATATTGGGATACAATTAGAAAGCGTAGCTTAGCTTCTTTAATTTTATTATAGTTTCGCACAGCAACAAAGGGGAAGAAAATCCTATAGGCAGGGCGAGACATGATCGTCCTGCAGATGATTGTCCTGGAAAATTACTGGGAAGCTCCCCAACCACAAATCCCAGGGCAAAATTTAATTTGAATTGTTATGAATTTTCATTCGACAAAACACCGGCTTAACGGCCAAGTTCGGCAACCGCTTGAATAAGCCGTTGGTGGCCGAGCGGTTAGCTTCCAGGTTCGAGTCCCGGTTCAGGCAGCGGAAGATATCCTTTTTCTTATCTTATTGTAATCAATAATTTTCATTGCCTTGAGTTTTTTTTTGCTTTGTTTTCTTTGGTAGATTTAAATTGTAAATTTTGGAATTTATTTGGCGAATATAAAGTGCATATATGCGTATAGTACATGTGTACATACATTACCGTAGATTTTGAAACCAATTCCTGGTAGCATTTAAATTTCATTAATAGTGTCTAGATTAAATTTACTGTAAAGTGGTTATAGGCATTTATATTCGTAAAATACGTATCAAACGCCGTGGGAGCAACATTTGCGGTTTTATTTACCGGTGAGTCATTTGGTTACCTATATTATTTTAATTAATGTACATATAAAGAGAGTCTAAGCGTGCATAGACTTACACTGCAGTCGCACTAAGTAAAGCCAAGTAATTTTCAAGAAATTTTTTTTTATTAATGCAAAGACAAAGTTTATATTTAAATAAGTTTTATTTGGAATTCTTAAAGAAATTAAAGCTAAATGAAAGCTAAATTAAAACTAAATTAAAATTAAAGCTAAATTAAAACTAAAGTAAATTTAGGTTAAAGTAAACTTAAAGTTAAAGTAAAAGCTAAAGTAATATAAAATTAAATTAAAGTAAAGTAAATATAATTTTGTAAATTTTAACAATGAATTCTAAAATTAAAACATGAAATTATATGAGGAAATTTAAACATGGTTTTTAACTGAGGAGGGATGAAAGGATGAGGAAGATAGAAGGGGATAGGGAAGAAGAAGATGCCAACTTAAGGGGTTACTTGGCGAGAGAAGTAACCATGGTAGGGTGGGTAAAGAAAGATTTCTCGCGACATCTTAACACTGCTTGTGATATCAAGCAAGACTGGCATGATCTTGTGATTGGGAACCTAACTGTTTTAAGAAACCGCGCCCTCCGACGAGCTGTGGGCGGCTACCAGCATGCCAGCGACGACACTAGGCCAAACCAACGTCCCATTACATGCAGCTACTAGATTTCCATAAGACTTGCTCATACGACTTCGAATATTTTGGTAGTATCATAGACTTCACAAACCAATACTGTTGTAATATTTCTTTTTTTCATTCTTGGTCAATAATTTTTTTCTACTTTTTCATATTTTTTTTAATTTCATTTTTAAATTAATTTTTTGAATAGTAGGTAACCACTCCACACGCACTAGTTTCTTTTTCTTTGTAAGCTTATGAACTTTATTCTCGTAATTTAAATTGCCTTCAACGATGCATTCGACTCTATTTATACCCCATCCCATAGGATAGGAGGTATATTAAGTTTGATTCATAGCTTGTAACATAGAGAAATAATCACCGCAGACCCCCAGGACCTTAAGGGTATATGATCGAGACCGAATTGTTAGTCGAATGAGCCATGTCCGTCCGTCTGTCGGTTGTTTTTAGGCCTTAAATTTTGAGCTAGGAACTTGAGACTTGATATCTGTTCTTTCTAGGTCCCGAAGCCCACTTTTGGGGGCATTTTTAAGCATAAGCCAACTTTTGAATGTGAAAATGTAATCAACACGTGTATATCACTTTTGATAAAAATATAAACAAAAAAACGATGTAATTGAAAAGGGGTGGATGCCACTCCCCTTTTTAAGGGAGAAGATTCTTTAACTGAGAAATTCTAAATACAGTTGAAGTTAATAGAAACTGAAATTAAACAACCAAGATTTATGACACAATTCGGAGCTTGAAAGTGGTCAATTGGGATGGGGTATCCCACGATTCGCCTAAGCGGATTGTAACCCCACTAGTTTTTTATTATTTATAGAATGTATCACATTTTTTCGCATAATTAATTATACCCCACCCCATAGGATAGGAGGTCTATTAAGTTTGATTCATAGCTTGTAACATAGAAAAATAATCTCCGTAGATCCCCAAGACCTTAAGGGCATATGATCGAGACCGAATTGTAAGTCGAATGAGCCATGTCCGTCCGTCTGTCGGTTGTTTTTAGGCCTTACATTTTGAGCTAGGAACTTGAGACTTGATATCTGTTCTTTCTAGGTCCCGAAGCAGTAAAAGTCTAAGACTTTTGGAAATCCGCCCACTGACACGCCCACTTTACTTAAAAGCACGAAAAATAAAAGTTGTCGTAGGAAGTTGAAATTTGGTACGCAATATCCTCGTTAAAGTGTATTGTGATTGGCGTTTTAAACAAAGTGAATACCGCCCTTTCAGTTTCAGTTCGTTCGTTGTGGGGTACGCACGTAATCGAAACTTCTCCCTGTGTTAGTAATTTATTTTTTCTGTCAACTTGCCTCGTCTTAAACTACCATGTCGTGTTCAATTTGTAACTTAAAAATAGACAGAAGCATTAAAGACAAAGTAGAATGTTGTGAATGCAGGAGTGTATTTCATGGCAATTGTGTGAAAGTGACGTCGGTTGAAATAGATTTCTTGAAAGTAACAAAAAAGTATGGCGTTGTTCCTTGTGCACTAGCCAACGCCGCAACTTAATCTCAGGCGCCCCGGCTACAATCAAATCTGCACGCAAAGTTACACCCAATGAAGCCGCTGTTCAAACAAAAGCTGGAACATTTTCTACAGCAGCAATCGTTATTCCTCAAAACGATCTCCCGATAACTTTGGATATGGTCTACGCTAAGCTACTATCAGTTGAAAAATTTCAGCTACAACACATTGAAGCTCTTCTAGAAAAAAACATTAATTGTGAGCAAAGAATCAGCGTACTCGAACACAAGGTGAATCACCTTGAGCAACAACTGTTAAAAAACAACTTGGAGATCTTCAATGTTCCCAAGTATGCCGCTAATACATCAAACATCGATGCTGCCGTCAAAGTATTTCGCGAAGGCTTGAACGTGAGCGTTGAAAAAGAGGAGATCGACTACTGCTACATAAAGAAAATCAAAACCGTAGACAGTAGACAGAGAGCTGGTGGCATTCCGAGTCAATCAAACTGCAGCGTGGAAAATGTTTTGCATGTGCGACTTGTGCGTGGGCATGTAAAGGAAAAAATAATGCAAGCCAAGCGCATCGGCAAAATCAAATTGAAAACAACTGTCATCGATAGCCAAGCCGAACCTCAAAATATGTATATCAACGATTGTCTGTCATACTACACTCGCCAGCTACTTAGATCTGCATCAGCTGTGAAGGTGTCTAAGGGATACGACTTCTTATGGACTAGAGGAGCCAACATCTACATGCGAAAGAAGGAAGGAGATAATATAATAAGAATTACTTGCACCGCTGATCTAGATAAGCTGTAGTTTGTTTAGTTTTTTTCACTATGAATTCTGAAAGCTGTATTAACATTACCAATTATCACCTTTCTTCTTATAATGCTTGTGATAATGACTTTGCTCCTCCAATTTTAATAGAATCATTTTGTATACATCAAAACATTCGCAGCCTTAGGTCGAATTTGGATAACTTCTTAGTACAACTCGAGTGATTAGAAAAATTACCAGTTGTTATTGTGCTTACTGAAGGGATTACTGAAGGGATCTGGATTTTTAGTTCACATTTAAAATAATTTTAAATGTGAACTATGGATTTATATGGATTCATATAATATTCCTGGGTATAAAATTTTTGGCAATTGCAATAAATCATATGCGGCTGGCGGATAAGTCGTCTTTACAAGAGATAACTCTGGGTGCGAGTGTTTCAACATCGACTGTAGAAGTGCAGACATAACAAAAATTGAGTTTTCTTTTAATAATCAGTTTTACACGATTCTAAGTATATAAAGGCTACACATGTTTAGGAAAAGTGATTTCTTAGATGAGTTGAGGAGTATTCTGAGTGTCACTAAATCTAAAAATTTAGTTGTGTTAGGTTACATCAATATTGATACTCTTAGAACATCTGAAAAAGACATGGAGGATTATTTATTTCTAATGGCGTCGCATGGTCTAAAAAGCATAATCAGTCTTCCTACTCGTGTAACATCATCATCACCATTTTTGCACGTTGGATTTGTATGAAAGTCGTCTTGGTACTCAAAACAACTCCCGGTGTAGGAAAAAGTACAGATTACGAAAAGCTTTGCGACCGGCTTAGGTTGGAGTTTTGGGAACCGGTTTTTGTGGATATAAATAATCATATCAACGTCTGCACTAGGTCACCTTACAACAAAGAGGTAAAAAGTTTATTAAGCCCTGGATGACGAATGCTCTGCTGGAAAAAATAAAACTGAAAAATTATTTTGCTAAAAAATGTAAAAAAATCACGAAAGTAGACGCATAAAAAAATATTATGACAAGCTGTGTAATAAAAACAAGAAAACTTATTGCCGAAACTCGTGATAGTTTTTACACCAATCAACTAATCAGATCTAGGGGCAACGTTAGACAGGAATGGAGAGTAGTTAATTACATCTTAGGAAAGGAAACAAAAACAAAAAAACTAGTAAGACTTCACGATATCCAGCACCAACGTAGGTGTTTCAGATCCAAATATTGTCGCTAATAGGTTCAACGAATACTTCACCAATATATCAGAAAAATTGAAACCGACCGTCCCCTTGTGTAATGATTGCAGTTGTAGTATCTCGTCAGGTCTTGTTGCAGACAGAAAACAAACAGAGAGTTTTCATTTTGAGGCAATTGATGCTTTTGAAATTTATAGGCTAATCATGTCACTGGAAAACAAGCATTCTTGCACTAGTGATGGCATCTCTAATACTGCACTGAAAAAAATTGCTTGGTACGCCGTAGATGTTTTAAGTTACTTGTTTAACCTGAGTGTATGTTGTGGTGTTGTTCCCGCAGCTTTAACATGTGCTGAAGTTTTTCCACTTCAAAAGAAAGGTAATCGCAGGGAAACTTCCGCTTATAGACCAATTTCATTGCTACCTTCGTTTTCGAAGCTTTTCGAAAAACTTATAAAAAAACGATTGGTGTCGTTTGTGTCTAAAGTTGATTTTTTCGTGGATAGTCAATTGGCTTTCGACCAGGATTGTCAACAGAAGATGCTATCCTTAAACAGTTTTCCCGGTGACCACGCTCGATGCAACTTGAGCGAAACGTTCGGGGTGAGTCTAGTATTGTACTCATTAAAATATATATTAACGCGGTTAATCCGAAAAGTTTCTTGTCCAGCTTTACCATGTTGGATTTAGAGGATTTATGCAACATTGGCTTAAATCGTACCTAACAAAGAGAGAGCAAACGGTTAGGATTAGTGTTGTCCTTAGTTCAAAGCGTAAGCCCAAAAATGGTGTTCCACAAGGCTCTGTACTAGGTCCGCTTTTGTTTTTAATATTAATTAACTCACTCCTTCAACAGAAGTTCAATGGTCATCCGACAGCCTTTGCTGACGACATAGGTTTTTTTACTTACCACGGGCTCACTTATTCTGAATGCATTTTTTAAATGCATCAAGACTTGCAAACGCTAAGGTACTGGCTTACTTTCCATAAGCTTGTTATCAGCGAAAAAGCTAAAATTATGTCATTTAGCCCAAGGGGTAGTAACTTAGTAGACTTCAATTCATACTTTCATGCTTACGATTGCAAACAGTTTAGTTTACCTGTCAATTCTTGTGGCAAAACAAACTTCCTTACGAACTACCAGTGTTCCTCTAATTGTTTTCAAATTGAATTAGTTGACTCTTTTAAATATCTCGGGGTACAAATTGACAGCAGATTAAATTGGAAACCTCATATTCAGTCTATTAATTACATTTGATGGTTATCACTCGTAAAATGTATCATTTAAAGCCTTACTGTTCACAACGGGTTCTCAAAATGATTTACAATGGTCTGGCCAACTCAAAATTGCAATATGGCCTTGTTAGTTGGGGTGGAGCTTACGTTAGTTCGTTTGGATCGTTGTTGACTGGGCAAAAACATCTGATAAAAATAGTTTGTGGAAAAGATTGTTTCACACATTCATTGCCTCTTTTTCGCGATCTTAAGATCTTGCCATTAAGACACCTCTATGTATTTAAGGTTTTAAGTGAGTTTTTTAAACGAAGTGGAAACTTAGGCACAAGATTCACAAGCATATAATTTACGTTTAAATAATATGTCCTGAAGTGATGTACCGTTTGCACGTAGGTAGCAACTTTTTTTCGCGTTTTTATCTAGCTACCGCTCCTGCGTACTTTAATAAATTACCCACGAATATTAGATTAATCCAGAACTGTTTCGGGGTTTTAAAAGAAGTTAAAAAAAAAGGTCGACTATGAAAACGTTGAGCATTTCTTAACTGCGTTGATATAAGCAAAGTGTCTCTATTGTTGGCTTTTTCACTTAGCTCTAAATCTTCATATACTCTTACTTTTATTTTATTTATTTCTATTGTTGTTGAAACTTGGCATTCCGTTGACATAATTTAGTTTGGTTCTTGTAGATAGTTTTTTTTTTATTCTGTTGTTCCCCACATGAGATACCCTTTGTAACTTCTTATAGTAAAAGGCCATTAGCACTGACTTAAGTCAAAAAATGGTCTATTTTTATTTTCCTTTTAATATAAGTATCATTGTTAAAATAATTTTAAGTTCACACCCTTATAATGTATTTTAAGCGGAAAATGAATAAAAATCAATCAATCAATTAATCAATCGCCCTCTTGTAGGCGTGGTCATATTTAATATGCATTCTAATAAACGGCTTTTATTTGATATATTTGCTTTAAATCCAAAAAAACTTGCACTATAATATGTACAGATATGTGCGTAAGTGACATGTGACCATGTCCACTTTTGGGGGCGTTTTTAGGTAAATTATTGTCTCTCTTGTAAGCACCTTATGTGACTATAAAACATCTGATCATTGCTTGACCGGGCTTGTCATTACTAGTTGTTGCACTACAAATCAGACTTCGAGGCCTAAACCGCAAAAAGTTTGTACCGCCTTTCACTATGAAAGATCTAACGCACGGCTTATAGAGGCAAATTGGATTGATGTTTATTGAAATTAGTTCCTCTGTCGCTTTTGATAAGTTTTGCAATATATTGACTTATCATGCCTCATCTTGATCATAAGCTAGGTCTTCTAGCAGCAAACTAAAAAAACTCAAACCCTGGATGTATTTAAGTTTGCTCAAAAAGATTCAACAAACAAACAAATTACGCTTGAAATGTGAAAAACACCCAAACGATCTTAACCTTCGCAATCTCTATATTCAACTGTGTCATGATGTAGCAACTGAAACTCCGATCCTCAAAGAATGCTTCTATGTGATTAGATTTCAAAATGATAAGGAGAATCTTAAGAAGGAATGGGGTATCATCAATGAACTGCCCAATAAAAAAGCAGAATTTAAAGCACCTTCCACAATTAAATACAAGGATAAAATCATGTTAGACTCTGAGGAAATGGCAAATTCATTCAATAACTTTTTTTCCAATGCTGCGTTAAGTTTAGGTTCCAATCACTGTGCCAGTGTGTGCCCAGTGAGAAAAAGGGGCCTTGTTAGTAGTTTCTTTTTTGAACCCATCACTGCTTACGAGTTGCATAAGACCATTATGAGTTTAGATAACACAAATTCCTGTACAAAGGACTCGTTTTCGAATGCATTTGTAAAAAATGTTTCCCTTAACATTGCTGATGTTCTTGCATATCTTTTTAGCAAGAGTGTCTACTCTGGCTCTTTTCCGCTAAGTTTAAAATTGGCAGAAGTTATACCCATTTTTAAGAAGGGAAATAGTGATGATGTAAACAACTACCTTCTTTTCTCTCTTGCTCCTACTTTTTCAAAAACTTTTGAAAAGGTCATTAAGTCTAGGTTGGTCCGATATATCAAAAAAATCTCTTTGCTTAGTCCTCAACAATTCGGCTTTAGATCTGAAAGTTCTACTGAAGACGCATTGCTTGAGCTCTGCAGTAGGGATCAGTTCTAGGTCCTATCTTGCTCCTTGTATTTATGAATTCTACTTTCAACCTTAATTTAAAAAGTTTAAGAAATGGATTTTCTGACGATATTTCGTGTTTTTTTTCTTCCTCAATTACCTTAGACCTAATTGCCAACATAAGTCACGACCTAGAGATCCTTAGACACTGGTTTAGTGCACATAAACTTGTCATAAGTACTAAAACGAAAATAATGTTTTTTAATCTATCCGGTAAGATCGTCCCATACCCCGACCATATTTTTCACAGTACTTTTTGTTGTCGTGTAAATGTTAGCCCTACTACGTGTAGCGTTTCAAACAAGACGGTTTTGTTCGATGTTGACAAGTGTTTGACAAGTGTTGAGAAGTGTTTAAGTATCTTGGGCTAGAATTTGACAGTAAAATGAATTAGAGTGCTCATACGTCATTAGTTAGAAGCTTTTTACTAGGAGCTACCAGGGTTATGTATCACATTAGGGCGTATTGCTCGGCTCGTCTTCTTCATACCGTCTGTTTGGGCTAGTACAAGCCAAACTACAATATGGACTAGTTTGTTGGGGTCAAAACGCACGGTCATAGCTTTGTGCTATTTCTTAGCTCAAGGATCCTACCTCTTAAGCACCTGTGTTTTTTTAAAGTCTTGAAACCGTTCTTCCTAAGAAGTGGCTATTCCTTTAACCGTAATACATACGGGCTTCGAAGTAGCGAAAGTTTCTTGGCAAACATACCATCTTATAATACATCTAACTTCCTAAATTTTTATACGTCAGTAGAACCTAGACTTTTCAATAAGTTACCAATAGTACTTAGAAGTACTCGAAATCCCTTTTCTTTTTTAAGACAATTTAAAAATTTGGCTCTTTAGTTTAAACTTAATAGAAAGACATAAGTTAATAAGAGTTATCGTCTAAAGCATGCTGCGAAAACTAATTTCGTGGAAAATAGCCGGCCGACATTTCGAATGTTTACATTGTGTCCGTCACTTTAATGTTCCATGTTTATCCGGTCCGATTGTGATCGTCGGCTGCTGTCTTTTTGTCTTTCCGAATTATAATCGAATTTCCACTTCTTATGTATTCGGAGTTAACACCTCGTCTGCACATGCAGTGGAAATTCGATTGTATTTCAAAAAGGGCAAAATGAGCGAGAGAGTGTTCAGAAACGTTTTCTGCGGTATATCCATTCTCGCACTGACACTAAAAGAAAAAAAAAAAACGGCATAAGAAAGAGAAATTTCTAGGCCTCTAGAATTTTGGTCTTAGCATCATTAGGAATTTGAAATTTAAAGGCAGCGGTTGTTTATCCCAAGCCATAATTATTTTGCAAGTATACCTTGAAATTGAGTTTCGTATAAGTAAAGAAGTGTGGCATTTACAATATTTTAAGGTTTACAAATCAATAATTTTCATTGCCTTGAGTTTTTTTTTGCTTTGTTTTCTTTGGTAGATTTAAATTGTAAATTTTGGAATTTATTTGGCGAATGTAAAGTGCATATATGCGTGGGGCCAACATTGACTCGGATCACTACCTTGTTGTAGCCAAGGTACGGCTGCGGATATCCCGACCAGCGCCAAGTAATGGAAATACTGTGAGGAAGTTTGACGTCGGCCGACTACAATCGCAAGAGATCGCCAGGTCCTTCTCCAACCGAGTCTCTCAAAACCTTCTACGAAGTCCTATGCAACCAGCATCAAGTATTGATAGCCAGTGGCAACACTGCCAAAATGCCATCAGAGACGCCGCCTCTGAAGTGCTGGGTTTCACAGGGCGACCACAACGAAACCCCTGGTTTGACGATGAATGCCGGCAAGCACATGCAGCTAAACAGGAAGCATACAAAGCGGCGCTGCACAGAAGGACTAGAGCTGCTCGCGAGCTCTACGAGCAGAGGAGGAGAGAGGAGCACCGGCTTCTCCGAAGGAAAAAGAGAGAGCACGAGAAGCGCGCGGTTGAAGAGATAGAGAGATGTTACAACAGGAATGAGGTTAGAAAGTTTTACCAAAGGATCAAAAGGTCCTGCCAAGGGTATAAACTTCGAACTGAAGCCTGTAAGGACCATCAAGGGAACATCGTTGTAGAATCGCAGTCGGTGCTGAGGATTTGGAAAGACCACTTCTGCAGACTGTATAACGGCGAGGACGAACGAAATACCGCTGTCAGGCAGAACGAACCATTCAACCCGGGCGAAGACGTTACCGACGAAGCATACGAACGATACCGCCCACCCGACCTGGAGGAGGTGAAAGTAGCTGTGTCTAAGCTCAAGTGCAACAAAGCAGCCGGAGCAGACGACCTAGCTGCCGAACTTTTTAGATCCGCTGGCGATGAGCTGGTTAGGAGCATGCACCAGCTCATCTGCAAGATATGGTCGGAAGAAAGCATGCCCGACGAATGGAACCTCAGCATTGTTTGCCCGATCCTGAAGAAAGGAGACCCTCTGAGTTGTGCCAACTACAGAGGCATAAGTCTTCTTAACATCGCATACAAGATCTTTTCTGCTGTACTGTGTGAACGCCTGAAGCCGTTTGTCAACAATCTGATAGGCACATATCAGTGTGGCTTTAGGCCAGGAAAGTCCACCATCGATCAAATATTCACACTGCGGCAGATCTTGGAGAAAACCCAGGAATTCCAAATCGATACACACCACCTCTTCATCGATTTCAAGGCCGCGTATGACAGCATCTATAGAGACGAGCTATATAGCGCAATGTCTAGTTTTGGCATCCCTGCCAAACTCGTCAGTCTGTGCAGGATGACGATGGAAAACTCACGCTGTTCCGTCAAGGTCGGCAAAGACCTCACCGACCCCTTTGATGTCAAAAAAGGATTTAGACAAGGCGACGCGCTGTCATGCGACTTCTTTAACATCATACTTGAGAGAATTGTGCAGAACTCTCGCGCCAACACCAGAGGTACAATCTTTCAAAAGTCCGTTCAACTACTTGCATACGCAGACGACATTGACATAATCAGTAGAACAAAGCGTGATGTCAGTGAAGCCTTCGTGAGTATTGGGACGGAAGCGGCGAATATGGGCTTAGCAGTCAATGAGGGCAAAACCAAGTATATGCTGTCATCAAGAAAAGACACCCAACACCGACGTCTTGGACAAAACATCACCATCGACAGCTATAACTTTGAGGTAGTTAGGGACTTTGTCTACCTGGGTTCCGCTATCAATTCAGACAATGACACCAGCGCTGAAATCAAACGAAGGATAACTCTTGCCAATCGCTGTTTCTTTGGGCTAAGAAGGCAATTGAGTAGCAAAGCCCTCTCTCGAGCAACTAAAGTGTCCATGTATAAGACCCTCATCATCCCAGTCCTGCTTTACGGTGCAGAGGCATGGACCCTGTCAAAGGCGGATGAAAACACTTAAGGCTGCTTCGAGCGGAAAATTCTTCGGACGATTTACGGTCCCGTCTGCATAGACGGAGAGTGGAGGAGGAGATATAACATCGAACTGTACGGGCTGTACAGCGATACCGACCTAGCCAGAAGAGTCAAAACACAACGTCTACGATGGCTGGGTCATCTAGAGCGGATGGACACCAACGCCCCGGCCCGGAAAATCTTCGAATCCACACCGCAGGGACGACGCGGTAGAGGAGCACCGAGACTCAGATGGCGCACGCAAGTGGAAGGGGACCTCAGCCAACTTCGCGTGCGAAACTGGAGATGGCTAGCTAGAGACAGAGCTGGCTGGCGAAGCTTGTTGGCTGAGGCCCAGGTCCACCCCGGACTGTAGCGCCACCTTAAGTAAGTTAGTAAATCAAATATCTTTTCCGCGGCATCAGGTGTTCCCCAAGGGCGCCATCTTGGTCCTCTTCTCTTTATACTCTCAATTAATGATTTCCCGTCAAGTGTGAAACATAGTGATATTCTTGCATATGCCGATGATATGAAAATATCAAAAACAATAAAGTCAGTGTCGGACCATAGTTTTTTGCAGTCAGACATCGACAGTTTCACCATCTGGTGTGATAAAAATGGACTCACACTTAACCCAAATAAGTGTCAGGCTATGACGTTCTCAAAAAAACGTACGCCGACGGAGTTCTCATATACAATAAACAATCACATCCTTGGTCGTGTCTTTCGATTTAGTGATCTTGGTGTTTTCTTTAGCTCCGGTCTTACTTTTTCCGAACACATTAATCATGTCGTTAATAAGTCTAACTGTATGCTGGGATTTATTTAAAGATGGGCTAAGGAATTTAATAATCCTTATGCAACTCTTTCGCTGAACAATAGTTTCGTTAGGCCACACCTCGAATATGCTTCACAGGTTTGGACACCATCCCAAATTTGTTATGCTGACAGGATTGAGGCTATTCAGAGGAGATTTATCCGCTTTGCTCTAAGAGGCCTTCCTTGGGAAGATCCATTTCACCTTCCACCTTATTCCCAGAGGCTAAAATTACTTAATCTGCAGAGCCTGTCTCAAAGACGTATTAACACCGATCTCGTTTTTATTCAGCAAATATTGTTAGGTCACATTGACGCACCTGACCTCTTGTCCTCTTTCAAATTTAATTTTCGTGGTGGCTCTTATAAAGTTACGGCATGCATGAGCCTATTACACGCATGAGTACCCTGTACAATTTATATAGTCGTGTTCTAGATTTCAATATTGACAAAGCGACACTGAAAAAGCTGCTTAAGCAATTGTAATTTTCTTTCTTTATGTGTATCTATTTTATTAATTTTTTCCTATTTTCTTAATTGTTGTGTATGTGTTAAGTTATCGTTACATTAACCACTAACACCTGCACTAGTTGATGAGCCTGTGTAAGCAATATTTTTCTTGGCAATTTTCTGCTTGTATTTGCTGCTTGCTTTAAGCACCCTACATCACAGATCTGATAAAAAAAAAAAAGAAGATAAGCCCTCTGGCTCAAACAAAGCTAAACTAGAAGCGAAACTGCGTGCACCTTCTTGCAAAAACGGTGAGAATAGAAAACTATAAGCTTACTTCGCACCGAAATGACGTATGGAAAGTAAATGTTGACAACGACGATTCCTATCGCGCGCTGTCTCTTAGACTGAATGCAGAAAGAATCGAGTGGTATACTTATCAAAATAAGTACGAAAGACCACTGCGAGTCATTGTAAGGGGGCTCCACTTCTCCATGCACAAAAGAAGACGTAAAAATTAAAGGCCTTAAAATTATTGATGCTGTCAATATCATTAATAAGGAAAAGCAACGCACGGAAGGAGAAAGAGACACTGTGATCAGACGCGGCCTTCCAATGTTTATGCTCTCCTTTGAAAGAACTGAGAGCATAAACGATATTTATAAAATAAAAGTGATACTTAACCTCAGGGTTAAAATCGAACTCATGCGAAAGGGCAATAGACTGATACCACAGTGTAAGCGATGCCAAGAATTCAGGCACTCAAGTGCCTACTGCCAAAAAAGAACCACGTTGCGTGAAATGTGCCGGAAAACACCTCTCAACAGAGTGCAAAGTTGACATAAAGACCTCAGCAGTTTTCGCCAATTGCCACGGAAACCACCCCGCAAACTATCGAGGATGCGAAGTAGCCATAGAGCTGCAAAAGGGACGAGAACCTCTTAAGGAAAATACTCAAGGTCAGAATCCAAGCCTAGGACGTCCAAAAACTGCTGAAACTCCTAAGCCAAAGACTCCAAAGACGCCAAAGCCGATCAAAAGTGCGAGATTGACAAAGGAGGCGTCGACAAAAGGCGTAAAAGCTCCACAAAGGAGCGGTGCCAGTTCAAGTGCAGCGGAAAAACCACCACTGGTTGGACCGAAATCATACGCACAGGGTGCGGCAAACGAAAACAAGGAAAAATCGCCCACAACAGATGCAGTGTCTCAGATCCTCGCTGTAATCTTGGAGAAACTTGAGGATCAGACTAAAATCAACAAAGTTATATTTGGCAAACTGAGCAAGCTCGAGCTCAGGCCTGGAAAAAATTACTAGAGAAAATTAATTTTTTTTTTTTGAATACTAGGGTGGACGGAGGCTAAAACTTTAAAATCTTTCAAAGATACCCATACGCCCACTATAGCAGGTATATAATACCGAAGTAGCCGATATTGGTTATGCCCGATTTCCACGTGCTAAAAAACCACCCATTTATGAGAGACACTATGAAACGCAAGAACGCACTTCATAGTAGTAAATTTTCGCTCTCTCATAATACTTATTGACTACAACTAAGTTAACTTAACAAGTAGTTTACGCTTCCGTAGTGTTAATCGCATTGGATAGGTTGCTTTCCAGTGAATGCACCTTCTAAGTCGTTTATTCGTGCGGCTCGTGCAGATCGAAGGGTCTTGTTCTTTGTAGTCGTCGCTCGTTGTTTACATCGTTAAGAGTCTCGTTTAGAGAACGGATCATTTCATTGTTGCAATGAACATGAAGGCAAACATTTAGCTCAGGAGCAAAGTTTTTTACTTCTTCGCTCACGGTAGCTATTCCTAAATCTCTGTGAATATCACTATTCCTAATATACCATGGAGCATTCACAATTGCTCTTAGTGTCTTGTTTTGGAAAGTCTGAAACATGGACATGTTGCTCGGCTTGGTACAACCCCAAAGTTGTATACCGTATGTTCAGGACGGCTTTAACACCTGCCTGTATAAGAGCAGTTTGTTATATATGCTTAATTTCAAAAATCTTCCGATAAGCCAATACATTTCCCTGAGCCTAATCTCGAGCTCGTCACGCTTCTTCTTTACGTGTTGTTTCCAGAAAGTGTTTTCCCTAGATACTTCGCTTCATTTGCATAAGGTATTTGTGCAGAATTTATGAACAGAGGTTAACCCTTCTGTAAGTGAAATTCACATGCGTAGACTTGTTCTCGTTAAGAGCGATTCGCCAAGTCTTCGTCCAGACACAAATTCTGTCCAATGCTCGTTAGAGGTTTCTCGTTGATGACTCGACTGATTGACCTATTGCCAGAATGGCCGTATCGTCCGCAAACGTGGCCACGATAGTCTCGCCAACTAGAGGTATGTCTCTTGTGTAGAGCAAGAACAGGGTCGGACCGAGGACGCTTCCCTGGGGTACGCCAGCCCGAATTTGCTTGAAACTCGAGTATTCACTACTACACCTAACACGAAAGAGTCTGCTTTCAAGATAATTTTCCAATATTTTAAACATGTCCTCCGGCAAGTTTTGCCGTAGCTTATATTTCAAACCTTCAAGCTTTGTCCATTTTAAACGGCGATCGTGGATGGGATGTACTTTACAAATATACGAAGAACGCGCTATGCTACAGAAAACAAATTATTGAAGGCTATTTCTAAACCGTAAACCTTTTCGAACAATTAACTTTAAACTTAATTTTCAAACTAAACATTTTTTTTATGATTAAATGTCAATCTGGTAGACGGCCTTAAGCCAAACCAATACGACTTTTGTATATACTAGAAATAATGTATAATGTACACCTTTTTAATATGAAATAAAAGACCTCTACACTAACTAACTAACTTGTTGTGTCCAACATTTGATGATGCCGAACAATTCGCAGTTCCCAGCAATGCATGAGAATTATTTCAAAACGCAAAGTTATTTCTATCATTCCCATGCGTTCAATTACAATTATTGTAATTGAACCTCATGATAACAAAATGTATAGCGAGTGTAAATAAACCTTAGAATAAGAAATTGTACAGTAAGCATTATTTTAGTATATATAAGGCATTAGAATAGAATAAAGTTTTTATGTTCACATTGGACACCCGGCAATACGGTCATTTTATTTAGTTTCCCCCTTCAGCGGTAAGAACTACAATAAATCTTTATTGCTGCTTAAGCACTGGTCCTTTGAGCCTTTTTCGAATAACTAGCGTTACCAGAGCTACAATACTGGTAGTGAATAAGCGTAAATACAAAACGTTAACACACCTACAAACTACTTACTAGCGTTACCAGAGCTACAATACTGGTAGTGAATAAGCGTAAATACAAAACGTAAACACACCTACAAACTATTTATTAGCGTTGCCAGGGCTAAGACACTGGTAGTGAAATAAAAAGTGATATATTAAAGAACAACAACAAAAAAAAAAGCCAAGAAAGATGACGGATGAAATCGACGTATACGTCATAGAAGCCAAACAAAAGGCACTCGCTGAAGATGTGGAAAAAACTATTATCAATTTCAAGAAAGACAGCCCATCCAGAAAAATTCTGAAATATAAGGAAGAGCGACTGACAAAAGTTGAGGCCATTTGGACGGAGCTTAAACGAAACCATGAAAAGATCAGACCACTGGTGAAACTAGACACCAATTATATGCAGAGAAATACGTATGGAAAGGTGAAAGAAATGTATGTAGAGATAAAAACTCAATCCACAGACAGAGGTCACGACGCCTGCACAAACCTCAGGCCCCGATCAGAGTACAGCTTAAATGCAGCGATTAAGAAAACTGTGTGGCGACCCCCTAACTTTCATATTATACCTATTCCAAAATAGTTTCTATTCTAAGTATACTTTCACCATTGTATCTAATATTCGCTATTTCATTTTTAACGAATTAGTCTTCGCCGCGGAATAGCTTATATATACTTCTGACAGATCGAAATGTTCCTCCTTCTTGTCATTCTTCCGATCGTGCCACATGGCAAAAAAATATAAACCTAACCATTGTTAGTCATTAAGGTAATTTTTAATAGAGTGGATTTGAAGATTATCTCCAGCGTGCTTATTTCAACGAGACGGCCTTATCATCCACATTGGTGACCCCTGACTTAAGCGTAACCTTCTCGTATTATATTAGGCTAATAATCTAATCGAAATAAGAATGACAGATTCGGAGGATTGCAAAAGCGATCCTTCAGACGTCACGCGTGTCAATACGAGTACCCCCCTTCTGGCACGAGAAACCTCAGATATGGTTTGCTCAAATCGAAACACAATTTCGCACAGCCAAAATTGGTAGTGATTCTGCAAAATTTAACACCATAATCGGAGCGATTGAATCTCAAGTGCTGACACAGGTTTCCGACGCCGTATTGAATCCACCAGCGGAAAATAAATACGAGAACCTAAAGTCAGTTATCATAGAACGATTCGGAGATTCTGAGCAGAAGAAAATTAAAAAACTTCTCTCTGAAGTCGACTTGGGGGATAAAAGACCTTCTCAATTACTCAACGAGCTTAAAGACTTGGGAGGAAATCAAATAAACAACGATTTTCTCAAATCTTTGTGGATGCAAAGACTACCACCGCAGGTTCGTGCTATTTTACAGGCGTCTAGTGAGGAGCTTATCGCATTAGCCAAGCTAGCCGATAAAATTATGGATATCGGAGACTTTTCAAACACCACTTGCATCAATTCAACTTCCATGCAGCGAGAAAAACAACAGCCGACAACTCCATCGTCTTTATCACCCAACGAGCTCTTTCTACAGCAGCAAATTAATCAGATTATTTCACAGCTTAATCAATTAATGAGCGGCACTCGTGGTCATCGCCGAAACCGCAGCAGAAGCGTAAGTGTTCGACGTCGTGATTCATCGATTCATTCTCAAAGAAAAGGTGACTTGTGCTGGTACCACTTTAAGTTCGGACACGGTGCAAAAAAGTGTCGTGAACCGTGCGCCTTCGCAACATCGACAGCTTCAAAAAACTAGTACCTTTATCGTTGATCAATGCAAAATCTAGTAAACAACACATTGGTCAACAAGTTTTTAGATTACTTGTAGATTACGACACGACTTCCAAGCGGAAATTTTTAATCGACAGCGGCGCTGATATATCGGTCATTCCACCTACGTACAACGACAGATTTTCAGCAACAAAAAAAACTTTATTTGCGGCAAATGGGAGCCAAATCAAAACTTTTGGACAGGCGCGATTGACTGTAGATTTGGGCCTGAGACGTGCGTTCACATGGATGTTTACAATAGCTAAAGTTACGACACCAATCATCGGAGCAGACTTCATAAGGCACTTCGGTATCGTAATCGACCTGAAAAGAAACAGACTCATCGACAATACCACAAAGGTTGAAACGAAAACTACTGGATCTCTGGCAAACGAGGTAACTATCAAGGCATTTGATATAAACTGTCCATTTGCACACATTCTAGCCGAGTTTGATGGAATTCTTCACGCCAATAGACAGGAAGACAGCACGAAATTTGCGAGCACAACTCATCACATCGACACAAAGGGTCCACCAGTATTTGCCCGCCCCCGCCGCCTCGATGCCGAGAAACTCAAAGCCGCCCGAAATGAGTTTCGCTATCTCATGGAGAAAGGAATCTGTCGCCCATCGAAGAGTAACTGGGCCAGTCCCTTACATTTGCAGAAAAAACCAAACGGTGAGTGGCGTCCGTGTGGTGATTACCGCAATTTGAATAGTATCACCGAACCAGACCGATACCCGATTCCATACATACAGGACCTACGCAACAATTTAAAAGATAAACAGATATTTTCAGCAATAGATCTGGAAAAAGCTTTTCACCAGATACCTGTCGAGCCCAGCGATATTCCTAAAACGGCTATAACAACCCCGTTTGGGTTGTACGAATTCATGTTCATGACATTTGGACTTCGGAATGCTGCTCAGACATTTCAACGACACATACACGAGGTTCTGCGAGGATTAGAAGACTTCGCCTTTGCTTACATCGATGACATCTTCGTTTCTTCAAGAAATACAAAAGAGCACGAGCAACATCTAAGAACACTCTTTCAGCGCCTTAAGGATTACGGGCTTAAAATAAACCCATCGAAGTATGTGTTTGGTCAGCGCGAAATAAAGTTTCTAGGACACCTCGTAAACTATGAAGGAATCAGGCCACTCGATACTAAAATCGAAGCCGTAAAAGGGTTCAAAAAACCTAAAGTGGCAAAGGAGCTTAAACGCTTTCTTGCGATGATAAACTTTTATCGAACATTTCTACCACGTGCCGTCGACAATCAATGTGTTCTTCAGAAACTCATCAGTGGCAACAAAAAAGACGACGTAGCGCCCATCGAATGGACAGCAGAAGCAGAAGCAGCATTTGAACGATGCAAGAACGACCTATGCAGTGCAACTCTTTTAGCCCATCCAGTTATCAACGCACCAATATCGCTGAGTACAGACGCATCCGACAAAGCGATAGGATCAGTCTTACACCAAGTCGTCGGTGGAGTGGCGCAGCCCCTCGGTTTTTTTCCAAAAAACTTGCGGATGCACAGAAACGATACAGCACCTATGATCGCGAGCTGTTGGCAGTTTTTGAGGGTGTAAAACACTTCAGACATCTAATCGAGGGTCGTAATTTCTGCATATTCACTGACCATAAGCCGCTAATTTTTGCATTCAAACAAAAGTCCGAGAAAGCATCACCAAGGCGTTTAAGGCAGCTGGACTTCATCTCGCAGTTTAGCACGGATGTGAGATACGTTAAAGGCGACGAAAACACGGTTGCTGATACACTATCCAGGATCACCGAAGTTCGAGTCGAATCACCGGTAGATGCCCAGAGCATAGCTATAGAGCAAAAGCAAGATGAAGAGTTCAAAGAAGGTAAATTCTTAGACACGTCCTTAACTGTAAAGCCTTTTTATATTCCAGAGTGCAAAACTCCACTCTACTGCGATATATCGGCAAACAAAATTCGACCTGTTGTGCCAAAAAGACTTCGAAAAGCTGTTATCGACACGTTGCATGGCCTCTCTCACCCAGGCAAGAGGCCAACACTTAGACTCATCCAAGAACGCTTTGTTTGGTCAGGGATGCGTAAGGATATAGCAGCCGCCGTTAGGAGTTGCGTACCGTGTCAAAGAAGCAAGGTTCAAAGGCACAATATTACAAAGTTTGGAACGTTTTCACTACCTGAAGCTCGATTCGACCACATAAGCATCGATTTAGTGGGACCACTTCCCACATCACAAGCGTTTCGCTACATACTTACCTGTAACGACCGGTTTTCAAGATGGCGTTCCCAATAACAGATATCACTGCCGAAACGGTTGCCAAAGCACTGATATCTGGGTGGATAGCAAGGTTCGGTGTTCCCATCCAAATTACAACCGACCTTGGGAGGCAATTTGAGAGCAATCTATTCAAGGAACTCTCACGTTTATTTGGCAGCAAACACTCGAGAACCACTCCCTACCATCCGCAATGTAATGGTATTGTTGAAAGGTGGCATCGAGCTTTAAAAACTGCCATATGCTGCCACGAAACTGCCGACTGGTGCTCCGTCTTGCCATCAGTACTTTTGGGACTACGATCTGTGTACAAAGAAGACATCAAGTCGACACCAGCTGAAATGGTTTTTGGAACTTCACTTCGTCTACCCGGCGAGTTCTTCAGGACACAGAACTCCAGTCAGGATCAAACTGAGTTTGTAAAGAACTTGCGTCGTGCAATGTCCAGAGTTCGCCCATCGATGACATCACATCACGACAGTGCCAAGGTTTTCGTTCAGCCAACCTTACATACGGCTACCCACGTCTTTGTCCGCAACGATGCAGGGAGGACCTCTCTGCAGCAACCGTACACGGGACCCTACCAAGTTATCGCCCGGGGGGACAAATACTTCAAAGTGAACATTAACAATCGCAAGGTAAATATCTCCATTGATCGCCTTAAAACAGCAATTATTTTCAAAGCAGAAATGGACGAGACATTAACAAGCGATGACACCCCGATGCCTAGTACAAACGCACCCGTGTCTACATATACTACCAGATCAGGAAGAAAGGTCAGGCTCAGAACCGCTTACAAATAGAACCAGCAAATTTACTTTTAGTTTTTCAAGTAATATTAAAAAAACTTGAGGGGGAGTAATGTGGCGACCCCCTAACTTTCATATTATACCTATTCCAAAATAGTTTCTATTCTAAGTATACTTTCACCATTGTATCTAATATTCGCTATTTCATTTTTAACGAATTAGTCTTCGCCGCGGAATAGCTTATATATACTTCTGACAGATCGAAATGTTCCTCCTTCTTGTCATTCTTCCGATCGTGCCACATGGCAAAAAAATATAAACCTAACCATTGTTAGTCATTAAGGTAATTTTTAATAAAGTGGATTTGAAGATTATCTCCAGCGTGCTTATTTCAACGAGACGGCCTTATCATCCACAACTGCATTTGAAGATTGAGGCAATTCTGCAAAACATAGAAGAGTTTGAGGGCACATTTGCTGAGTACTCGGAAGAGATATACGAGTATCAGCAAAAAATAATCATGGAGCAGATGAGAAACCTAACGGATGAGGACTTCATGGCAAATGCTTCAGAGTCTGACATTCAAACTCCATACGTAAAAGACTCTAAGTATAACGATATAAAAAAAGACATTAACCAAAGTCTTCATAGAATGGCATGTACGCTAAGGGAATCTCATTCCACAAATGTTGTTAAAAATTTCCAGTTCAAATGCAAAACTACCAATGCTCAAAATTCCAACATTTAAGGGAAATTATCTTGAATGGCGCTCATTCTGTGACATTTTCTCTACAATAGTACACGAGAGGTCATCACTTAGTGCAACAGAAAAGATGGAGTACTTGAAAACTCATTTGGAAGGCGAGCCGATGCATTTGATTCAACATTTAACAATATCAAGTGTTAATTATCTCTGTGCATGGGAAACATTGAAGGCGCGTTATGACAATGAAAAAAAAATTGTCTCGATGTACATTGACAAGATGATAAAGCCTGGACATCAAGGAAATCAGCCAACATCAACATCAATCAAGGCAATTCTAGATGCAGCAAAGGAAGGGTTGTCAGCAATAAGCAACATGGGTTTCAACACCTCATCGTGGGACCCTATAATCGTACATCTTTTAACCAAAAGCTTAGATCCAGAAAGCAGAAACCTGTTTGAACAAGGTTTAGATCAACCAAACAAGGTGCCGTCAATAAAAATTCTTTTCGAGTTCCTCTCGAGAAGATATCAAGCGCTAGATGTCCTACCTCCAACAAAGCACAGACAACACAAAACTGAAAATGAACCGCACACGTCAGTGAGAAACTTTCACGTAGCCTCGAGATCAAATCAATGTTCTTTATGCAAGGGGTACCACGTGATATACTCATGTCCCAAGTTTCTAAGTGCACCACCAAAACAAAGGTTTCAGCAAATAAAGCAAGCCAATTTGTGTCATAATTGCTTACGACATGACAAGCAGAGTCAGTGCATTAGCAAAAGACTGCAGATACTGCAACAAAAATCATCACTCTCTTCTACATGTGGAGTGGTCTGAAAAAGCACCTCAAAATAAGAGAGTGGAGGTTCAACAAACTCAGGGGAGTCAACAACCGGCAGTTCAACAACCAGATGTTCAACAAAAGGTCGAATCTAAACAGATAGCCCATGGCCATCAAAATCAGAACGTCCTTCTGGCAACGGCTATGCTTCACGAAAGCAGCAGTGATGGGATGAAAAGTGTGGGGATACGAGCCCTGATCGATCCAGGTTCTCAGGCGTCCCTTATAACTGAGGCAATCACCCAATCGTTGCGGCTTAAAAAGCAAAAAGTACTCGTTGAAGTATGCGGACTTGGTGCAATTGGCGCAGGAACAGCACGACACAGAGGCGTGACAATATCTCCACGCTTCTCGTCTAAATTCAAACTTCATCTAGAAGCCCTTGTATTACCAAAACTAACAAGGCAGCTGCCATCCTCTTCAACCTACAACCTTACAAAGGATGAGTTTGACGACATAGAATTGGCAGATCCTACATTCAACATTCCAGGATCAATCGACATGATTATTGGGGCAGATGCTTATGGTGACATTATCCTCAACGGTTTACGGAGAGAAACCAGTAAAATGCTGATAGCACAAGAGTCACACTTAGGATGGCTTATTTCTGGTCGCACATCTGCAAAACTGGACAGAGTTGGCACAATAAACGGATTTGTGGTACAAACAGCAGCTGATCAGCAAACTTCAAAGGTTTTGGGAGCTGGAAGAGTTACCACAGCCAACATTTAAATAGCAAAGTGACAAGGAACGTGAAGATATCTTCAAGAAAACACACCGCAGAGACATAGATGGCAGATAGGTAGTTAAAATCCCTTTTAACCAGAAAAAAAGGGAATCACTGGCGCTGGGACAATCCAAACACAGAGCTGTGGCAAGATTCCGTCAGCTAGAAGCAAGGTTGAGTAAGGACAAACAACTCAAAGCAGACTATACGAAGGTGATAGAAGAGTTTCTGGAACTGGGACATATGATTGAAGCACCTCCCAACACGAAATTAATGAACAACAGTTACTACATACCTCTTCATGCTGTTTTGAAACCTGAGAGTACTACAACCAAACTAGTAGTAAGTATTTGACGGATCAGCAAAGACTTCGACAGGAGTCATTTTAAACGAATTAATGCTAGTTGGTCCAAAACTTCAAGAGGACATAACAACAATTTTAATGCGCTGGCGAAAACATAAGTATGTCTACACTGCGGACATAGAAAAAATGTACCGCCAAATAAAGCTGAACGAAGGACTACCAGCGTATTTTATGGCAAAGTTCGATTAATCAACAACTGGCTCTAGATGAACAGGAGAGGTATCCGCTTGCAGCAGACATTGTCAAAAACGATTTCTATGTTGATGATGTGATGTCTGGACGAGATACCTTAAAAGAATGCAAAGAAACTCAAATGCAATTGACAACAATGCTTAAAGGGGCAGGTTTCAACCTTCGTAAGGGGGATACCAATGACATTCGGCTGCTTAAGAAGAGGCTCTGAGACTCCTGTGGAACGCCACAGGAGTCTCAGAGCCTCAGCAGCATACAAATCGACAAAAAAGAGACGATTAAAACACTGGGTATCCACTGGAGTCCTTCAAGTGATACCTTTCAGTTTAAAGTCCATATAAGCCCACCAAAAGAAGAAATTGAAACTCTTACGAAGAGAACGAAATTATCAGAAATAGCAAAGCTGTATGACCCGCTCGGATGGTTGGCCCCGGTTACTGTTAGCGCGAAAATCTTAATGCAACACATCTGGAAAACTGATCTGGATTGGGATCAACCACTCACAACTGAACTAGAAGATCAATGGAATAAGCTGAAGAATAACCTTGTGGTATTGGAAAACATCAGAATTCCGAGATGGCTGGGAGTTGATCAATCCAAAAAAATAGAATTACGTGGATTTTGTGACGCGTCTGAAGCCGCTTATTCAGCTGTTGTATATTCGAGGGTGCCTATGCGCGGAGGTAGCTATGCTACAGCATTACTGACTGCGAAGACTAAAGACTGGCTCCTATTAAGAAGAGAATTCCGCTTCCTAGACTAGAACTTTGTGGAGCTCATTTGCTGTCCAAAGTCTTGTTGGAAATGATGCGGATATACAACTCGCAAGTAGGCAAGGTATTTGCGTGGACAGACTCCACAATAACATAAGCTTGGACACAGAAGTGCCCATCAACATGGAAGGCATTTGTAGCCAACAGAGTTTCGGAGATCCAAGAAGTAACGAGCCCAAGTTCATGGAGGCACGTCCGATCGTTGGATAATCCAGCTGACTGAGCTTCTAGAGGTATTACACCAGAACAGATTCAACATCATCCGTTATGGTGGAATGGACCTGAGTGGCTACTTCACAACGAAGATAGCTGGCTGAATCAAGTCGTACCTGAAGTTGAAGTCACAGAGGCAAGAGTAGCGAAACTAGTCCTCAACATCGTTGTTTCTGATTCGTTCGATATCACTGAAGGATTCTCCAGTTATAACACTTTAATAAAAGCAGTCGCTTATTGCAAAAGATTTAGTGACAACTGCAAATCTCCAAACTCAAAACGACCGGGAAGCTTAGAGTTACAACTAAATGAGTTCATCACAGCACGCAAAAACATCATACGAGCAGTTCAAAAAAATACGTTCCCAGAAGAAATCAAACACCTCCAAGAAGGAAAAAGCTTAAATTGTAAAAGTAAACTTTTATCGCTTAACCCATACTTGGATGAAGAAGATCTGTTAGTCGTAGGAGGTCGATTGGAAAACGCAAACTTATCGGAAATCGAGAAACATCCTTACATTCTACCACCCAATGACAGATTTACTAAATTATTGGTTGAAAACGTACATCAGCGCACCCTTCATGGAGGCATTCGATTAACACTATCGACGTTGCGCAAATCATACTGGATCCTTCAAGCAAATCGTGTGGTGCGGCAGATTATACACAACTGTGTACGCTGTCATCGGTTTAGAGCACAAGGAAAAACCCAACTTTTGGGAATTCTACCAGCCTCAAGAGTAACTCCATCAAGGCCATTTACACATACTGGAGTCGATTATGCCGGACCTGTTCAAGTCCTTATATCAAAGGGTAGAGGACACCATACCACAAAGGGTTACATTGCAATTTTCATATGCCTGGCAACCAAGGCCATTCACATTGAGCTAGTGAGCGATCTGAGCTCTGCTGCGTTTTTAGCAGCTGTACGGCGCTTTACATCAAGAATAGGAAATTCAAATCCTTCTGCGCAATGCCATAAAACAATCAGAAATAGATGTCTCGAAAAACCTCATCGTGGATGGAACCGAATGGCATTTCATACCACCAGCGGCACCGCACTTTGGAGGGATATGGGAGGCAGCAGTGAAGTCAATGAAATACCATTCAAAACGAGTTATTGGTGACACCTCTCTCACCTTTGAAGAACTTTCAACATTGCTGGCCCAAATCGAAGCATGTCTGAACTCTCGGCCGTTAGTTGCAATCAGTAACGACATCGACGAATCACCAGCAATCACACCTGGGCATTTCCTCATTGGACTCAATGCACTTCCTCGACCAATCATGAGAGAATCGAAAAGCTATCGCTCCCGTTGGGTATTTACACAAAAAATGTACCACGATTTTTGGAAAATTTGGTCCTCGGAGTATCTTTCCCAACTCCAACAACGAACAAAGTGGAAACAGAGGGAAGACAACATAGAAGTCGGGGACATCGTGTTGATAAAGGAGGATCGACTTCCACCAACAGCTTGGATGATGGGCAGAGTCTTTGAAGTTCACCCGGGCAAAGATCATGGAGTTAGAGCTGCAACTGTTTTTTGCAACAAAAAATATGTTAAGAGACCTATTACAAGGTTGTGTCCCTTACCGATCGAAACGGAGAAAGAAACAGAAACTTCAGAAGATGCTAGCTCCTCAACAGAACCCAGGGCATCTTCTCAGCAAGTTAAAATTGCAGTGACTTCGGAAGATATCCAGAAGCCAGCAAGTCTTCATAGAATGGAACGAAACCTTCACAAAAACAGAAATATAAGCCCCTTTCTATGGATTTGGGGTTTGTCAGCACTTCTGAACTCCTCAATCGCGATGCCAATGAAACAGGAATTCGAAATTACCCAGTTTAGAAGTCAACCTGGCATCTACTTTGAATTGAAATCACTGAATGAAAATCACTGAAATGAAAAAGCGACTGAATGAAAATCATCTTATAGAACTCATGAGAAACCAAACAACTATAATCGAATCTACGGTTAACATTTTCAAACAAGATAAGTTAGAAACTGAAAAACAGTTCAAGTCGCTTAGTAACATAATAAGCCGTCTAATTAATGAAGTCAACAAGTACAACACGTACAAAATGCTTAGCTCAACAGCTCTTAACGCACTTCTCATGATGATAAACTATCAGAATGCTCAGAATGTGCTGTTAGATGTCATCCTGTCAACACACAATGGAAGAATCTATCCTCTCATCCTATCGGTGAAACAGTTGAAGCAACATTATAATAGAGATTTCACTTCCACTTCTCTACAATGAAGACTTCAAGATTTACAAGTTGCTTCCAGTTCCCACATGGACCACTGAACATTTTACATGCATTGTTCCGTCCTCGGATTATTTATTAGTCAATCATCAAGGAGATTACTTTTACCCGATCAACAAAGATGAATTCAAGTCATGCCAAAAAAGGTCAACTGATAGATATTGGTGCAACTTGCAACATCCATTATTGATGTATGGATCAGAGGTCAGTTCTTGTGAAATGAACATGTTGCGATACAACCAAAAATTGTCAACATCGTGCGTTTTAAGAAATATGCCAGCAAAGGCATACTGGATAGAGATGCACCACATAAATACATGGATATTCAGCATGCCGCAGCAGACAACGATCAACATCATCTGTGATTTGCACCCAACACCAGTAGGAAAAAAATCTTGGAAAAAAGCGGGATAATAAAGTTGCCTTCACACTGCATGATTCAAGATCAAACAATGATCATAATCGGCCGGCAGACAATAACCAGCAGAATTGTGTCTTCATTTCTGCCATCACACAACTTGACCCTCCATTTACCGACACGTAATAAGTCAATAGTAAATGAACTGCCAGCAAACGTTCAAGGAAGTGGCAACAAACAAGCCCTTTCCAATATTGAAAAGGCAATTAATTTACAAAAGAATCAGGAACACATTCTGGCAGAAATACGCATACATAGGATTCATCAGTATTCACTTGTTGGTTCAAGTGCAATTATTCTGATGGCCGTTATCGTCATCACCATTATCATCTTGCAAAAAAGAGGAAGTCAATCCCCGACAGTTCAACACCTGTATGAAACCAAAAAATCAATCACGCCACCACTACAACCAACGCTTGATGACGCCGACTTCTGCATATCGTCCGTGTGAAGAGGCCCCAGCATGTTGTGTCCAACATTTGATGACGCCGAACAATTCGCAGTTCCCAGCAATGCATGAGAATTATTTCAAAACGCAAAGTTATTTCTATCATTCCCATGCGTTCAATTACAATTATTGTAATTGAACCTCATGACAACAAAATGTGTAGCGAGTGTTAATAAACCTTAGAATAAGAAATTGTACAGTAAGCATTATTTTAGTATATATAAGGCATTAGAATAGAATAAAGTTTTTATGTTCACATTGGACACCCAGCAATACGGTCATTTTATTTAGTTTCCCCCTCCAGCGGTAAGAACTACAATAAATCTTTATAACTGCTTTATTTACTGCTTAAACATAACTATTTCAAGCCTTCGTGCCATACCTTGTTGAAGGCTTGCGATACGTCGAGGAAAGCACTTGAACATATTTTTTTCATTTCTAAGGCTTTTTCAATTTCATGCGTTATTCTGTAGCCTTGATATATTATGGAATGGTTAGGTCTGAAACCGAATTGATGATCCGGGATCAAGACTCTTTCTGCAATTATTGGTTGTAATCGCTTCAGCAGAAGTTTCTTGAATACTTTCGATATTGTCGGCAGAAGCAACATGGGCCTATAAGATTTTTTATCATATGCGCATTTCCCCGGTTTTGGAACCATAATGACTTCAGCAACTTTCCATTGTCTTGGAACGTATAGAAGTCTAGGAGAAGCGTTTATCATATAAAGTAGCTTGACTAGTGCCTTTTTTGGTAGTTCTTTCAATATTTCGTTCTTTCAAAAAGTTTTCTTATTGTCTGTCGGAGTTCAACTAACGAAACTTTTTTCATTCTAAAGCTATCAGGTTCCGCGTTGTTCTTTAGAACGACAGCCAACGGCGGACCGTCAAAAGGCTTGAATGTTTTTTCTAAATGTTCAGCAAACAAATTCGCTTTCACTTTGTCTTCTCTTGCCCCTTCGCCATAAGCCTTTTTTATTGGTGCTGAGTGGATTATAGGTTTCTTGATAGACTTAACTGCTTTCCACAGCGAGTAGTTTGAGCTCCTATCCGCCGACAAGCCTTCAAGGTATTCACTGGTCTCAAGATTGTTAAGATCTTGCAACATTCCTTTCAGTTTGTTAGAGAGGTGGTTCAATAGGGTTTTGTCTGGGGGAGCCCTCGTGCCTTGCCATCTCCTACGCGCTCTTCTCTTTTCACGAATCAATTCTTTGATTTCGAGCGGATAAGTTTTACGTACATGCACATCGGTACTAACTGCGTTCTTTTGGGACGAAGTGTTGTTCCAAGCAGCGCTCTGAATTGCTTCAATGAATTCGTCAACTGCGGTTTCTAACTCGAAAGGAGTTTTCAATGGCACATTCAAGCCAACACCCTCCTTACAGTCCTTTCTGTAGGCGTCCCAGTTCATGTTTTTGCTAACTAATCTAGGAGCTCTTTCCATTTTCGCCAGTCTTCCACCCATCTTCAAGATTACTCCTGAGTGGTCTGAGCAAAGATCATAACACTCTTCAATTCGCGTAATGTATTTGGGGTACCCTTTAGCGATGAAAAAATCGACAAGGTCAGGCTTTTTATTCCTATCGGTTTGCCAATATGTTGGCTTACCCGTGGAGAAAAAGTCCACCCCACGCTTCATACTATTTTTGTACAGTAATCTGCTTCTTGTTGAATTGCATCGTGAACCCCAAAAAGTATGCTTCGCGTTCAAGTCACCCCCAATGATTAAATTGGACCCAATGAAGTCATACATACGATCAAGATCGTCTTCCACCAGTCTATATCCTGGCGGGAAATAACAAGATGCAATGTTATAATCTAAACAGTCAATTTATACAGAAACTGAACTGATCTGCATAGAGTCTAGCTCAGCTTCTGTGTTCTTGAAGTGCTTTATGCAGTTCTTAATATAGGGGGAGGATCCTCCTCTCGAATTTTGCGAAGGGTGATGTGCGTGATAGTCATTGTAACCTTTAAGTTTGGGTGTAGAGCCGTTTCTAAGGTGAGTTTCCGTAGTCATGCAAATATAAACATTGATTTTCCGTAGAAATACTTCTAGTTCGTCTATTTTATTCAGAAGGCCGTTTGCATTCCATGTAAGTATTTTAAGCAACTGTTTCATATTCATTTTCTGCCCCTGCAAGGTCGGGGTTAGAATAGCCTTGAGGTAGGGTATGTCTGTCGTAAGAGCCGACTAAAATCCACCGGAATAATGTTTCAACGGATGCTGTCGATGCTGCTCCATTTGGGGCAACTTTTGGCAGTAAGGTTTTAACTTATAGATGAATCTGAAGGTTAAATTAAAATCCAGAAGCGTCAGGCGTAAGGCGAATTCCTCTCCCGAAGTAATACAAAAAGAAGATAAGCCCTCTGGCTCAAACATGGCTAAACCAGAAGCGAAAATTCGTCCACCTCCCGCAATAAACATCGTCGGG
The DNA here is from genome assembly GCA_947623515.1 of Neoascia interrupta. Lineage (NCBI taxonomy): Eukaryota > Metazoa > Arthropoda > Insecta > Diptera > Syrphidae > Neoascia > Neoascia interrupta. The sequence goes on from OX392462.1 coordinate 106,234,473, forward strand.
ATAGCAGACTTCGGGAGATTGCGCAACCTTCTTGCAAACACGGTGAGAGCAGAAAACTATAAGCTTACTTCGCACCGAAATAACGTGTGGAAAGTAAATGTTGACAACGTTGATTCCTATCGCGCACTGTCTCTTAGACTGAATGCAGAAAGAATCGAGTGGTATACTTATCAAAATAAGAACGAAAAACCACTGCGAGTCATTGTAAGGGGGCTCCACCCATCATGCACAAAAGAAGACGTTGTAAAAGAGGTAAAAAATAAAGGCCTTAAAATTATTGATGCCGTCAATATCATTAATAAGGAAAAGCAACGCGCGGAAGGAGAAAGAGACACTGTGATCAGACGCGGCCTTCCACTTTTTATGCCCTCTTTTGAAAGAACTGAGAGCATCAAAGATATTTATAAAATGAAAATGATACTCAAAATCAGGGTTAAAATGGAACCCATGCGAAAGGGCAATAGACTGATACCACAGTGCAAGCGATGCCAAGAATTCAGGCACACAAGTGCCTACTGCCAAAAAGAACCACGTTGCGTGAAATGTGCCGGAAAACACTTCTCAACAGAGTGCAAAGTTGACATAAAGGCTTCAGCAGTTTGCGCCAATTGCCACGGAAACCACCCCGCGAACTATCGAGGATGCGAAGTAGCCATAGAGCTTCAAAAGGGACGAGAACCTCTTAAGGAAAATACTCAAGGTCAGAATCCAAGCCTAGGACGTCCAAAAACTGCTGAAACTCCTAAGCCAAAGACGCCAAAGCCGATCAAAAGTGCGAGATTGGCAAAGGAGGCGTCGACAAAAGGCGTAAAAGCTCCACAAAAAAGCGGCGCCAATTCAAGTGCAGCGGAGAAACCACCACTGGTCGGACCGAAATCATACGCACAGGTTGCGGCAAACGAAAACAAGGCAAGATCGCCCACAACAGATGCAGTGTCTCAGATCCTCGCTGTAATCTTGGAGAAACTTGAGGATCAGACTAAAATCAACAAAGTTATATTTGACAAACTGAGCAAGCTCGAGTTTAAGCCTCAAAAAAATTGCAAGAGAAATGAATATGAAACAGTTGTTTAAAATACTTACATGGAATGCAAACGGCCTTCTGAATAAAATAGACGAACTAGCAGTATTTCTACGGAAGAATAATATTGATATTTGCATGATTACGGAAACTCACCTTAAAAACGGGTCTACACCCAAACTTAAAGGTTACAATGACTATCACGCACATCACCCTTACCCCCTTCAGGTAGGGGTTAGAATATACCCGAGGTAAGGCATGCCTGTCGTAAGAGGCGACTAAAATCCACCCTCCGTATGCCGAGCGCGTAGCGCATACAGACCATGCAATGGACAAAACGAACGGAAGTAATACCCCAGGTGGTAATCCAGCATCACTGGCGAATCCACCCTCTTCGGAGGCAGGCTCTACGGATTCTGGGGAGAGCCATTTATTGCTTTCAAATCCCTTTATGAAGAAACCAAGGGTACCTCGATCACCACCATCTAGATCGATCATCTCCGGGAAAGGAAGTCCGCCGGTTAATCGGGACTCAGCGAAAACTAAATGCTTTGAAGCGGAAAACAACGAACTCCGCGCTAAGCTTAAAGATATGGAACGTCTCTACCATGAACTCAAAAATGAAGTAGATTCGTTACGAAAAGAAAACGAGGCTCTTAGGAATCCCCGTGATACTACAAAACGTGAGGACACGCCGAAGCGTCAAAGCGAATACGTGACAGACGAAGAAGAGCTTGCACGTGAAACTAATCCGGCTCTTAAGAAAGGATCTACCAAAAAACGAAAAATTGGGTCTTCGCCAGTAGTTGAGGCCGTATATAAACACGATGAAACACCAACCTTGTCAAAAAAAGCGACAGCGAAAATTGAAGAAAAAATTCGCCGACCGCCTGCAATAAATGTCGTTGGGGTCGCAGACTACGGAAAACTGCGAAATATCTTAAAAAATACTCTGGGGACGAAGTATAATTTAATTTCTCTTCGAAATAATGTATGGAAAGTCAATGTCGATGACTCTGATGCCTATCACGCACTTTCGCAAAAATTAAATACCGAGAATGTACAATGGTATACTTACGAAAACAAATTCGAGAAGCCGCTTCGGGTTTTCGCTAGGGGACTTCACCCAACCTGCACGAAGGAAGAAATTGTTGAAGATGTTCAAGCCCAAGGCTTTAAAATTCTTGATGCCGTGAACATACTTAAGAAAGAAAAACAACGTACGGAAGGAGAAAAAGACACCGTGGTCAAGCGCGGTCTTCCTATTTTCATGCTGACGTTCGATAGGATTGAAAACATAAACGAAATATATAAAATAAAAACAATCCTAAATATCAGGGTAAAAATTGAGCCCAAGCGAAAGGGCAATAGACTAGTACCTCAATGTAAGCGATGCCAAGGCTTCCGACATACTCAAGCGTACTGCCAAAAAGAACCGCGATGTGTCAAATGCGCCGGTGGACATCTTTCAAAAGATTGCAACGTAAGCAGTCAGGCCCCAGCGACTTGCGCCAATTGTAATGGAAGTCACCCGGCGAGCTACCGAGGTTGCGAAATGGCAATAGAGCTACAAAAACGTCACGAAACTGTTAAGCAACATATTGTAGATAGGACCACAACCCCAAAACGTTTTAGAGCTGACAAGCCGAAAACTCCAAAATCGGTCAGAAATACGAGATTGACGAGGAAAAATATACAAAATTCGCAAGAAAACGTCATCGGCCCAAGATCGTACGCTGAAGTCGCGTCACACAAAAGCAAACCTCCAGAACCTACCACAACAGATTCGGTATCTCAAATATTATTTATGATCTTGGAAAAGCTTGAGAAACAAACTAAAGTTAATCAAGTAATATTTGACAAACTGAGCGCGCTAGAGTTTAAACCTCGCAAAACGAATAACAAATCATGAATATGAAGCTCATTAACATACTTACATGGAATGCAAATGGTCTTTTAAAGAAAATCGACGAACTAGAACTATTTCTACGGGAAAAAAATATTGACCTATGCCTGATTTCGGAAACACACTTTAAGAAGGGATCCGGACCCAAAATTAGAGGTTACATCGACTACCACGCGCATCATCCATCAGAAAATTCGAGAGGCGGATCCTCTCTCTATATCAAAGACTGCATTAAGCATTACAAAAACGAAGAAATTGAGCTTGACTCTATGCAAATAACTTCAGTATCGGTAAAAATAGGTCACCTAGATTATAATATTGCCTCGAGTTATTTTCCTCCACAGTATAGGCTCGCGGACGACGATCTTACTCCCCTCTTTGACTTACTTGGGTCGAATTTTGTCATCGGCGGGGACGTTAATGCGAAAAACACCTTTTGGGGATCACGGTGCAATTCAACAAGAGGTAGAGTACTCTTCAAAGCTAGCATGAAACGTGGCATGGTTTTCCTTTCGACGGGAAAGCCAACGTATTGGCCAACCGACAGAAACAAAGTACCTGACCTTGTCGACTTCTTTATCCGAAAAGGGGTTCCCCGCCACCTAACAAATGTAGAAGAAGGCTATGATCTCTGTTCGGATCACTCGGCAGTCGTTTTGAAAATCGGCGGAAGTCTAGCAAAAAATGAGAGAGCGCCTAGGCTAACGAACAACAACACCGACTGGGATGGCTTTAGGAAATACTGTAAAGAAAATGTATCTCTACATGTACCACTTACAACCCCTTTAGAAATAGAAGACGAAGTCGATAAACTCGTTAGAACTATTCAAGACGCTGCTTGGAACAATACTTCTTTCCGGAAGACTGGAGTAAGGAAAAGCGGATCAATTTACCCGCGCGAAATTGAAGAGCTCATACGCGAAAAGAGAAAGGCTCGAAAGAGGTGGCATTTGTCTCGAGCTCCTCCTGATAAAACCATTCTGAATGGGCTATCTAACAAATTAAAGCACTTACTTCAAGATTTTAAAAGTCACGAGACTACGAACTACTTTGAAAACTTGACTGCCGATAGAGGGTCAAACTATTCACTTTGGAAAGCCGTGAAGTCCATTAAAAAGCCCATAGTACACTCGGCGCCAATAAGAAAAGATAACGGTGAATGGGTAAAAGGCGACAAAGAGAAAGCAGATGTATTTGCAGAACATCTAGAAGAAACATTCAAACCGTTTGACGGGGAACCGTTGGTTGACGATCTGTATCGCAATGCGGAAGTAGACAATTATCGAATGAAAACCGTGACACTGTCTGAACTTCGTCAAACAATCCGAAATTTGAAGAATAACAAAGCTCCAGGCTACGACCTAATTACTAGGGAAATTTTGAAGGAGCTACCGAAAAGAGCGTTAGTCAAGCTTTTCTACATCATAAACGCATCAATGAGAATTTCATACGTTCCACGGCAATGGAAAGTCGCAGAGGTAATAATGGTTCCGAAACCAGGGAAATGCCCGAACGACAAAAAATCATATAGACCGATTTCGCTTCTGCCGATTATATCTAAAGTCTTCGAGAAACTTGTGCTCAAACCACTGCAACCAATAATTGAAGAAAGACGATTGATCCGGATCACCAATTCGGCTTTAGGGTCAAACATTCAACAATTGACCAGGTCTATCGAATAACTAATGAAATTGAGAAAGCCTTAGAAGCGAAAATGATATGTTCTAAGCCTTTGATAAAGTTTGGCACGAAGGCCTAAAATATAAGCTACGGAAAGTTTTGCCGGAAAAAATGTATGAACTCTTAGAGTCTTATCTTGACAACAGACTATTTCGAGTAAGATACGGGAGCGAATACTCAGAATTCAAAGAAATACAAGCCGGCGTTCCACAAGGTAGCGTCCTCGGTCCAACACTGTTTTTACTTTTTACAAGAGATGTACCTCAAGTAGAGACATCGACTGTAGCCTATCTCGCTACGGATGAGACAGTCGAACTATCAACGGGAAAACTCCAACGCGCTTTGAATAAATTATGCGAATGGACAAAGGCCTGGCGAATCCTCCTAAATGAGACAAAATCAACGCATGTAAATTTTACTTACAAGAGGGTAATCAACTTACCTCTATTTATAAACTCGGTACAAATTCCGTACGCAAACGAGGCGAAATATTTAGGCATGACCCTAGACGCAAAACTTAAGTGGAAGCCACACGTTAAAAAGAAACGCGATGAACTTGAAATCAAGCTACGAGAACTGAATTGGCTTATCGGACGTTATTCGAAACTAAGCGTATATAACAAACTGCTATTGTATGAGCAAGTGCTAAAACCATCTTGGACGTGCGGTATACAACTTTGGGGTTGTACCAAACCAAGCAACATATCTATTTTAGAAACTTTTCAGAATAAGACACTAAGACCAATCGTAAATGCTCCATGGTATATAAGAAATAGCGATTTGTATCGAGATCTAGGCATCGCAACCGTGACCGACGAAGTAAGAAACTTTGCTCGCAAACTTCACATTCGCCTTCACGACCATTGCAACCACGAAATAATCCGAACTCTGGATCAGACAAATCTTGCACGCCGACTTCAACGAACAAGACCGTTGGATCTAGCGTCGTAAGAAGAAACCGCACATAATAATGACGCACATCACCCTTCGCCAAATTCGAGAGGAGCTTCCTCCCTCTACATTAAGAACTGCATAACCGTGGGACCACAATGACCGTAGCGGTGGTATGTAGCAGTAGTACGTAGTACAGCCGCGGAGCCATGTGGCGTAGTACGGAAAAAAATTGAACACAATGGTGTAGCGCGGCTATGTCGAACAAAAACCTCGTTTATAAACAATGGCCGAGACTCTGAGTTAAGTTGAGCTAGATTGCCGGCCTATGTTCTTCTGCACAAGCAGAGTGGAGTTAAGTGGAATTGAGCAGTTGAAATAAAAACAACAAAAAATGGAACAGAAACCATTTAATTTTCTACTCCTGCATGATCAACTTGCAAGCATACGAAATTAGCATATATATCAGCAACATTTCCAATCAATCACAAAGAACGAGAGAAGTCGAGTCGACTCGAATCGACTCAATTCCATCCAAGTTAACATGAGATCGCATCTCACTTGAAGTCTGCATTTAAACAAGGCAAGAATGACCTGACATTTCATTTGTTGTCTTTGCGTCAATTTTGTTTTGGAGTTTTCAGTGTTTCAGAAAGTTGAATCTGTTTTTACTTTGTTTAACAAAATAAATGTAAGTTTATATTTGCTAAAAGGTTTGTGCTTGTTTGATTTAAATTATTTCTAATATTGCAGCAAATGGATGATCGTGAGGAAGTAGCATTTTTGATGGCAGTAGTGCAAATGTGCTACCTTGGTCACAAATTCCTCAAGTCCCGAAAGCGGAGATGGTGGGTGCGTCGTCTATACCAAGAGCGGAAGCGTATGGGATTCTTTGAGACGACGTTCATGTCCATAAAAGATCATGACCCTGATATTTTTTTTAAATCTACTCGAATGAGCAGGACGCAATATGTTTTATTATTAAATCTTGTAAAAGGGTCTCTCAGAAAAACTTCCATTAGAAAAGCAATAGTTCCTGAATGCAGGGTGGTGTTAACACTAATGTAAACATGTCGCCTAGCAAGTATATTATGTGTTTAATTCTTCTGTTATCTGCAGGTATCTATCTCAAGGAGTTTCACCGCACTACTTGGCGTGGACGTTTCGAATGGGTGTGTCGACCGTTCGGCAAATTATTTTGGAAGTTTGCAAAGTTCTTTGGGATACGCTTTCACCCGTCTACATGACTGAACTGAACCAGGGTGACTGGAAATCTATAAGCAATCAGTTTTACGACCGATGGAACATGCCCCATTGCGTTGGAAGTGTCGACGGCAAACATGTCGCAATCAAGCGTCCTCCGAACTCCGGCTCCAAATACATCAACTATAAAGGATTCTTCAGTATCGTGCTGCTTGCCATATGTGATGCTAACTACACATTCACTGCTGTGGATGTTGGAGCATACGGGAGCCAGAGCGATGCTGGTATTTTCCGCAATTCTTCGGTTGGAAAAAAGATTTTCCAAAGTGACGTTAAGCTCCCACCAACAGAGAAACTACCGAACTCAGAAAGGGTCGTACCTTATTACTTCGTCGGTGACAGTGCTTTTCCTTTACGCCACAATCTCATGCGACCTTATCCAGGAATACTGCTTAACAAACCTGAAGAAGTTTTCAACTATAGACTTTCGAGGGCAAGGAGGATAATTGAAAACAGTTTTGGTATTCTGGTGGCTCGGTGGAGAATTTTGGGAAAAACAATTGAATTTCACCCAAAAAATGCTGATAGAGTTGTGCTTGCATGCACAGTTCTACACAACTTCCTTAAAATTACGGATTCCCAGAAGACTTATTGCCCTGAAGACTATTGCGACTCGTACGATGAAAATGGTGAGAGGATCAACGGTTTGTGGCGCCAAGAAACAAAAGAGTTGCTTTCCATTGGGAGATGTGGAAGCAACAATAGGGCAAATCAAGCGTTCGAAGTCCGGAAAACACTAACGGCTTACTTCCTTAACGAAGGAAAAGTAAATTTCCAACCATAGTGATTGTTTTTTTTTTTTTTCAAGAAAATAAAACTATTTAATTTTGAAATCTGTTGTTTTTTTATTCGTTTTGTTTTCGTAAAAGATCTGCTTGCAAGTCGCTCAAATATTGCAGCATTCCAATTTTTGCAGTATTCCGCAAATCAGTAGGAAAACTGCTAAGCTTCAGCATTAGACTCCGACAAAAAAGTTCATCCTCTGCATTTGTGGAAGCATCATTTACGAAAGATGGCAGTACAGGTCGTGGTTTCTTCATATATTCCTGGACGGACTCCATGGTGTTCATCAGAGTATCCTCTACTGATTTTTTTTTTCCTTTTTTGTTGTCCAATGGAAGAGCAGTCTTCGTTTTCATGCGCATTTTGAACAATAATCGGGCTTGGAATCGGGCGCTCCGAAATTATAGGCGTTGCAGTAGCAGAGTGCATTATAGGCGTTGACGAAGTCGAAGGCGTGGGTGCAACAAAACTCTCGTCTATAATGCAGTCTACTCCAGGAGTTGCACTTATCGGCCGAAAGATAAACTCCTGGTCCGTATCATTCGGCGTCAATGGATTTGACTGGCTTGCTCCACTCCAGATGGATTCATCAAGAGAAGATGATGAATAGTTGCTTATTGTCCTAAAGAACACAACAATCATTCCTTTATAATTATTCAACATTTGTTAATACATACAGTCTTGGCTTCAAATGCTCCCTAAGAAACTCCATCTGTTCTGCAAATTTCCAGGCATGTTCTTTATCCTCGGCAGCCTGTCCTGAGACCTTCTTTTGCTGAGTCATATGCCTTGAATAGGAGTCCCGCAAGCCCTTCCATTTCTTTTTTAGCACTTCATCTAAGAAAATGCTCAAGTTAGTACGTATTAAAATAAATATCGCCAAATATATATCCTACTTACATGGCAAGCCAAATTCATCGGCAATCTTTTTCCACTCCTGGGCTTTTTTTTTAATGTTTTTGTACAACGGATGACACAAGTTCCATAATATTTCTTTTGATTTAACAATTTCAATAAACTTTTCAACGTCCTTTTCCTCCATTGTTTACTTTGCTTGTATCGAACTGTCAACCGTGTGGCGCTGTCAACCGTGTAGCGCTACGAAAGTTAAAAGTTGGCCAACTCTTACTACCGCCACAGCTACGCGCTACCGCCACAGACACACATTGTGTGCGCAATACACTGAATACATGTGTTTTAACTTTTGACAGCCCTTACTACCGCTACTACTACCGCCACAGCTACATCACTGTGGTTCTACGGTAAAGCACTTCAAGAACACAGAAGTTGAGCTAGACTCTATGCAGATCAGTTAAATTTCTTTAAAAATTGACTGCTTAGATTATAACATTGCATCTTGTTATCCAGGATATAGACTGGTGGAAGACGATCTTGATCGTACGTATGACTTCATTGGGTCCAATTTTATCATTGAGGGTGACTTTAACGCAAAGCATACTTTTTGGAGTTCAATATGCAATTCAACAAGAAGCAGATTACTGTACAAATAGAGTATGAAGCGTGGGGTGGACTTTTTCTCCACGGGTAAGCCAACATATTGGCCAACCGATAGGAATAAAAAGCCTGACCTTGTCGATTTTTTCATCGCTAAAGGGTACCCCAAATACCTTACGCGAATCGAAGAGTGTTATGATCTTTGCTCAGACCACTCAAGAGTAATCTTGAAGATGGGTGGAAAACTGGCGAAAATGGAAAGAGCTCCTAGATTAGTTAGCAAAAACATGAACTGGGACGCCTTCAGAAAGGACTGTAAGGAGAGTGTTGGCTTGAATGTGCCATTGAAAATTCCTTTCGAGTTAGAAACCGCAGTTGACAAATTCATTGAAGCAATTCAGAGCGCTGCTTGGAACAACACTTCGTCCTAAAAGAACGCAGTTGAACTCAACGACAGACAATAAGCAAACTTAAAAATAATAAGATTCCGGGTTACGACCTGATCACTGGCGAAATATTGAAAGAACTACCAAAAAAGGCACTAGTCAAGCTACTTTATATGATAAACGCTTCTCTTAGACTTCTATACGTTCCAAGACAATGGAAAGTTGCTGAAGTCATTATAGTTCCAAAACCGGGGAAATGTGCAAATGATAAAAAATCTTATAGGCCCATATCGCTTCTGCCGATAATATCGAAAGTATTCGAGAAACTTCTGCTGAAGCGATTACAACCAATAATTGCAGAAAGAGTCTTGATTCCGGATCATCAATTCGGTTTCAGACCTAACCATTCCACAATAGATCAAGTCTACAGAATAACGCATGAAATTAAAAAAGCCTTAGAAGGGAAAAAAATATGTTCAAATGCTTTCCTCGACGTATCACAAGCCTTCGACAAGGTTTTAAATATAAGCTAAGAAGGCTTGAAATATAAGCTACGGCAAAACTTGCCGGAAGACAAGTTTAAAATATTGGAAAATTATCTTGAAAGCAGACTCTTTCGTGTTAGGTGTAGTAGTGAATACTCGAGTTTCAAGCAAATTCGGGCTGGCGTATCCCAGGGATGCGTCCTCGGTCCGACCATGTTCCTGCTCTACACAAGAGACATACCTTTAGATGACGAGACTGTCGTTGAAACGTTTGCGGACGATACGGCCATCCTGGCAACAGGCGAATCAGTCGAGTCATCAACGAGAAACCTCCAACGAGCATTGGACAGAATTTGTGTCTGGACGAAGACTTGGCGAATCGCTCTTAACGAGAACAAGTCTACGCATGTGAATTTCACTTACAGAAGGGTTAACAATTTACCTCTGTTCATAAATTCTGCACAAATAGCTTACGCAACTGAAGCGAAATATCTAGGGATGACACTGGACGCTAAACTGAGGTAGAAACCACACGTAAAGAAGAAGCGTGACGAGCTCGAGATTGGGCTAAGAGAAATGTATTGGCTTATTGGAAGATTTTCGAAATTAAGCATATATAACAAACTGCTCTTGTACAGGCAGGTGTTAAAGCCTTCCTGGACATACCAAGCCGAGCAACATGTCCATGTTGCAGACTTTCCAAAACAAGACACTAAGATCAATTGTGAATGCTCCATGGTATATTAGGAATAGTGATATTCACAGAGATTTAGGAATAGCTACCGTGAGCGAAGAAGTAACAAACTTTGCTCGAAAGCTAAATGCTCGCCTTCATGTTCATTGCAAAAATGAAATGATCCCTACTCTAAACGAGGCTCTTAACGATGTAAGCAACAAGCGACGACTACAAAGAACAAGACCCTTCGATCTAGCGACGTAGGGTGAAGCCGCACGAATGAACGGCTTAGTAGGTGCATTCACTGGAAAGCAAGGTTGCTTACCAATGCAATTGCTATCCAATGCGATTAAAACTACGGAAGCGTAAACTGCTTGTTAAGTCAACTTAGTTGTAGTCAAGAAGTATTATGAGAGAGCGAAAATTTACTACTATGAAGTGCGTTCTGGCAGTTTCATAGTGTCTCTCATAAATGGGTGGTTTTTTAGCACGTGGAAATCGGGCATAACCAAGCATAACCAATTTCGGCTACTTCGGTATTATATACCTGCTATAGTGGGCGTATTGGTATCTTTGAAAGATTTTGGAGTTTTAGCATCCGTCCACCCTAGTATTCAAAAAAAAAAAAAAAATTTTAAAATTAATTCTATAACTAAAACATGAAATTATATGAGGAAATTTAAACATGGTTTTTAACTGAGGAGGGATGAAAGGATAAGGAAGATAGTGAAGGGAAGGATGGTCATGTAGGGAAGAAGATGATGTCAGCTTAAGGGGTTACTTGGCGAGATCTTGTGATTGGGAACGTAACAGTGTCGAGAACCGCGCCCTCCGACGAGCTGTGGATGGCTACCAGCATGCCAGCGACGACACTAGGCCAAACCAACGTCCCATTACCTGCAGCTACTAGATTTCCATAAGACTTGCTCATAGGACTTCGAGTATTTTGTTAGTATCATAGACTACACAAACCGATACTGTTATGATATTTCTTTTTTTCATTCTTGTTCAATAATTTTTTTCTACTTTCTCATTTTGTTTTTAATTCATCTTTTTAAATTAATTTTTTTAATAGTAGGTAACGACTCCACACGCAATAGTTTCTTTTCATACCCCATCCCATAGGATACGAGGTATATTAAGTTAGATTCATAGTTTGTAACATAGAGAAATAATCACCGTAGACCCCCAAGACCTTAAGGGCATATGATCGAGACCGAATGGTAAGTCGAATGAGCCATGTCCGTCCGTCTGTCGGTTGTTTTTAGAGCAAGGAACTTGAGACTTTATATCTGTTCTTTCTAGGTCCCAAAGCAGTACAAGTCTTAGACTTTTTGAAATCCGCCCACTGACACGCCCACTTTACTCATTAGCATGAAAAATCAAAGTCGTTGCAGGAAGCTAGAATTTGGTCTGCGATATCCTCGCTTAAGTGTATTGTGATTGGCATTTGAAAAAAGCAAAAACCGCCCCTTGCAGGCGTAGTCATATTTAATATGCATTCTTATGAACGGTTTTTATACCCCATCCCATAGGATGGAAGGTATATTAAGTTTGATTCATAGTTTGTAACATAGAGAAATAATCTTCGTAGACCCCCAAGACCTCAAGGGCATATAATCGATTTCATACGAACTTACGATTTCTATTTGCTTGTATAGTTTTTACTTATACTTATTAAGCTGTTTAATTGTCTGCAATGATCATTAACTAGGTCTTCTAGCAGCAAACTAAAAAAACTCAAACCTCGGATGTGTTTAAGTTTGCTCTGGAAGATTCAGCATAAAACAAATTACGCTTGAAATGTGAAAAGTACCCAAACGATCTTAACCTTCGCAATCTCTATATTCAACTGTGTCGTGATGTAGCAACTGAAATTCCGATCCGATTGCTTTTAAAGACACAACCGAAAAGACAGCGGTTGTGTCTTTAAAAGCCAATATTAATTTACATGAACAAAATATGGTCTGTCAATGTACTATTGAAAAACTGTTGGAGACACCATTTTCTCAATTATGTTCTTCAGAAAAAATTGATATTGTAAGTTCTAGTAGGCCAACTCCACCTGTTCCTAATTTGATTTGTAGGGTTGCGACAAAAAGCAAATCTTTTAGTAGGCATTTTCAAACTTAAAGACATTCGAAAAATTCTTGAATCTCAAGAACTCGCCTTTAGAGGCAACGACAAAAGTCAAACATCCGATAACAGAGGCAATTACATTGAATTAATTCACTTAATTGCTAAATATGACGGGAAATTAGAACGGCATTTAGCTTCTGCTTCAGTATTTAAGGGCACTTCCAACAACATCCAGAATGATCTAATAAATTCAGTTGCAGTCGTTATTTCTGATCATATTGACAAAGAAACAAATGAAGCGCTATTTCTTGCTGTAATGCTTGACGAAGCCACAGATATCACAAAAAAGGCTCAATTGTCAGTCGTTTTCCGATATGTTTCAGTCGTTCCAGTCATTTAAATGGAACCCAAGCCAAGGTAAGAGAGGAGTTCTCAAATGCAATTTTCGTACACTGCAATGCTCACGTGTTAAACCTTGTTTTGTCACAATCCGTGCATTTCCTTCACGAAGTCATAACTTTGTCCGGACTATCATCTTTTTTTCCCAATCAACAAAAAGAACTGTTTTTTTGGAACAGATTGTTTAGCGCAGGCTCCCATCAGATGCGCCTACGAGATGGAACTATTCATCTCGGCTTGTTAACGTGGTTCATACTCATATCCATGACCTTACACTGCTGTTTGAAGAAATGATCGATGATCCGATTACTTGGGGTGCCGATGCGGTACAAGCAAGAGGATTTTTACAATTTTTAAATACTTTTAATACTGTTTTTCTCCTCAATATATTAAATGATATCTTCTCTTTCACTGATGTTTTGTTTGATGTTTTACAAACAAAATCATTTGATATACAGTATTGTTGTGATCAAATCGAGATTACAAAAAGGCGTATTTCAAATAATAGACTGCAGTTTAAAAATTTATTCGAAGCCGCCAAAAATATTGTAAGCTCAATTCCGAAACGAGGGGAGGATTTAGAAGCTGTTGAGCTACGATACCGACATATATATTTTGAAATTATTGACACGTTTTCAACTCAAATGGATGTAAGGTTCAAGTCATTGGCAGACCTTAATTTTTTAGAATTGTTAAATTCAAAAAAAAAAATAATATTTATGAAAAAAAATTCCCAGTACGAGCTTTCGAAAGTCTTAAAAAGTCATATGGTCCCTTTTTTGATTTTGTTAAGCTTAGAAATGAGTTAAATGTTTTTTATTCTAATGCTCAATTCCGCAGCATTTTCATTAAAGAATATGAAATTGAAAGATAGGTTTTCTAAAATCTTCAAATTAAGCTCATTAATTTTAACTATACCGACAACCAGCAGTTCAGTGGAAAGATCATTTTCTGCACTCAAACGGATAAAGACTTATTCGAGGAACTCGATGCTTGAGGAGAGATTGTCGGAACTAGCCTTGATTTCCATCGAGAAAACCTTACTTAAGGAAATAAAATGTAAGGACTCTTTCTATGATGGATATTGAAAATTTTTGTTAAGAAAACAAGACGTATCGAACTCACTTACAAATAGTTTCTTCCAACAATTTCTTATAATACCTAACTATGAAAAAAAAACAAAAAAAATATATAAAATGTAATAAGAAAAAAAAAAATATTAAAAAAGCAAAAAAAAATATAAAAAAAAACCGAACAAATGGGATCTTTGTCTATCACGTCCTCGTCGTGGTCCTGGTAAAACTGTGAATAGATTAAGTACGATGCATTTTCTGTAACAAAAGAAGTGAAGAACACCTTGCTGAAAGCATCACCGCACGTCACTGATGTCCGTCCGTCCGACCGTCCGTGTGTCGGTAGTTTTTAGGCCTTAAATTTTAAGCTAGGAACTTGAAACTTAATATCTGTTCTTTCTAGGTACCGAAGCAGTACAAGGGTAAAAATTTTTAAAATCCGCACACTGACACGCCAGTTTTACTTATTAGCAATAAAAAATAAAGGTTGTCGTGGCAAGCTGAAATTTGGTATGCAATATCTTCGCTAAAGTGTATTGTGATTGGCATTAAAAAAAAAAACGAATACCGCGCTCTTGTAGGCGTGGTCATATCTAATATGCTTTCTAATAAACGGCTTTTATTTGATATATATCCTTTAAATCCAAAAAACTTGCACTATAAAATGTTCATATATGTGCGTAAGCAATCAACTCAAATGAAATAATTTTTTTAGATTACTTATTTTAAGTAAATTATTGTCTCTCTTGTAAGCACCTTGTCTGACTATAAAATATCTGATCATTGCTTGACCGGGCTTGTCATTACTAGTTGTTGCAATACAAATCAGACTTCGAGGCCTAAACCGCAAAAAGCTTGTACCACTTTTTAGTAGGAAAGACAATAGAGGAAAATTGGATTGATGTTTATTGACATTAGTTCCTCTATCGCTTTTGATAAGTTTTGCAATATATTGACTTATCATGCCTCGTCTTGATCATTAACTTCTTAATGAAGACTTAATGTCTTCTAGCTTACTTACTTACTTAAGGTGGCGCTACAGTCCGGGGTGGACCTGGGCCTCAGCCAACAAGCTTCGCCAGCCAGCTCTGTCTCTAGCTAGCCGTCTCCAGTTTCGCACGCGAAGTTGGCTGAGGTCCCCTTCCACTTACGTGCGCCACCTGAGTCTCGGTGCTCCTCTACCGCGTCGTCCCTGCGGTGTGGATTCGAAGATTTTCCGGGCCGGGGCGTTGGTGTCCATCGGCTCTAGATGACCCAGCCATCGTAGACGTTGTGTTTTGACTCTTTTGGCTAGGTCGGTATCGCTGTACAGCCCGTACAGTTCGATGTTATATCTCCTCCTCCACTCTCCGTCTATGCAGACGGGACCGTAAATCGTCCGAAGAATTTTCCTCTCGAAGCAGCCTAAAGTGTTTTCATCCGCCTTTGACAGGGTCCATGCTTCTGCACCGTACAGCAGGACTGGGATGATGAGGTACTTATACATGGACACTTTAGTTGCTCGAGAGAGGGCTTTGCTACTCAATTGCCTTCTTAGCCCAAAGAAACAGCGATTGGCAAGAGTTATCCTTCGTTTGATTTCAGCGCTGGTGTCATTGTCTGAATTGATAGCGGAACCCAGGTAGACAAAGTCCCTAACTACCTCAAAGTTATAGCTGTCGATGGTGATGTTTTGTCCAAGACGTCGGTGTTGGGTGTCTTTTCTTGATGACAGCATATACTTGGTTTTGCCCTCATTGACTGCTAAACCCATATTCGCCGCTTCCGTCCCAATACTCACGAAGGCTTCACTGACATCACGCTTTGTTCTACCGATTATGTCAATGTCGTCTGCGTATGCAAGTAGTTGAACGGACTTTTGAAAGATTGTACCTCTGGTGTTGGCGCGAGAGTTCTGCACAATTCTCTCAAGTATGATGTTAAAGAAGTCGCATGACAGCGCGTCGCCTTGTCTAAATCCTTTTTTGACATCAAAGGAGTCGGTGAGGTCTTTGCCGACCTTGACGGAACAGCGTGAGTTTTCCATCGTCATCCTGCACAGACTGACGAGTTTGGCAGGGATGCCAAAGCTAGACATTGCGCTATATAGCTCGTCTCTATAGATGCTGTCATACGCGGCCTTGAAATCGATGAAGAGGTGGTGTGTATCGATTTGGAATTCCTGGGTTTTCTCCAAGATCTGCCGCAGTGTGAATATTTGATCGATGGTGGACTTTCCTGGCCTAAAGCCACACTGATATGTGCCTATCAGATTGTTGACAAACGGCTTCAGGCGTTCACACAGTACAGCAGAAAAGATCTTGTATGCGATGTTAAGAAGACTTATGCCTCTGTAGTTGGCACAACTCAGAGGGTCTCCTTTCTTCAGGATCGGGCAAACAATGCTGAGGTTCCATTCGTCGGGCATGCTTTCTTCCGACCATATCTTGCAGATGAGCTGGTGCATGCTCCTAACCAGCTCATCGCCAGCGGATTTAAAAAGTTCGGCAGCTAGGCCGTCTGCTCCGGCTGCTTTGTTGCACTTGAGCTTAGACACAGCTACTTTCACCTCCTCCAGGTCGGGTGGGCGGTATCGTTCGTATGCTTCGTCGGTAACGTCTTCGCCCGGGTTGAATGGTTCATTCTGCCTGACAGCGGTATTTGGTTCTTCCTCGCCGTTATACAGTCTGCAGAAGTGGTCTTTCCAAATCCTCTAGCAGCAAATGTCTTCTAGCAGCAAACTAAAAAAACTCAGACCCTGGATGCCTTCAAGTTTGCTCAGGAAGATTCAGCAATAAAACAAATTACGCTTGAAATGTGAAAAATACCCAAACGATCTTAACCTTCGCAATTTCTATATTCAACTGCGTTGTAATGTAGCAACTGAAATTCCGATCCTCAAAGAAAACTTCTATGGGATTAGATTTCAAAATGCTAAGGGGAATCTTAACAAAGAATGGGGTATCATCAATGGACTGCTCAATAAAAATGCAGAATTTAAAGCACCTTCCACAATTATATATAAGGATAAAATCATGTTAGACTCTGAGGAAATGGCGAATTCATTCAATAAATTTTTTTCCAATGCTGGTCTCAGACGCTCTCGAATGCAGGGTAAAGTTTAGGTTCCAATGGTTCCAATCACTGTGCGAGTGTGTGCCCAGTGAGAAAAAGGGGCCTTGTTAGTAGTTTATTTTTTGAACCCATCACTGCTTACGAGTTGCATAAGACCATAATGAGTTTAGATAACACTAATTTCTGTACAAAGGACTCGTTTTGTAATGCATTCGTAAAAAATGTTTCCCTTAACATTGTTGATGTTGTTGCATATCTTTTTAACAAGAGTGTCTACTCTGGCTCTTTTCTGCTAAGTTTAAATTGGCAGAAGTTATACCCATTTTTAAGAAGGGAATAAATAGTTATGATGTAAACAACTACCGTCCTATCTCTCTTTATCCTATTTTTTCAAAAAATTTTGAAAAGGTTATTAAGTCTAGGTTGGTCCGATATCTCAAAAAAATCTGTTTCCTTAGTCCTCAACAATTCGGCTTTAGATCTGACAGTTCTACTGAAGAAGCATTGCTTGAGCTCTGCAGTAGGGATCAGTTCTAGGTCCTTTCTTGTTCCTTATATTTATGAATTCTATTTTCACACTTAATTTAAAAAGTTTAAGAACTGGATTTGCTAACGATATTTCGTGTTTTTTTTTTCTTCCTGAATTCTCTTAGACCTGATTGCCAACATAAGTCACGACCTAGAGATCCTTAGACACTGGTTTAGTGCACATAAATTTGTCAAAAGTACTCAAACGAAAATAAGGTTTTTTTACTGCTCAGCTAAATGTTTTTGTATTGAGAGGGTACCGGTGTTTAAGTATCTTTGGCTAGAATTTGACAGTAAAATGAATTGGAGTGCTCATACGTCATTAGTTAAAAGCTATTTACTAGGAGCTACCAGGTTTATGTATCACATAAGGGCGTATTGCTCGGCGTATTTCTCAGCTCAAGGATCCTACCTCTTAAGCACCTGTACTTTTTCAAAGTCTTGAAAACCTTCTTCCAAAGAGGTGGCTATTCCTTAAACCGTAATACATACGGGCTTCGAAGTAGCGAAAGTTTCTTGGCAAACATACCATCTTATAATACAACTAACTTCTTAAATTTCTATACGTTAGCAGGACCTAGACTTTCCAATAGTACTTAGAAGTACTCGAAATCCCTTTTCTTTTTTATAACAGGTAAAAACTTGGCTCTTTAGTTCTAGCTTAATAGGAAGAAATAACTTAATAAGAGTTATCGTCTAATGCATGTTGCGAAAACTTATTTCGTGCAAAATAGCCGGCCGACATTTCGAATGTTTACATTGTGTCCGACACTTTAATGTTCCATGTTTATCCGGTCGGATTGTGATCGTCAGCTGCTGCCTTTTTGTCTTTCCGAACTACTACATATTGGGATACAATTAGAAAGCTATAATTTTATTATAGTTTCGCACAGCAACAAAGGGGAAGAAAATCCTATAGGCAGGGCGAGACATGATCGTCCTGCAGATTATTGTCCTGGAAAATTACTGGGACCACAAATCCCAGGGCAAAATTTAATTTGAATTGTATCGAATTTTAATTCGACAAAACACCGGCTTAACGGCCAAGTTCGGCAACCGCTAGAATAAGCCGTTGGTGGCCGAGCGGTTAGCGGAGCCGTTACATAAACAGTGTCGAAAGTTCCAGGTTCGAGTCCCGGTTCAGGCAGCGGAAGATAACCTTTTTCTTATCTTATTGTAATCAATAATTTTCATTGACTTTTTTTTTTTTGCTTTGTTTTCTTTGGTAGATTTAAATTGTAAATTTTGGAATTTATTTGGCGAATATAAAGTACATATATGCGTATAGTGCATGTATACATACATTACCGTAGATTTTGAAACCAATTCCTGGTAGCATTTAAATTTCATTTATAGTGTCTAGATTAAATTTATTGTAAAGTGGTTATAGGCATTTATACAGGGTGTTTCCAAATTCGATGCAAATATTTTGACACAAGATTCTTGGGTATATTTGAAGAATAAAATTGTTCTACAGTATGGGCCTATCTCAAATTTTGATACCACTTATTGGGAATTTAAGAAAACACCGACTTTGAGGTACCTTGACCCATACTAACACAAATATCTCCGCTGACACTTACAACAGGTACTTAATTTAGGACTTAAATTTTAGAAGAAATATTACTTCTTTTAACTGCATTAAAATAAAATTGATAGCTTTTTTAACTTTCGAGATATTTGCTTTTAAGTCGGATCCTTTTTCCCTGCCCATGACATTTTTTTGACTTTCAAGACACATTTCTGCGAAAAATGCGTAATAAACATATCGGTAATTTTTTTTTCTAGTGCACCTAACAATACTTAATAAAAATTCTTAAGACAAGTTACCCGAAAAACCAACAGATTTTATGATACTTGGAAAATTCCATAGCAGGTAAAATTATGAAAAACTCGATTCATAGTGTTCAATTCCTATTATTCTGAATAAAAATGCTTGTGTTTGGTTTATGTTTTTTTTTATTTCATTAAGTTAACTTTACAATCAAATAAGGTGTTCAAAGTGTCCTCCTCCATTTTGTATGCATGCTAGAGCCCGTTTTTGGATTGCGCTGTCAACGTTTATTGAGGATAACTCCTGCCTCACTTGTGACGAGGCTTGGAGAATACGATCTTCTAAATCATTTAGAGTTGATATTTCTGTAGAATTAACAAGTTCTTTCATTCTCCCCCATACAAAAAAAAATCCATAATTGTAAGGTCTGGAGATCTTGCAGGCCGGTGAACTGGTCCATTTCTTCCTATTCAACGACCAGCGTACTTTTCATCCAGCCAATTCTTAACCTCGCGACCAAAGTGGGCTGGGGCTCCATCCTGTTGAAAATATGACGAAGCTCGTTGAGTTACCGGAACATCCTCCAGTAGATCTGTTAAATCATTGCGCAAAAATTCCAGTTAGTTTGCAGAATTCAGAGTGGGAGGCAGTTTGAAGGGACCGATTAAGTTGTTTCCAATAACACCTGCCCACAAATTGACGCTTAATCTGTGTTGAAATGATGACTCTCTCCTTGTGTGTGGGTTTTCCGCAGCCCATGTGTGTAGATTGTGAAAATTTGTAATCCCATCCCTAGTAAATTGAGATTCGTCCGTCCATAGGATTCTGCTTATAAAACCGTTGTCATCCAAGTTCCGCTCTAACAACCAGTTGCAAAACTCAAGTCTCGGCTCCAAATCAATCGGAAGCAGTTCCTGCACAGGTGTATGGTGGTATGGATACAAGTTTTCCGTATGCAGGAGACGAACAATTTTATGTGTTGAAACATAAAATCGCAAGGATAAGCGCCTGATGCTGATTGATGGATCATTTGCAACCGCTTCCAGCATTCTTTCATCAACTGCAATTCTTCCTGGTGAAGCTCCTGCGTTAGG
This sequence comes from Neoascia interrupta, assembly GCA_947623515.1. NCBI lineage: Eukaryota > Metazoa > Arthropoda > Insecta > Diptera > Syrphidae > Neoascia > Neoascia interrupta. The sequence continues at coordinate 106,255,020 of OX392462.1, forward strand.
TTGTCTTGTTGAAACAGATCCCGTTTCCCGAAGTCTTCGAAACGAATTTGTAAATACGCGGGGATTAGGTACTCTTCGGTTAGGATAAAGCTGATGGTATCTTTGTTGTGCTCTAATAGAACTTCCGTTGCACATCCCATAAACGTAGATAATATCGGCGTTTTCTTCGTTTGTAAAAGATGCCATTTCAAGTAGGGTTTCTTAACAACTGTTGTGTCACCTCGGCTTCAAAAATGACTTTGATGGATTAAATTTTGTTTTCTAACCTTTTATACAATTTACATTAGGTAAATTTTCCAACTAGGCGACCAACCTCAAACTTAGTCCTTTTTGGGATTTAACAGAAAAATGATAGGGAAATTACCTTTTTATCAGGTAGTCTGATAAAATTGTAAAATTGTCGAAAAATCGTTCTTGTTGTCAATTGCGGTTAAAAAACTAGGTAACAAATCATATTTCCACCTTATACCTGTCGCGGCTTCGTGAAAAGAGTTTTTCATAATTTTACCTGCTATGGAATTTCCCAAGTATCATAAAATCTGTGGGTTTTTCGGGTAACTTGTCTAGCAATTTTTATTAAGTATTGTTAGGTGCACTAGAAAAAAAAATTACCGATATGTTTATTACGCATTTTTCGCAGAAATGTGTCTTGAAAGTCAAAAATGTCATGGGCAGGGAAAAAGGATCCGACTTAAAAGCAAATATCTCGAAAGTTAAAAAAGTCATTAATTTTATTTTAATGCAGTTAAAAGGAGTACTATTTCTTCTAAAATTTAAGTCCTAAATGAATTACCTGATGTAAGTGTTAGCGGAGATATTTGTGCTAGTATGGGTCAAGGTACCTCAAAGTAGGTGTTTTCTTAAATTCCCAATAAGTGGTATCAAAATTTGAGATAGGCCCATACTGTAGAACAATTTTTTTCTTCAAATATACCCAAGAATCTTGTGTCAAAATATTTGCATCGAATTTGGAAACACCCTGTATAAAATACGTATCAAACGCCGTGGGAGCAACATCTATGCAGTGGGCTTTTCATCGATAGTTGCGGTTTTATTTACCGGTGAGTCATTTGCTTACCTATGTTATTTTAATTAAGGCACATATAAAGAGAGTCTAAACGTGCATAGACTAACACTGCAGTCGCACTAAGTAAAGCCAAGTAATTTTCAAGAAATTTTTTTTTTTCAATGCAAAGACAAAGTTTATATTTAAATAAGTTTTATTTAGAATTCTTAAAGAAATTAAAGCAAAATTAAAGCTTAATTAAAACTAGATTAAAATTAAAGCTAAATTAAAACTAAAGTAAATTTAGGTTAAAGTAAACTTAAAGTTAAAGTAATATAAAATTAAATTAAAGTAAAGTAAATATAGTTTTGTAAATTTTAACAATGAATTCTAAAATTAAAACATGAAATTATATGAGGAAATTTAAACATGGTTTTTTAACTGAGGAGGGATGAAAGGATGAGGAAGATAGAAGGGGATAGGGAAGAAGAAGATGCCAACTTAAGGGGTTACTTGGCGAGAGAAGTAACCATGGTAGGGTGGGTAAAGAAAGATTTCTCGCGACATCTTAACACCGTGATATCAAGCAAGACTGGCATGATCTTGTGATTGGGAACGTAACTGTGTCAAGAACCCGCGCCCTCCGACGAGCTGTGGATGGCTACCAGCATGCCAGCGACGACACTAGGCCAAACCAACGTCCCATTACATGCAGCTACTAGATTTCCATAAGACTTGCTCATACGACTTCGAATATTTTGGTAGTATCATAGACTACACAAACCGATACTGTTGTAATATTTCTTTTTTTCATTCTTGGTCAATAATTTTTTTCTACTTTTTCATATTTTTTTTAATTCATCTTTTTAAATTAATTTTTTGAAAAGTAGGTAACCACTCCACACGCAATAGTTTCTTTTTCTTTGTGAGTTTATGAATTTAATTCTCGTAATTTTAATTGCCTTCAACGATGCATTCGACACTATTTATACCCCATCCCATAGGATAGGAGGTATATTAAGTTTGATTCATAGCTTGTAACATAGAGAAATAATCTCCGTAGATCCCCAAGACATTAAGGGCATATGATCGAGACCGAATTGTAAGTCGAATGAGCCATGTCCTTCCGTCTGTCGGTTGTTTTTAGGCCTTAAATTTTGAGCTAGGAACTTGAGACTTGATATCTGTTCTTTCTAGGTCCCGAAGCAGTACAAGTCTAAGACTTTTTGAAATCCACCCACTGACACGCCCATTTTACTTAGTAGCATGAAAAATATAAATTGTCGTAGAAAGCTGAAATTTGGTATGCAATATCCTCGCTAAAGTGTATTGTGATTGGCATTTAAAAAAAACGAATACCGCCCTTTTAGTTTAAGTTCGTTCGTTGTGGGGTACGCACGTTATCGAAACTTCTCCCTGTGTTAGTATTTTTTCTGTCAACTTGCCTCGTCTTAAACTACCATGTCGTGTTCAATTTGTAACTTAAAAATAGACAGAAGCATTAAAGACAAAGTAGAATGTTGTGAATGCAGGAGTGTATTTCATGGCGATTGTGTGAAAGTGACGTTGGTTGAAATAGATTTCATGAAAAGTAACAAAAAAGTATGGCGTTGTTCTTTGTGCACTAGCCAACGCCACAACTCAATCGCAGGCGCCCCGGCTACAATCAAATCTGCACACAAAGTTACACCCAATGAAACCGCTGTTCAAACAAAAGCTGGAACATCTTCTACAGCATCAATCGTTATTCCTCAAAACGATCCCCCGATAACTTTGGATATGGTCTAAGCTAAGCTACTATCAGTTGAAAAATTTCAACTAAAACACATTGAAGCTCTTCAAGAAAAAAACATTAAGTGTGAAGAAAGAATTAGCGTACTCGAACACAAGGTGAATCACCTTGAGCAACAACTGTTAGAAAACAACTTGGAGATCTTCAATGTTCCCAATTATGCCGCTAATAAAGGGTGATTTTTTAGCTGGTTTGGTTTTGGCAACACTGGTTTTGACAGCTGACGTGTGTTTAGTACCTTGTGTCACTGTCAAACAGCTTCAGTTTGGTTTGCAATTTAACCATGGATCGTCTTACAAATGAACAACGCTTGCAAATTATTGAATTTTACTATCAAAATTCGTGCTCGGTTCGAAATGTTCATCGCGCGCTGCTTCCATTTTATGGTCGGCGAGTTTGGTGAACAGTTGATTTCACGTTTCGGGCCGGTCAATTGGCCGCCTAGATCGTGCGATTTGACACCATTAGATTATTTTTTGTGGGGGTATGTCAAAGCTTATGTCTATAGGGACAAGCCCGCTTCGATTGACGCACTGGAAGCCAACATCCATGCATTCATTCGTGAGATACCGGCCGATATGTGTGAAAGAGTATGCCAAAATCGGACTCAGCGGATGGGCTACCTGAGACGCAGCCGCGGTCAACATTTGCATGAAATTATCTTTAAACATTAAATTGCAAGGTTCAAACTATCGATTTAAATAAATATTTCATTAATTTTTTTGAATTTTTTGTGTTTTTTTTTTAAAAAAAAGTTCTCAACCTCTTAAAAAATCACCCGTTACATCGAACATCGATGATGCCGTCAAAGTATTTCGCGAAGGCTTGAACGTGAGCGTTGAAAAAGAGGAGATCGACTACTGCTACATAAGGAAAATCAAAACCGTAGACAGTAGACAGAGAGCTGGTGGCACTCCGAGTCAATCAAACTGCAGCGTGGAAAATGTTTTGCATGTGCGACTTGTGCGGGGGCATGTAAAGGAAAAAATAATGCAAGCCAAGCAAGCGCATCGGCAAAATCAACCAAGCCGAGCCTCAAAATATGTATATCAACGATTGTCTGTCATACTACGCTATTGATCGCCAGCTACTAAGATCTGCATCAGCTGTGAAGGTGTCTAAGGGATTCGACTTCTTTTGGACTAGAGGAGCCAACATCTACATGCGAAAGAAGGTAGGAGATAATATAATAAGAATTACTTGCACCGCTGACCCAGATAAGTTGTAGTTTGTTTAGTTTTTTTCACTATGAATTCTGAAAGCTGTATTAACATTACCAATTATCACCTTTCTTCTTATAATGCTTGTGATAATGACTTTGCTCCTCCAATTTTAATAGAATCATTTTGTATACATCAAAACATTCGCAGCCTTAGGGCGAATTTGGATAACTTCTTAGTAGAACTCGAGTGCTAAGAAAAATTACCAGTTGTTATTGTGCTTACTGAAGGGATTACTGAAGGGATCTGGATTTTTAAATGTGAACTGGATTCATATAATATTCCTGGGTATAAAATTTTTGTCAGTTGCAATGAATCATATGCGGCTGGCGGATTAGTCGTCTTTACAAGAGATAACTCTGGGTGCGAGTGTTCCAACATCGACTGTAGAAGTGCAGACATAACAAAAATTGAGTTTTCTTTTAATAATCAGTTTTACACGATTCTAAGTACATACATGTTGCACATGTTTAGGAAAAGTGATTTCTTAGATGAGTTGAGGGATATTCTGAGTGTCACTTAATCTAAAAATTTAGTTGTGTTAGGTGACATCAATATTGATACTCTTAGAACATCTGACACGGAGGATTATTTATTACTAATGGCGTCGCATGGTCTGAAAAGCATAATCAGTCTTCCTACTCGTGTAACATCTTCGACGATCAGTTGTCGATCAGTTGCAACAAATCAAAATTTAATGGTGAGGCACATGACTATAGAGTCACGGACCACCATTTTTGAAAGTTGAATTTGTATGAAAGTCGTCTTGGTACTCAAAACAACTCCCGGTGTAGGAAAAAAGTACAGATTACGAAAAGCTTTGCGACCGGCTTAGGTTGGAGTTTTGGGAACCAGTTTTTGTGGAGAGCGACCCATCCTCAGCATACAACTTGTTATCTTCAATTTTAAATAATCATATCAACGTCTGCACTAGTGTCACCTTACAACAAAGAGGTAAAAAGTTTATTAAGCCCTGGATGACGAATGCTCTGCTGGAAAAAATAAAACTGAAAAATTATTTTGCTAAAAAATGTAAAAAAAATCACGAAAGTAGACGCCTAAAAAAATGTTATGACAAGCTGTGTAAAAATAACAATAAAACTTATTGCCGAAACTCGTTATAGTTTTTACACCAATCAACTAATCAGATCTAGGGGTAACGTTAGACAGGAATGGAGAGTAGTTAATTGCATCTTAGGAAAGGAAACAAAAACAAAAGACCTAGTAAGACTTCACGATATCCACAGCACCAACGTAGGTGTTTCAGATCCAAATATTGTCGCTAATAGGTTCAACGAATACTTCACCAATATATCGGAAAAATTGAAACCGACCGTCCCCTTGTGTAAAAATTGCAGTTGTAGTATCTCGTCAGGTCTTGTTGCAGACAGAAAACAAACAGAGAGTTTTCACTTTGAGGCAATTGATGCTTTTGAAATTCATAGGCTAATCATGTCACTGGAAAACAAGCATTCTTGCACTAGTGATGGCATCTCTAATACTGCACTGAAAAAAATTGCTTGGTACGTCGTAGATGTTTTAAGTTACTTGTTTAACCTGAGTGTATGTTGTGGTGTTGTTCCCGCAGCTTTAAAATGTGCTGAAGTTTTTCCACTTCATAAGAAAGGTAATCGCAGGGAAACTTCCGCTTATAGACCAATTTCATTGCTACCTTCGTTTTCGAAGCTTTTCGAAAAACTTATAAAAAATCGATTGGTGTCGTTTTTGTCTAAAGTTGATTTTTTCGTGGATAGTCAATTGGCTTTCGACCAGGATTGTCAACAGAAGATGCTATCCTTATTGTTGCTGTCAACTGTATAACGGGTTTAATGATAACAGGTTCACTATGGGTCTGTTTATTGACATGACGAAAGCCTTCGATATGGTCGACCATGAAATTCTTTTGAACAAGCTTAACCATGTTGGATTTAGAGGATTTATGCACCATTGGCTTAAATCGTACCTAACTAAGAGAGAGCAAATGGTTAGGATTAGTGTTGTCCTTAGTTCAAAGCGTAAGCCCAAAAATGGTGTTCCACAAGGCTCTGTACTAGGTCCGCTTTTGTTTTTAATATTTATTAACTCACTCCTTCAGCAGAAGTTCAATGGTTATCCGACAACCTTTGCTGACGACATAGCTTTTTTAACTTACCACGGGCTCACTTATTCTGCATGCATTTTTTAAATGCATGAAGACTTGCAAACGCTAAGGTACTGGCTTACCTTTCATGAGCTTGTTATCAGCGAAAAAACTAAAATTATGTCATTTAGCCCAACGGGTAGTAGCTTAGTAGACTTCAATTCATACTTTCATGCATACGATTGCAAACAGTTTAGTTTACCTGTCAATTCGTGTGGCAAAACAAACTTATTGACAGCAGATTAAATTGGAAACCTCATATTCAGTCTATTAAGTACATTTGATGCTTGTCACTCGTAAAATGTATCATTTAAAGCCTTACTGTTCACAACGGGTTCTCAAAATGATTTACAATGGTCTGGCCAACTCAAAATTGCAATATGGCCTTGTTAGTTGGGGTGGAGCTTACGTTAGTTCGTTTGGATCATTGTTGACTGGGCAAAAACATCTGATAAGAATAGTTTGTGGAAAAGATCCTTTCACACATTCATTGGCTCTTTTTCGCGATGTTAAGATCTTGCCATTAAGACACCTCTATGTTTTTAAGGTTTTAAGGGAGTTTTTTAAGCGAAGTGAAAACTTAGGCACAAGATTCACAAGCATATAGTTTACGTGAAAACTTGGCATTCCGTAGACATTATTTAGTTTACTTTTTGTAGATAGTTTTTTTTTTTATTCTGTTGTTCCCCACATCAGATACCCTTTGTAACTTCTTATAGTTTGTAGCAGCCTGGCAACTCTAATGCTGTATAGCAGACTGGCAAGCCTAGTCGAAGTACATAAGCCACCGTTGACTCGAAAATCTTTTCATCGCACCAGAATCCCGCTCCGAACTTTCTTCAGGCAATTATGAGGTGACAGTGAGCAGTTCTTTCCCAACTCACCAATCGGTCGTATACACATTCGATGTAAAAAAACTTATTTCTTTTCGCCAATTGTAATTTTAGTTATTAAGTGATTAAAGTAGTTTGTAATTCTTTTGAACAAGCGCGTTTTATTTATGTAGGCACTCCACCACAAATTGGTGACCCCGAACGAAGCTTACCCTTCTTCATACACTGCGTGTAATCGAGAAAAACAAAATTTGATAATACATACATAGCATCGCTACATAAATTTCGTAGGCGCGATTTTTTTCTCTACACGCGGGATGGGTGAAGAAAAAAAAAAATGATGCAAAACTTTCCTCAGAGCCGGGTACTTCTTCTGGAAACGTGGGTACTTCACCTGGAAACGTGGGTACTGAGTCCGATGCTGCACCTGAGGTACAAGACCTATGGGCGCATAATTTTAATGTGACGCGAATTAAGACTGAAGAATTTTTCACGTCAGATCCTGAGCTCTGGTTTTTCCTGTTGGAGTCCCAGTTTGCGGTCAACAGAATCACATCAGACACTACAATGTACCACACGGTGGTCTCGCAGCTCAACCAGACTGTAGCAGAGAAAGTGCGCTCGTTTTTGCGCCAGCCACCAACGACGGGTCGATATGTTGCACTCAAGCAAAGGCTCATTAAGGAATTTACGCCCAGCGACCAGGGGCGAATCAAAAAACTTTTGTCGCAGATGGATCTCGGCGATGAAAAGCCGTCACAACTGCTGGAAGAGATGCGCAATCTTGCAGGCGAGACCTTGGAGGACAAATTCCTTACTACGCTTTGGTTAGGTTGTCTCCCAGTTACGTTGCAACAAATATTATCTCCCTGGAGCGACGAAGTTTTGGACAAGGTTGCGAAAATGGCTGATGGAATAATGGAAACGACAAATATAAATGCAGTGTGTAGTGCAACCACATCGCTTGGTAGATCTTTTCAAAGCGATTTGGAACAAGCGGTAGGTAAATTGACATCTCAGTTGGATGACTAATGCCGTCGTTTACAAAGATTCGAAAGAACAAATCATCGTTCGCGGACTCGCACACCCTCGCGTAGTAGGCAGCAAAATGCATCTCAACAGCGTGTCGAGGAGGAAAATGCTGTATGCTGGTACCACAGTCGCTTTGGGCAACAGGCCACAAAATGTCGACAACTGTGCCATTTTGCAGTTTCACCAGCGGGAAACTAAGTTGCCGAGCTCAAGTAAAGGCTAACCAGCTCGGCGCTACATCTGCACGCCTTTTCTTGTATGACGAAGCAACTGGACGGAACTTTTTGGTGGACACGGGCGCTGACGTTTCGATCGTACCTCCCAGTAGACGTTTTCCCGAGAAGAAAATAAATCAGCTTAAACTATATGCAGCAAACGGTTCGGAAATCAGGACCTATGGACAAGAACGACTTGTTCTTTCGCTTGGTTTAAGAAGGAACTTCTCTTGGCACTTCACGGTAGCGGACGTCCAGGTTCCTTCAATAGGCGCAGATTTTTTAAAATTCTACAACCTGTCGGTCAATTTACGCAGTCATATGCTGATAGATAACTCCACAGAATTGCACAGAGTCGGCCGCATCGATCTATCAGACGCCCCACAGGTAACAGCAATTAATCAGAATAATCAATTCTTTTCTCTTTTAAGAGAGTTGAAAGATATTCTGAACGAACAGCCATCGAAGCAACTGCAGTGCAAGACAGGTGTCACACATTGCATCGTAACGAAAGGTCCTCCCGTAGCTGCAAAACCACAACGCCTTTCACCAGAAAAACTTGCAGCCGCTTAAGCTCAGTTCCAAGAGCTCATGTCCCTTGGAATTTGCAGACCATCGAAAAGCCAGTGGGCTTCGCCGCTTCATATGGTGCGCAAGAAGGACGACACATGGCGTATATGCGGGGATTATAGAGGTTTGAATGCGGTGACGACACCGGATAAATATCCTATAGGGCATACACAGGATTTTTTACACATAGTACACGGTTGCACAGTGTTCAGTACGGTCGACCTGAAAAGGGCATATCATCAGGTGCCATTGGAGACAGAGGACATTCCGAAGACTGCAATCATAACGCCCTTCGGACTCTTTGAGTTTATCGTCATGACGTTTGGTCTTAGGAATGCAGCGCAAACGTTTCAACAAATGATGGATGACATACTGCGGGACTTGGACTTTGCAGTAGCCTACATCGATGACATACTGGTCGCATCTAAGACACTGGAGGAGCACAGGAAGCATCTATCAATTATTTTCACACGGCTTCAAGAAAATGGATTGGTATATAACTTATCCAAGTGCATGCTAGGGATGTCAAATTTTGAGTTCCTTGGTCATTTGGTCACTGCCGAGGGTCTTAAACCTTTGCCGAGTAAGGTCAACGCGATTCGAGAGTTTAAGAAGCCTAAACTTGGCCAAGATCTTCGCCGTTTCCTGGCAATGATCAACTTTTATAGACGTTTCATTCCGATTGCCATTGTTTTTCAGGATCGCCTACAAGTTCTCATTGAGGGCAATGTACGGAACGATAAACGAATTGTCAGCTGGACTAGAGACGCCGAGGCCGCATTTGAGGAGTACAAGGAAGCACTGTGCATGGCTACGATGTTAGCGCATCCTGCAAAGAACGCAACAATCTCACTGTCAGTAGATGCCTCTGACTTTGCTATCGGAGCTGTGCTGAATCAAACATATGATGGTGACACGAAGCCCCTAGCATTCTTTTCGCGAAAACTTTCTACCGCACAAAAAAGATATTCCACTTACGACAGAGAATTGCTGGCTATCTACGAAGCAGTGAAGTATTTTCGGCAGCTATTGGAAGGACGGACGTTTGCTATATATACGGATCATAAGCCTTTGATCTTCACTTTTCGGCAAAATGCGGACAAGGCCTCACCTAGACAAGCCAGACACTTGGATTTTATCAGCCAATTCACGACAGATCTTCGCCATGTTGCTGGTAAGGATAATATTATCCCAGACATCCTTTCAAGAATTGAAGCAGTAGGGAGAAGCAGCATCAATTCTGACGAGTTGGCCTTAGACCAAAAAATCGACGAAGAACTTCAGGAGTTAATGAAAACCAACAAAACATCCCTGGTGTTAAAAGCAGTCGCAAATGAAGAAGCTTCAACTACTCTGCTTTGTGACATATCAGGTACGTACATTCGACCGTTTATAACTAAAAGGTTTCGAGATATCGTTTTAGCAAACGTACATGGGCTAGCTCACGTGGGTGCTCGAGCAACTTTAAAGATGTTACAGCAAAGGTTTGTTTGGCCCAACATGCGCAAGGATTGTGCAAAGTTCGTCAAGCACTGCATAGCTTGCCAACGCTCAAAAATTCATCGGCATAACAAGGTACCGCTTCAGATGTTCGATTCTCCGACAGAACGATTGGATCACCTTCACATTGACCTAGTCGGACCACAACCACCATCAGATGGACACACGTACCTGCTGACAATAATCGATAGAGGTACTCGTTGGACAGAGGCAATTCCCATCAGCGACATTACTGCAGAGAGCGTGGCTAGAGCTTTCATATCAGGTTGGGTGTCGCGATTTGGCGTTCCGTCACGAATAACCTCAGATCGCGGACGGCAGTTCGAATCCTATCTCCTACGTGAGCTCAACAAGATGCTGGGCGTTCACCACTTAAAAACAACTGCATATCATCCTCAGGCGAATGGGTTAGTGGAACGTTGGCATCGTTACTTAAAGTCCTCCCTCAAAACGAAAATGACTGCAAGGTGGTCGGAAGAGCTTCCACTCATACTTTTGGGCCTATGAGTCGCTTGCAAGGAGGATTTGAACGCTTCACCTGCCGAAATGCTTTATGGTAAGACCTTAAAAATACCTGGCGAATTTTTTCTTTCTCGGCAGGAAAATATTACCGATGCTGATTTTGTGAGACGCTTGTCTCAGACATTAGACAGATTCCGTCCTGGCTTGAACCGACACCACAGTTCGTCCAGAAAATTTTTCGTGCAGCCCGAGCTTTCTTCCTGCACGCACGTTTTTGTAAGAGTTGATGCCGTGCGTAAACCACGTCAACCACCATACAACGGTCCCTTCAAGGTGTTGGAAAGACGTGAGAAGTACTTCAAAATCAGCATGAACGGAAAAACCGAAAAAATATCAGTCGATCGTGTTAAGGCCGCTTTAAACAAAGCAGTAAACAACGAGCAAAGGCAGTATAAAACTCGCGCCGGGAGATTAGTTAAGGTACGATTACCAGCGACCTTCTGACTAGAGGGGGAGTAGTGTAGCAGCCTGGCAACTCTAATGCTGTATAGCAGACTGGCAAGCCTAGTCGAAGTACATAAGCCACCGTTGACTCGAAAATCTTTTCATCGCACCAGAATCCCGCTCCGAACTTTCTTCAGGCAATTATGAGGTGACAGTGAGCAGTTCCTTTCCAACTCACCAATCGGTCGTATACACATTCGATGTAAAAAAACTTATTTCTTTTCGCCAATTGTAATTTTAGTTATTTAGTGATTAAAGTAGTTTGTAATTCTTTTGAACAAGCGCGTTTTATTTATGTAGGCACTCCACCACAAGTTAAAGGCCATTAGCACTGACTTAAGTCAAAAATGGTCTATTTTTATTTTCCTATTAATATAAGTATCATTGTTAAAATAATTTTAAGTTCACACCTTTATAATGTATTTTAAGCGGAAAATGAATAAAAATCAATCAATCAATCGCCCTCTTGTAGGCGTGGTCATATTTAATATGCATTCTAATAAACGGCTTTTATTTGATATATTTGCTTTAAATCCAAAAAAAACTTGCACTATAATATGTTCAGATATATGCGTAAGCCATCAACTCAAATGAACTAATTTTTCCCATGCCCACTTTTGGGGGCGTTTTTAAGTAAATTTTTGTCTCTCTTGTAAGCACCTTATGTGACTATAAAATATCTGATCATTGCTTGACCGGGCTTGTCATTACTAGCTGTTGCACTACAAATCAGACTTCGAGGCCTAAACCGCAAAAAGTTTGTACCACTTTTCACTATGAAAGATCTAATGTACGGCTTATAGAGGAAAATTGGATTGATGTTTATTGAAATTAGTTCCTCTGTCGCTTTTGATAAGTTTTGCAATATATTGACTTATCATGCCTCATCTTGATCATAAACTAGGTCTTCTAGCAGCAAACTAAAAAAACTCAAACCCTGGATGTGTTTAAGTTTGCTCAAGAAGATTCAGCATAAAAACAAATTACGCTTGAAATGTGAAAAACACCCAAACGATCTTAACTTTCGCAATCTCTATATTCAACTGTGTCATGATGTAGCCATGATGAAATTCCGATCCTCAAAGAAAACTTCTAAGGCATTAGATTTCAAAATGCTAAGGAGAATCTTAAGAAGGAATGGGGTATCATCAATGAACTGCCCAATAAAAAAGCAGAATTTAAAGCACCTTCCACAATTATATATAAGGATAAAATCATGTTAGACTCTGAGGAAATGGCGAATTCATTCAATAACTTTTTTTCCAATGCTGGTCTCAAACGCTCTCGAATGCAGGGTTAAGTTTAGGTTCCAATCACTGTGCCAGTGTGTGCCCAGTGAGAAAAAGTTGCCTTATTAGTAGTTTCTTTTTTGAACTCATCACTGCTTACGAGTTGCATAAGACCATAATGAGTTTCGATAACACAAATTCCTGTACAAAGGACTTTCGAATGCATTTGTAAAAAATGTTTCCCTTAACATTGCTGATGTTCTTGCATATCTTTTTAGCAAGAGTGGCTCTTTTCCGCTAAGTTTAAAATTGGCAGAAGTTATACCCATTTTTAAGAAGGGAAATAGTGATGATGTAAACAACTACCTTCTTTTCTCTCTTGCTCCTACTTTTTCAAAATCTTTTGAAAAGGTTATTAAGTCTAGGTTGGTCCGATATATCAAAAAAATCTCTTTGCTTAGTCCTCATCAATTCGGCCTTAGATCTGAAAGTTCTACTGAAGACGCATTGCTTGAGCTCTGCAGTAGGGATCACTTCTAGGTCCTATCTTGTTCCTTGTACTTATGAATTCTACTTTCAACCTCAATTTAAAAAGTTTAAGAAATGGATTTGCTGACGATATTTCGTGTTTTTTTTCTTCCTCAAATACCTTAGACCTGATTGCCAACATAAGTCACGAAATAGAGATTCTTAGACACTGGTTTAGTGCACATAAACTTGTCATAAGTACTCAAACGAAAATAATGGTTTTTAATCTATCCGGTAAGATCGTCCCATACCACGACCATATTTTTCACAGTACTTTTTGTTGTCGTGTAAATGTTAGCCCTACTAAGTGTGGCGCTTCAAACAAGACAGTTTTGTTCGATGTTGACAAGAACTGCTCAAATGTTTTTGTATTAAGAGGGTACCGGTGTTTAAGTATCTTGAGCTAGAATTCGACAATAAAATGAATTGGAGTGCTCATAAGTCATTAGTTAGAAGGTTTTTACTAGGAGCTACCAGGATTATATATCACATTAGGGCGTATTGCTCGGCTCGTCTTCTTCATACCGTCTGTTTGGGCTAGTACAAGCCAAACTACAATATGGACTAGTTTGTTGGGGTCAAAACGCACGGATCATAGCTTTGTGCTATTTCTCAGCTCAAGGATTCTACCTCTTAAGCACCTGTGTTTTTTTAAAGTCTTGAAAACCTTCTTCCTAAGAAGTGGCTATTCCTTTAACCGTAATACATACGGGCTTCGAAGTAGCTAAAGTTTCTTGGCAACTAACTTCTTAAATTTTTATACCTTCAGCAGAACCTAGACTTTTCAATAAGTTACCAATAGTACTTAGAAGTACTCGAAATCCCTTTTCTTTTTTAAGACAGGTTGAAAATTTGGCTCTTAAGTTTTAACTTAATAGAAAGAAATAAATTAATAAGAGTTATCGTCTAATGCATGCTGCGAAAACTAATTTCGTGGAAAATAGCCGGCCGACATTTCGAATGCTTACATTGTGTACGTCACTTTAATGTTCCATGTTCATCCGGTCCGATTGTGATCGTCAGCTGCTGTCTTTTTGCCTTTCCGAATTACAATTTTTTTTTTTTTTTTTTTTTAATACTAGGATGAACGAAGGCAAACTCCAAAATCTTTCAAAGATACCAATACGCCCTCTATAGCAGGTACATAATACCGAAGTAGCCGATATTGGTTATGCCCGATTTCCACGTGCTAAAAAACCACCTATTTATGAGAGACACTATGAAACTGCCAGAACGCACTTCATAGTAGTAAATTTTCGCTCTCTCATAATACTTCTTGACTACAACTAAGTTAACTTAACAAGTAGTTTACGCTTCCATAGTGTTAATCGCATTGGATAGGTTGCTTTCCAGTGAATGCACCTACTAAGCCGTTCATTCATGCGGCTTCACCCTACGTCGCTAGATCGAAGGGTCTTGTTCTTTGTAGTCGTTGCTCGTTGTTAACATCGTTAAGAGTCTCGTTTGGAGTACGGATCATTTCATTGTTGCAATGAACATGAAGGCGAGCATTTAGTTTTCGAGCGAAGTTTGTTACTTCTTCGCCCACGGTAGCTATTCCTAAATCTCTGTGAATATCGCTATTCCTAATATACCATGGAGCATTCACAATTGCTCTTAGTGTCTTGTTTTGGAAAGTCTGCAACATGGACATGTAGCTCGGCTTGGTACAACCCCAAAGTACAAGAGCAGTTTGTTATATGTGCTTAATTTCGAAAATCTTCCAATAAGCCAATACATTTCCCTGAGCCTAATCTCGAGCTCAGTGTCATACCTAGATACTTCGCTTCATTTGCATAAGGTATTTGTGCAGAATTTATGAACAGAGGCAAATTGTTAACCCTTCTGTAAGTGATATTCACATGCGAAGACTTGTTCTCGTTAAGAGCGATTCGCCAAGTCTTCGTCCAGACACAAATTCTGTCCAATGCTCGTTGGAGGTTTCTCGTTGATGACTCGACTGATTCACCTGTTTCCAGGATGGCCGTATCGTCCGCAAACGTGGCCACGACAGTCTCGTCATCTAGAGGTATGTCTCTTGTGTAGAGGGAAACTCGAGTATTCACTTCTACACCTAACACGAAAGAGTCTGCTTTCAAGATAATTTTCCAATATTTTAAACATGTCTTCCGGCAAGCTTTGCCGTAGCTTATATTTCAAGCCTTCGTGCCATACCTTGTCGAAGGCTTGCGATACGTCGAGGAAAGCACTTGAACATATTTTTTTCCCTTCTAAGGCTTTTTCAATTTCATGCGTTATTCTGTAGACTTGATCTATTGTGGAATGGTTAGGTCTAAAACCGAATTGATGATCCGGGATCAAACGTCTTTCTGCAATTATTGGTTGTAATCGCTTCAGCAGAAGTTTCTCGAATACTTTCGATATTATCGGCAGAAGCGATATGGGCCTATAAGATTTTTTATCATTTGCGCATTTCCCCGGTTTTGGAACCATAATGACTTCAGCAACTTTCCATTGTCTTGGAACGTATAGAAGTCTAAGAGAAGCGTTTATCATATAAAGTAGCTTCTTATTCTAAAAAGTAGCTCTTTTAATATATCGCCAGTGATCAGGTCGTAACCCGGGGCCTTATTATTTTTAATTTTGCTAATTGTCTATCGGAGTTCAACTAACGAAACTTTTTTCATTCTAAAGCTATCAGGTTCCGCGTTGTTGTTTAGAACGTCAGCCAACGGCGGACCGTCGAAAGGCTTGAATGTTTCTTCTAAATGTTCAGCAAACAAATTCGCTTTCTCTTTGTCTTCTCTTGCCCATTCGCCGTTAGCTTTTTTTATTGGTGCCGAGTGGATTATAGGTTTCTTGATAGACTTAACTGCTTTCCACAGCGAGTAGTTTGAGCTCCTATCCGCAGTGGTCTCACGATTTTTAAGATCTTGCAACATTCCTTTCAGTTTGTTAGAGAGTTGGTTCAATAGGGTTTTGTCTGGGAGCCCTCGTGCCTTGCCATCTCCTACGCGCTCTTCTCTTTTCACGAATCAATTCTTCGATTTCGAGCGGATATGTTTTACGTACATGCCCGTCGGTGCTAACTGCATTCTTTTGGGACGAATTGTTGTTCCAAGCAGCGCTCTGAATTGCTTCAATGAATTTGTCAACTGCGGTTTCTAACTCGAAAGGAGTTTTCAATGGCACATTTAAGCCAACACCCTCCTTACAGTCCTTTCTGAAAGCGTCCCAGTTCATGTTTTTGCTAGCTAATCTAGGAGCTCTTTCTATTTTCTCCAGTCTTCCACCCATCTTCAAGATAACTCCTGAGTGGTCTGAGCAAAGATCATAACACTCTTCAATTCGCGTAAGGTATATGGGGTACCCTTTAGCGATGAAAAAATCGACAAGGTCAGGCTTTTTATTCCTATCGGTTGGCCAATATGTTGGCTTACCCGTGGAGAAAAAGTCCACCCCACGCTTCATACTATTTTTGTACAGTAATCTGCCTCTTGTTGAATTGCATCGTGAGCCCCAAAAAGTATGCTTTGCGTTAAAGTCACCCCCCATGATAAAATTGGACCCAATGAAGTCATACATACGATCAAGATCGTCTTCCACCAGTCTATATCCTGGCGGGAAATAACAAGATACAATGTTATAATCTAAGCAGTCAATTTTTACAGAAACTGAAGTGATCTGCATAGAGTCTAGCTCAACTTCTGTGTTCTTGAAGTGCTTTATGAAGTTTTTAATGTAGAGGGAGGATCCTCCTCTCGAATTTTGCGAAGGGTGATGTGCGTGATAGTCATTGTAACCTTTAAGTTTGGGTGTAGACCCGTTTTTAAGGTGAGTTTCCGTAATCATGCAAAAATCAATATTGTTTTTCCGTAGACATACTTCTAGTTCGTCTATTTTATTCAGAAGGCCGTTTGCATTCCATGTTAGTATTTTAAATAACTGTTTCATATTCATGTTCCCTTGTAATTTTTTCGAGGCTTAAACTCGAGCTTGCTCAGTTTGTCAAATATAACTTTGTTGATTTTAGTCTGATCCTCAAGTTTCTCCAAGATTACAGCGAGGATCTGAGACACTGCATCTGTTGTGGGCAATCTTGCCTTGTTTTCGTTTGCCGCAACCTGTGCGTATGATTTCGGTCCGACCAGTGGTGGTTTCTCCGCTGCACTTGAACTGGCGCCGCTCTTTTGTGGAGCTTTTACGCCTTTTGTCGACGCCTCGTTTGTCAATCTTCCACTTTTGATCGGCTTTGGCGTCTTTGGAGTCTTTGGCTTAGGAGTTTCAGCAGGTTTTGGGCGTCCTAGGCTTTGATTCTGACCGCTAGTATTTTCCTTAAGAGGTTCTCGTCCCTTTTGCAGCACTATGGCTACTTCGTATCCTCGATAGTTCGCGGGGTGGTTTCCGTGGCAATTGGCGCAAACTGCTGGAGCCTTTATGTCAACTTTGCACTCTGTTGATAGGTGTTTTCCGGCAGTAGGCACTTGTGTGCCTGAATTCTTGGCATCGCTTACACTGTGGTATCAGTCTATTGCCCTTTCGCATGGGTTCGATTTTAACCCTGATGTTAAGTATCATTTTTATTTTATAAATATCGTTTATGCTCTCAGTTCTTTCAAAGGAGAGCATAAAAATTGGAAGGCCGCGTCTGATCACAGTGTCTCTTTCTCCTTCCGTGCGTTGCTTTTCCTTTTTAATGATATTGACGGCATCAATAATTTTAAGGCCTTTATTTTTTACCTCTTTTACAACGTCTTCTTTTGTGCATGATGGGTGGAGCCCCCTTACAATGACTCGCAGTGGTTTTTCGTACTTATTTTGATAAGTATACCACTCGATTCGTTCTGCATTCAGTCTAAGAGACAGTGCGCGATAGGAATCGGCGTTGTCAACATTTACTTTCCACACGTTATTTCGGTGCGAGGTAAGCTTATAGTTTTCTGTTCTCATCGTGTTTGCAAGAAGGTTGCGCAATCTCCCAAAGTCTGCTATCCCGACGATGTTTATTGCGGGAGGTGGACGAATTTTCGCTTCTGGTTTAGCCTTGTTTGAGCCAGAGGGCTTATCTTCTTTTTGTATTACTTCGGGAGAGGAATTCGCCTTTCGCTTCTTGCTAGACCTTTTCCTTAAGACTGAATCGGTCTCAAGCGCAAGTTCGTCCTCGTCCGTTGTTTTAACAGCAATAAAGATTTATTGTAGTTCTTACCGCTGGAGGGGGAAACTTAATAAAATGACCGTATTGCTGGGTGTCCAATGTGAACATAAACACTTTATTCTATTCTAATGCCTTATATATACTTAAATAATGCTTACTGTACAATTTCTTATTCTAAGGTTTATTTACACTCGCCACACATTTTGTTATCATGAGGTTCAATTACAATAATTGTAATTGAACGCATGGGAATGATAGAAATAACTTTGCGTTTTGAAATAATTCTCATGCATTGCTGGGAACTGCGAATTGTTCGGCGTCATCAAATGTTGGACACAACATGCTGGGGCCTCTTCACACGGACGATATGCAAGCGTTGGTTGTAGTGGTGGCGTGATTGATTTTTTGGTTTCATACAGGTGTTGAACTCTCGAGGATTGACCTCCTCTTTTTCGCAAGATGATAATGGCGATGACGATAACGACCATCAGAATAATTGCACTTGAACCAACATGTGAATACTGATGAATCCTATGTATGCGTATTTCTTCCAGAATGTGTTCCTGATTCTTTTGCAAATTAATTGCCTTTTCAATATTGGAAAGGGCTTGTTTGTTGCCACTTCCTTGAACGTTTGGTCGCAGTTCATTTACTGTTGACATATTACGTGTCGGTAAATGGAGGGTCAAGTTGTGTGATGGCAGAAACGAAGACACAATTCTGCTGGTTATTGTCTGCCGGCCGATTATGATCATGGTTTGATCTTGAATCATGCAGTGTAAAGGCAAATTTGTTATCCCGCTTTTTTCCAAGACTACTGGTGTTGGGTGCAAATCACAGATGATGTTGATCGTTGTCTGCTGCGGCATGCTGAATATCCATGTATTTATGTGGTGCATATCTATCCAGTATGCCTTTGCTGGCATATTTCTTAAAACGCACGATGTTGACAATTTTTGGTTGTATCGCACCATGTTCATTTCACAAGAACTGACCTCTGATCCATACATCAATAATGGATGTTGCAAGTTGCACCAATATCTATCAGTTGACCTTTGTTGGCATGACATGAATTCATCTTTGTTGATCCGGTAAAAGTGATCCTCCTTGATGATTGACTAATAAATAATCCGAGGACGGAACAATGCATGTAAAATTTTCAGTGGTCCATATGGGAACTGGATGCAACTTGTAAATCTTTAAGTCTTCATTGTAGAGAAGTGGAAGTGAAATCTATATTATAATGTTGCTGCTTGTAACCCTTCCTCTCGGGCGAAGATTCTTGTAGAGTTGAAGAATTGACTCTTGATGCCGTTCTCCAGGTATCATCATTGATCGGGGAATGTTGTCGTGAATTCTCGTAAGTTCTTCCTTCAACTGTTTCACCGATAGGATGTATTCTTCCATTGTGTGTTGACAGGATGACATCTAACAGCACATTCTGAGTATTCTGATAGTATATCATCATGAGAAGTGCGTTAAGAGCTGTTGAGCTAAGCATTTTGTACGTGTTGTACTTGTCGACTTCATTACTTAGACGGCTTATGATGTTACTAAGCGACTTGAGCTGTTTTTCAGTTTCTAACTTATCTTGTTTGAAAATGTTAACCGTAGATTCGATTATAGTTGTTTGGTTTCTCATGAGTTCTATAAGATGATTTTCATTCAGTCGCACATGTTCTATAGTCTCTTCATAACCCTGGGCGAATCGTTGGTCCTGTACTCCAAAAAACTCATTTGCGACAGTTCCAATAAAATCAAACGGAGAGCGTTTCGATTGGTGTATTTTATCGTTGTTTGCATGTGGAAGCACATCGTTATTCAGTTCGATTTGTTGAAGCTGGCGTATGAACTGACTTAAAGTGCCTTCACAAAGCAAATCTTTAACGTCTGTTAAATTCGTAAGTAGACATAGGTTTTTCATTTCTGTTACGCTGTTTTTGTATGCGTAGAACTCTGACCAGTAGTTGCTCATGTTAAAAAACACTATCGTTTTCCACGAGCTCGCGATCAAATTTGCACTGCCCGAATCTTCGAAGTAGATGCCAGGTTGACTTCTAAACTGGGTAATTTCGAATTCCTGTTTCATTGGCATCGCGATTGAGGAGTTCAGAAGTGCTGACAAACACCAAATCCATAGAAAGGGGTTTATATTTCTGTTTTTGTGAAAGTTTCGTTCCATTCTATGAAGACTTGCTGGCTTCTGGATATCTTCCGAAGTCACTGCAATTTTAACTTGCTGAGAAGATGCCCTGGGTTCTGTTGAGTTGAGCATCTTCTGAAGTTTCTGTTTCTTTCTCTGTTTCGATCGGCAAGGGACACAACCTTGTAATAGGTCTCTTAACATATTTTTTGTTGCAAAAAAGAGTTGCAGCTCTAATTCCATGATCTTTGCCCGGGTGAACTTCAGAGACTCTGCCCATCATCCAAGCTGTTGGTGGAAGTCGATCCTCCTTTATCAACACGATGTTCTCGACTTCTATGTTGTCTTCCCTCTGTTTCCACTTTGTTCGTTGTTGGAGTTGGGAAAGATACTCCGAGGACCAAATTTTCCAAAAATCGTGGTACATTTTTTGTGTAAGTACCCAAGGGGAGCGGTAGCTTTTCGATTATCTCACGTACAGCTGCTAAAAACGCAGCAGAGCTCAGATCGCTCGCTAGTTCAATGTGAATAGCCTTGGTTGCCACGCATATGAAAATTGCAATGTAACCCTTTGTGGTACGGTGTCCTCTACCCTTTGATATAAGGGCTTGAACAGGTCCGGCATGATCGACTCCAGTATTACAATTTAAGCTTTTTCCTTCTTGGAGGTGTTTGATTTCTTCTGGGAACGTCTTTTTTTGAACTGCTCGTATGATGTTTTTGCGTGCTGTGTTGAACTCATTTAGTTGTAACTCTAAGCTTCCCGGTCGTTTTTAGTTTGGAGATTTGCAGTTGTCACTAAATCTTTTGCAATAAGCGACTGCTTTTATTAAAGTGTTATAACTGGAGAATCCTTCAGTGATATCGAACGAATCAGAAACAACGATGTTTAGGACTACTTTCGCTACTCTTGCCTCTGTGACTTCAACTTCAGGTACGACTTGATTCGGCCAGCTATCTTCGTTGTGAAGTAGCCACTCAGGTCCATTCCACCATAACGGATGATGTTGGATCTGTTCTGGTGTAATACCTCTAGAAGCACAGTCAGTTGGATTATCCAACGATCGGACGTGCCTCTATAAACTTGGGCTCGTTACTTCTTGGATCTCCGAAACTCTGTTGGCTACAAATGTCTTCCATGTTGATGGGCACTTCTGTATCCAAGCTAATGTTATTGTGGAGTCTGTCCACGCAAATACCTTGCCTACTTGCGAGTATCCGCATTGTTTCCAACAAGACTTTGGACAGCAAATGAGCTCCACAAAGTTCTAGTCTAGGAAGCGGAATTCTCTTCTTAATAGGAGCCACTTTAGTCTTCGCAGTCAGTAATGCTGTAGCATAGCTACACCCGCGCATAGGCACCCTCGAATATACAACAGCTGAATAAGCGGCTTCAGACGCGTCACAAAATCCATGTAATTCTCAGCCATCTCGGAATTCTGATGTTTTCCAATACCACAATGTTATTCTTCAGCTTATTCCTCAGCTGATTTTCCATGCACAGAGATATTTAACACTTGATATTGTTAAATGTTGAATCAAATGCATCGGCTCGCCTTCCAAATGAGTTTTCAAGTACTCCATCTTTTCTGTAGCACTAAGTGATGACCTCTCGTGTATTATTGTAGAGAAAATGTCACAGAATGAGCGCCATTCAAGATAATTTCCCCTAAATGTTGGAATTTTGAGCATTGGTAGTTTTGCATTTGAACTGGACTCTTTCCAACATTTGTGGAACGAGATTATATCGTTATACTTAGAGTCTTTTACGTATGGAGTTTGAATGTCAGACTCTGAAGCATTTGCCATGAAGTCCTCATCCGTTAGGTTCCTCATCTGCTCCATGATTATTTTTTGCTGATACTCGTATATCTCTTCCGAGTACTCAGCAAATGTGCACTTAATTTCTTCTATATTTTGCAGAATTGCCTCAATCTTCAAATGCAGTTTTCTTAATCGCTGCATTTGAGCTGTAATCTGATCGGGGCCTGAAGTTTGTGCAGGCGTCGTGACCTCTGTCTGTGAATTGAGTTTTTCCAGCAGAGTTTTTATCTCAACATACATTTCTTCCACCTTTCCATACGTATTTCTCTGCATATAATTGGTGTCTTGTTTTACCAGTGGTCTGATCTTTTCATGCTTCCGTTTAAACTCCGTCCAAATGGCCTCAACTTTTGTCAGTCGCCTTCCTTATATTTCAGAGTTTTTCTGGATGGGCTGTCTTTCTTGAAATTGATAATAGTTTTTTCCAAATCTTCAGCGAGTGCCTTTTGTTTGGCTACTATGACGTATATGTCGATTTCATCCGTCATCTTTCTTGGCTTTTTTTTTGTTGTTGTTGTTTAATGTATCACTTTTTATTTCACTACCAGTATCTTAGCCCTGGCAACGCTAATAAGTAGTTTGTAGGTGTGTTTACGTTTTGTATTTACGCTTATTCACTACCAGTATTGTAGCTCTGGTAACGCTAGTAAGTAGTTTGTAGGTGTGTTTACGTTTTGTATTTACGTTTATTCACTACCAGTATTGTAGCTCTGGTAACGCTAGTTATTCAAAAAAGGCTTGAAGGACCAGTGTTTTAGCAGCAATTAAGATTTATTGTAGTTCTTACCGCTGGAGGGGGAAACTAAATAAAATGACCGAATTGCTGGGTGTCCAATGTGAACATAAAAACTTTATTCTATTCTAATGCCTTATATATACTAAAATAATGCTTACTGTACAATTTCTTATTCTAAGGTTTATTTACACTCGCTACACATTTCGTTATCATGAGGTTCAATTACAATAATTGTAATTGAACGCATGGGAATGATAGAAATAACTTTGCGTTTTGAAATAATTCTCATGCATTGCTGGGAACTGCGAATTGTTCGGCGTCATCAAATGTTGACACAACATCCGTGAAGTATTCGACTGCTGGTCGGTTCGGTGTTACACACTCTTTCGTTACCTCACAGTCTTTCGTTAAACGAGTATTTTTAATATCCTCGTTTTCTTTTCGCAGAGAGTCGACTTCCATTTTTAGATCTTGGAAGAGTCGCTCCATTTCAGTAAGCTTAGCTCGGAGTTCATTATTCTCCTTTTCTAAGCTCTTAATTTTCACAGAGTCCTGGTTTCCGGTGGACTGCTTTTTCCGGATATGTTCGATCTAGGTGGTGGTGATCGATTTAGTTTTGTCCTTTTCTCAAAAGGATTTATAAGCAATAAAAGGCTCTCCCCAGAATCCGTAGAGCCTGCCTCCGAAGAGGGTGGATTTTCCAGCATAGCTGGGCTGCCACCTGGGGTAATCAAATCTTTCGTTTTGTTCATTGCCATTTTTTTTTTAACTTTTCGTTTTTATAAGAAATAGGTAAGTCACTTCTTTTTTCATTTTTAAATACAGCCGCCCCTTTGGAGACAGACGCCGACCAGTGAGCCGCACAATGTGTGACAGACGCTTCTGGATTTTAATTTAACCTTCAGATTCATCTATAAGTTAAAACCTTACTGCCAAAAGTTGCCCCAAATGGAGCAGCATCGACAGCATCCGTTGAAACATTAAATAATATTTCTTCCGCTGGATTTTAGTCGGCTCTTACGACAGGCATACCTTATCTCAAGGCTATTCTAACCCCGACCTTGCAGGGGTCGGCCGAATTACAATCGAATTTGCACTTCTGATGTATTCGGAGTTAACACCTCGTCTGCACATGCAGTGGAAATGAGCGAGAGAGTGTTGAGAAACGTTTCCCGCGGTATATCCACTCTCGCGCTGACCCTGAAAGAAAAAAAACGGCATACGAAAGAGAAATTTCTAGGCCTCTAGAATTTTGGTCTTAGCATCATTAGGAATTTGAAATTTAAAGGCAGCGGGTGTTTATCCCAAGCCATAATTATTTTGCAAGTATACTTTGAAATTGAGTTTCGTATAAGTAAAGAAGTGTGGCATTTAAAATATTTTATAAACACTATACAAAGAAGGACATTGAACAAAAGGTTTACAAATGACGTACATATTGGGATACAATAGAAGACAAGGTAAAACAAAGAAATGTCACAATTAGACAAAATAAATATAAATTCTTTTATTTTATGATAGTTTCACACAGCAACAAAGGGGAAGAAAATCCTACAGGCAGGGCTAGACGTTATCGTCCTGCAGATTATTGTCCTGGAAAATTACTGGGAAGTTCCCCAACCACAAATCCCAGGGCGGAATTTAATTCGAATCGTATCGAATTTTAATTCGACACCACACCGGCTTAACGGCCAAGTTCGACAACCGCTTGAATAAGCCGTTGGTGGCTGGTTAGAGGAGCCGTTCCATAAACAGTGTCGAAGGTTCCAGGCTCGAGTCCCGGTTCAGTCAGCGGTAGATAACCTTTTTTTTTATTTTATTGCAATCAATAATTTTCATTACCTTGAGTTTTTTTTTGCTTTGTTTTCTTTGGTAGATTTAAATAGTAAATTTTGGAATTTATTTGGCGAATGTCAAGTGCATATATGCGTATAGTACATGTATACATTCATTACCGTAGATTTTGAAACCAATTCCTGGTAGCATTTAAATTTCATTTATAGTGTCTAGATTAAAATTATTGTATAGTGGTTATAAGTATTTATATACATACGTAGAATACGTATCAAACGCCGTGGGAGCAGATCTATGCAGTGGCCACTTCATCGACAGTTGCGGTGAGTCATTTGGTTACCTATATTATTTTAATTAGGGCACATATAAAGAGAGTTTAAACCTGTGGGAATATTTTAAAAGTGAAGCCAAATCCAAGCCCAGGTGCGAAACTTTCGTATTTTGGTTTGTGACGGCATATTGTTGTCGGTGTTTTGCGTGGTGGAAAGAAGCCACTTAAGATATGTGCATAGACTTACACTGCAGTCGCACTAAGTAAAGCCAAGTAATTTTCAAGAAAATTTTGTTTCAATGCAAAGACAAAGTTTATATTTAAATAAGTTTTATTTGGAATTCTAAGAGAAATTAAAGCTAAATGAAAGCTAAATTAAAACTAAATTAAAATTAAAGCTAAAATTAACTTAAAATAAACTTAAAGTTTAAGTAAAAGCTAAAATAATATAAAATTAAATTAAAGCAAAGTAAATATAATTTTGTAAATTTTAACAACGAATTCTAAAATTAAAACATGAAATAATGTGAGGAAATTTAAACATGGTTTTTAACTAAGGAGAGATGAAAGGATGAGGTAGAGGCGATAGGGAAGAAGAAGATTCCAACTTAAGGGGTTACTTGGCGAGAGAAGTAACCATGGTAGGGTGGGTAAAAAAAGATTTCTCGCGACATCTTAACATCGTGATGTCAAGCAAGACTTGCATGATCGTGTGATTGGGAACGTAACTGTGTCAAGAACCCGCGCCCTGCGACGAGCTGTGGATGGCAACCAGCATGGCAGCGACGACACTAGGCCAAACCAACGTCCCATTTCATGCAGCTACTTGATTTCCATAAGACTTGCTCATACGACTTCGAATATTTTGGTAGTATCATAGACTACACAAACCGATACTGTTGTGATATTTCTTTTTTTCATTCTTGTTCAATTATTTTTTTCTACTTTTTCATATTTTTTTTAATTCATCTTTTTATGCAAGCGTTGGTTGTAGTGGTGGCGTGATTGATTTTTTGGTTTCATACAGGTGTTGAACTCTCGAGGATTGACCTCCTCTTTTTCGCAAGATGATAATGGCGATGACGATAACGACCATCAGAATAATTGCACTTGAACCAACATGTGAATACTGATGAATCCTATGTATGCGTATTTCTTCCAGAATGTGTTCCTGATTCTTTTGCAAATTAATTGCCTTTTCAATATTGGAAAGGGCTTGTTTGTTGCCACTTCCTTGAACGTTTGCTCGCAGTTCATTTACTGTTGACATATTACGTGTCGGTAAATGGAGGGTCAAGTTGTGTGATGGCAGAAACGAAGACACAATTCTGCTGGTTATTGTCTGCCGGCCGATTATGATCATGGTTTGATCTTGAATCATGCAGTGTAAAGGCAAATTTGTTATCCCGCTTTTTTCCAAGACTACTGGTGTTGGGTGCAAATCACAGATGATGTTGATCGTTGTCTGCTGCGGCATGCTGAATATCCATGTATTTATGTGGTGCATATCTATCCAGTATGCCTTTGCTGGCATATTTCTTAAAACGCACGATGTTGACAATTTTTGGTTGTATCGCACCATGTTCATTTCACAAGAACTGACCTCTGATCCATACATCAATAATGGATGTTGCAAGTTGCACCAATATCTATCAGTTGACCTTTGTTGGCATGACATGAATTCATCTTTGTTGATCCGGTAAAAGTGATCCTCCTTGATGATTGACTAATAAATAATCCGAGGACGGAACAATGCATGTAAAATTTTCAGTGGTCCATATGGGAACTGGATGCAACTTGTAAATCTTTAAGTCTTCATTGTAGAGAAGTGGAAGTGAAATCTATATTATAATGTTGCTGCTTGTAACCCTTCCTCTCGGGCGAAGATTCTTGTAGAGTTGAAGAATTGACTCTTGATGCCGTTCTCCAGGTATCATCATTGATCGGGGAATGTTGTCGTGAATTCTCGTAAGTTCTTCCTTCAACTGTTTCACCGATAGGATGTATTCTTCCATTGTGTGTTGACAGGATGACATCTAACAGCACATTCTGAGTATTCTGATAGTATATCATCATGAGAAGTGCGTTAAGAGCTGTTGAGCTAAGCATTTTGTACGTGTTGTACTTGTCGACTTCATTACTTAGACGGCTTATGATGTTACTAAGCGACTTGAGCTGTTTTTCAGTTTCTAACTTATCTTGTTTGAAAATGTTAACCGTAGATTCGATTATAGTTGTTTGGTTTCTCATGAGTTCTATAAGATGATTTTCATTCAGTCGCACATGTTCTATAGTCTCTTCATAACCCTGGGCGAATCGTTGGTCCTGTACTCCAAAAAACTCATTTGCGACAGTTCCAATAAAATCAAACGGAGAGCGTTTCGATTGGTGTATTTTATCGTTGTTTGCATGTGGAAGCACATCGTTATTCAGTTCGATTTGTTGAAGCTGGCGTATGAACTGACTTAAAGTGCCTTCACAAAGCAAATCTTTAACGTCTGTTAAATTCGTAAGTAGACATAGGTTTTTCATTTCTGTTACGCTGTTTTTGTATGCGTAGAACTCTGACCAGTAGTTGCTCATGTTAAAAAACACTATCGTTTTCCACGAGCTCGCGATCAAATTTGCACTGCCCGAATCTTCGAAGTAGATGCCAGGTTGACTTCTAAACTGGGTAATTTCGAATTCCTGTTTCATTGGCATCGCGATTGAGGAGTTCAGAAGTGCTGACAAACACCAAATCCATAGAAAGGGGTTTATATTTCTGTTTTTGTGAAAGTTTCGTTCCATTCTATGAAGACTTGCTGGCTTCTGGATATCTTCCGAAGTCACTGCAATTTTAACTTGCTGAGA
Organism: Neoascia interrupta; assembly: GCA_947623515.1. NCBI lineage: Eukaryota > Metazoa > Arthropoda > Insecta > Diptera > Syrphidae > Neoascia > Neoascia interrupta. Next base: position 106,282,788 of record OX392462.1, read on the forward strand.
AGATGCCCTGGGTTCTGTTGAGTTGAGCATCTTCTGAAGTTTCTGTTTCTTTCTCTGTTTCGATCGGCAAGGGACACAACCTTGTAATAGGTCTCTTAACATATTTTTTGTTGCAAAAAAGAGTTGCAGCTCTAATTCCATGATCTTTGCCCGGGTGAACTTCAGAGACTCTGCCCATCATCCAAGCTGTTGGTGGAAGTCGATCCTCCTTTATCAACACGATGTTCTCGACTTCTATGTTGTCTTCCCTCTGTTTCCACTTTGTTCGTTGTTGGAGTTGGGAAAGATACTCCGAGGACCAAATTTTCCAAAAATCGTGGTACATTTTTTGTGTAAGTACCCAAGGGGAGCGGTAGCTTTTCGATTATCTCACGTACAGCTGCTAAAAACGCAGCAGAGCTCAGATCGCTCGCTAGTTCAATGTGAATAGCCTTGGTTGCCACGCATATGAAAATTGCAATGTAACCCTTTGTGGTACGGTGTCCTCTACCCTTTGATATAAGGGCTTGAACAGGTCCGGCATGATCGACTCCAGTATTACAATTTAAGCTTTTTCCTTCTTGGAGGTGTTTGATTTCTTCTGGGAACGTCTTTTTTTGAACTGCTCGTATGATGTTTTTGCGTGCTGTGTTGAACTCATTTAGTTGTAACTCTAAGCTTCCCGGTCGTTTTTAGTTTGGAGATTTGCAGTTGTCACTAAATCTTTTGCAATAAGCGACTGCTTTTATTAAAGTGTTATAACTGGAGAATCCTTCAGTGATATCGAACGAATCAGAAACAACGATGTTTAGGACTACTTTCGCTACTCTTGCCTCTGTGACTTCAACTTCAGGTACGACTTGATTCGGCCAGCTATCTTCGTTGTGAAGTAGCCACTCAGGTCCATTCCACCATAACGGATGATGTTGGATCTGTTCTGGTGTAATACCTCTAGAAGCACAGTCAGTTGGATTATCCAACGATCGGACGTGCCTCTATAAACTTGGGCTCGTTACTTCTTGGATCTCCGAAACTCTGTTGGCTACAAATGTCTTCCATGTTGATGGGCACTTCTGTATCCAAGCTAATGTTATTGTGGAGTCTGTCCACGCAAATACCTTGCCTACTTGCGAGTATCCGCATTGTTTCCAACAAGACTTTGGACAGCAAATGAGCTCCACAAAGTTCTAGTCTAGGAAGCGGAATTCTCTTCTTAATAGGAGCCACTTTAGTCTTCGCAGTCAGTAATGCTGTAGCATAGCTACACCCGCGCATAGGCACCCTCGAATATACAACAGCTGAATAAGCGGCTTCAGACGCGTCACAAAATCCATGTAATTCTCAGCCATCTCGGAATTCTGATGTTTTCCAATACCACAATGTTATTCTTCAGCTTATTCCTCAGCTGATTTTCCATGCACAGAGATATTTAACACTTGATATTGTTAAATGTTGAATCAAATGCATCGGCTCGCCTTCCAAATGAGTTTTCAAGTACTCCATCTTTTCTGTAGCACTAAGTGATGACCTCTCGTGTATTATTGTAGAGAAAATGTCACAGAATGAGCGCCATTCAAGATAATTTCCCCTAAATGTTGGAATTTTGAGCATTGGTAGTTTTGCATTTGAACTGGACTCTTTCCAACATTTGTGGAACGAGATTATATCGTTATACTTAGAGTCTTTTACGTATGGAGTTTGAATGTCAGACTCTGAAGCATTTGCCATGAAGTCCTCATCCGTTAGGTTCCTCATCTGCTCCATGATTATTTTTTGCTGATACTCGTATATCTCTTCCGAGTACTCAGCAAATGTGCACTTAATTTCTTCTATATTTTGCAGAATTGCCTCAATCTTCAAATGCAGTTTTCTTAATCGCTGCATTTGAGCTGTAATCTGATCGGGGCCTGAAGTTTGTGCAGGCGTCGTGACCTCTGTCTGTGAATTGAGTTTTTCCAGCAGAGTTTTTATCTCAACATACATTTCTTCCACCTTTCCATACGTATTTCTCTGCATATAATTGGTGTCTTGTTTTACCAGTGGTCTGATCTTTTCATGCTTCCGTTTAAACTCCGTCCAAATGGCCTCAACTTTTGTCAGTCGCCTTCCTTATATTTCAGAGTTTTTCTGGATGGGCTGTCTTTCTTGAAATTGATAATAGTTTTTTCCAAATCTTCAGCGAGTGCCTTTTGTTTGGCTACTATGACGTATATGTCGATTTCATCCGTCATCTTTCTTGGCTTTTTTTTTGTTGTTGTTGTTTAATGTATCACTTTTTATTTCACTACCAGTATCTTAGCCCTGGCAACGCTAATAAGTAGTTTGTAGGTGTGTTTACGTTTTGTATTTACGCTTATTCACTACCAGTATTGTAGCTCTGGTAACGCTAGTAAGTAGTTTGTAGGTGTGTTTACGTTTTGTATTTACGTTTATTCACTACCAGTATTGTAGCTCTGGTAACGCTAGTTATTCAAAAAAGGCTTGAAGGACCAGTGTTTTAGCAGCAATTAAGATTTATTGTAGTTCTTACCGCTGGAGGGGGAAACTAAATAAAATGACCGAATTGCTGGGTGTCCAATGTGAACATAAAAACTTTATTCTATTCTAATGCCTTATATATACTAAAATAATGCTTACTGTACAATTTCTTATTCTAAGGTTTATTTACACTCGCTACACATTTCGTTATCATGAGGTTCAATTACAATAATTGTAATTGAACGCATGGGAATGATAGAAATAACTTTGCGTTTTGAAATAATTCTCATGCATTGCTGGGAACTGCGAATTGTTCGGCGTCATCAAATGTTGACACAACATCCGTGAAGTATTCGACTGCTGGTCGGTTCGGTGTTACACACTCTTTCGTTACCTCACAGTCTTTCGTTAAACGAGTATTTTTAATATCCTCGTTTTCTTTTCGCAGAGAGTCGACTTCCATTTTTAGATCTTGGAAGAGTCGCTCCATTTCAGTAAGCTTAGCTCGGAGTTCATTATTCTCCTTTTCTAAGCTCTTAATTTTCACAGAGTCCTGGTTTCCGGTGGACTGCTTTTTCCGGATATGTTCGATCTAGGTGGTGGTGATCGATTTAGTTTTGTCCTTTTCTCAAAAGGATTTATAAGCAATAAAAGGCTCTCCCCAGAATCCGTAGAGCCTGCCTCCGAAGAGGGTGGATTTTCCAGCATAGCTGGGCTGCCACCTGGGGTAATCAAATCTTTCGTTTTGTTCATTGCCATTTTTTTTTTAACTTTTCGTTTTTATAAGAAATAGGTAAGTCACTTCTTTTTTCATTTTTAAATACAGCCGCCCCTTTGGAGACAGACGCCGACCAGTGAGCCGCACAATGTGTGACAGACGCTTCTGGATTTTAATTTAACCTTCAGATTCATCTATAAGTTAAAACCTTACTGCCAAAAGTTGCCCCAAATGGAGCAGCATCGACAGCATCCGTTGAAACATTAAATAATATTTCTTCCGCTGGATTTTAGTCGGCTCTTACGACAGGCATACCTTATCTCAAGGCTATTCTAACCCCGACCTTGCAGGGGTCGGCCGAATTACAATCGAATTTGCACTTCTGATGTATTCGGAGTTAACACCTCGTCTGCACATGCAGTGGAAATGAGCGAGAGAGTGTTGAGAAACGTTTCCCGCGGTATATCCACTCTCGCGCTGACCCTGAAAGAAAAAAAACGGCATACGAAAGAGAAATTTCTAGGCCTCTAGAATTTTGGTCTTAGCATCATTAGGAATTTGAAATTTAAAGGCAGCGGGTGTTTATCCCAAGCCATAATTATTTTGCAAGTATACTTTGAAATTGAGTTTCGTATAAGTAAAGAAGTGTGGCATTTAAAATATTTTATAAACACTATACAAAGAAGGACATTGAACAAAAGGTTTACAAATGACGTACATATTGGGATACAATAGAAGACAAGGTAAAACAAAGAAATGTCACAATTAGACAAAATAAATATAAATTCTTTTATTTTATGATAGTTTCACACAGCAACAAAGGGGAAGAAAATCCTACAGGCAGGGCTAGACGTTATCGTCCTGCAGATTATTGTCCTGGAAAATTACTGGGAAGTTCCCCAACCACAAATCCCAGGGCGGAATTTAATTCGAATCGTATCGAATTTTAATTCGACACCACACCGGCTTAACGGCCAAGTTCGACAACCGCTTGAATAAGCCGTTGGTGGCTGGTTAGAGGAGCCGTTCCATAAACAGTGTCGAAGGTTCCAGGCTCGAGTCCCGGTTCAGTCAGCGGTAGATAACCTTTTTTTTATTTTATTGCAATCAATAATTTTCATTACCTTGAGTTTTTTTTTGCTTTGTTTTCTTTGGTAGATTTAAATAGTAAATTTTGGAATTTATTTGGCGAATGTCAAGTGCATATATGCGTATAGTACATGTATACATTCATTACCGTAGATTTTGAAACCAATTCCTGGTAGCATTTAAATTTCATTTATAGTGTCTAGATTAAAATTATTGTATAGTGGTTATAAGTATTTATATACATACGTAGAATACGTATCAAACGCCGTGGGAGCAGATCTATGCAGTGGCCACTTCATCGACAGTTGCGGTGAGTCATTTGGTTACCTATATTATTTTAATTAGGGCACATATAAAGAGAGTTTAAACCTGTGGGAATATTTTAAAAGTGAAGCCAAATCCAAGCCCAGGTGCGAAACTTTCGTATTTTGGTTTGTGACGGCATATTGTTGTCGGTGTTTTGCGTGGTGGAAAGAAGCCACTTAAGATATGTGCATAGACTTACACTGCAGTCGCACTAAGTAAAGCCAAGTAATTTTCAAGAAAATTTTGTTTCAATGCAAAGACAAAGTTTATATTTAAATAAGTTTTATTTGGAATTCTAAGAGAAATTAAAGCTAAATGAAAGCTAAATTAAAACTAAATTAAAATTAAAGCTAAAATTAACTTAAAATAAACTTAAAGTTTAAGTAAAAGCTAAAATAATATAAAATTAAATTAAAGCAAAGTAAATATAATTTTGTAAATTTTAACAACGAATTCTAAAATTAAAACATGAAATAATGTGAGGAAATTTAAACATGGTTTTTAACTAAGGAGAGATGAAAGGATGAGGTAGAGGCGATAGGGAAGAAGAAGATTCCAACTTAAGGGGTTACTTGGCGAGAGAAGTAACCATGGTAGGGTGGGTAAAAAAAGATTTCTCGCGACATCTTAACATCGTGATGTCAAGCAAGACTTGCATGATCGTGTGATTGGGAACGTAACTGTGTCAAGAACCCGCGCCCTGCGACGAGCTGTGGATGGCAACCAGCATGGCAGCGACGACACTAGGCCAAACCAACGTCCCATTTCATGCAGCTACTTGATTTCCATAAGACTTGCTCATACGACTTCGAATATTTTGGTAGTATCATAGACTACACAAACCGATACTGTTGTGATATTTCTTTTTTTCATTCTTGTTCAATTATTTTTTTCTACTTTTTCATATTTTTTTTAATTCATCTTTTTAAATTAATTTTTTGAATAGTAGGTAACCACTCCACACGCAATAGTTTCTTTTTCTTTGTGAGTTTATGAATTTAATTCTCGTAATTTTAATTTCCTTCAACGATGCATTCGACACTATTTTTTATGATTTATAGAATGTATCACATTTTTAAGCATAACTAATTATACCAAGTCCCATAGGAGAGGAGGTATATTAAGTTTGATTCATAGTTTGTAACATAGAGAAATAATCACCGTAGACCCCCAAGACATAAGGGCATATGATCGAGACCGAATTGTGAGTCGAATGAGCCATGTCCGTTCGTCTGTCGGTTGTTTTTAGGCTTTTAATTTTGAGCTAGGAACTTGAGACTTGATATCTGTTCTTTCTAGGTCCCGAAGCAGTACAAGTCTAAAAATTTTTAAAATCCGCTTACTGACACGCCCACTTTACTTAAAAGCATGAAAAATAAAAGTTGTCGTAGGAAGCTGAAATTTGGTATGCAATATACTCGCTAAAGTGTATTGTGATTGGCCTTTAAAAACAAAGCGAATACCGCCCTCTTGTAGGCGTGGTCATATGTAATATGGATTGTAATAAACGGCTTTTATTTGATATATTTGCTTAAATCCAAAAAAAAAGTGCACCATAATATGTAAGTAATGTGTAATGCGTAAGCTATCAACTCAAATGAACTAATGTTTGCCACGCCCACCCTTGGGGGCGTTTGTAAGTAAAAAATCAAATTTTTAATATAAAACTGCGGTCAACACATGTATACTGCATCTGATAAAAAATATAATAAAAAAAATTATATTATTGAAAAGGGGTTGATGCCACGCCCTTTTTAAAAAAGAAGATTAACTGACTTAACTGACAAATTCTTAACACATCATCATCATCCTCATCATTTTTCAATGCCGCTTATCCTTAAAAAGGGTCGCGGAGCGAGGGTGGCTTAATGGTCCTTCCATCTTTCTCGATCCTCCGCCACCAACTCAAGAGACTCCGGCGCAATCCCCAGCCGGGACTCAGAGAGGTTCTTTACCTGATCCCACCACCTGTTTCCTGGCCTACCAGGGGGGCGATGCGCTCGCATCTCGGCTAGCATGACCTGTCTAGGAGTGGGAATGCCATCTTCAGTGCCTTGTTGGGGATTGAGCAACTCCGAAAGGTGCTCTCTCCATCTGCGCAAGACATCGCTCTCATTTGAAAGAAGTGTACCGTCCTTGGGTCTAGCCCCTTGAATGATATTCAACTTCCTTCCTCTGAGCCGGCGAATGGTCTGCCAAAATATCTTGTTTGCAGTTCTGTAATCGTGCTCCAACTTCTCGCCGAACTTTTTCCATGACTGTTCCTTGGCTGTTCTGACTGCCAGATTGGAAGTTTTTCGCGTCTCATTGTACCAGGCTCGAGAAGTTGAGTTTCTACATTGGATCCACGCAATTTAGGCTCTCTTCTTCTTTCTGATGGCTTCTTGAACTCCAGGCATCTTAAACCTGCAGTTCTTTTCTCACCACCAGCCGCTACCCCAACCCGCTTCACTCTACAAACATTTCCTGCAGAGGCAATGACTGGCCGATAAAAACAGTTGCCATTCCTCCTCTACATTCAAAAGGTCAGTTGGAATTTGTTCAAACTTCTCCGAAACATGCTGTGCAAAGCGCTCTCTGAAATCAGAGTCAGCATACTGCAACCTTTCCCACCGATGCGGGTCACCAGTCTTGGTTTTCGCCTGGGTGGCAAAGGAATACTGTCACTGAAAAACAATTTACACAGCACTAAGTGGTGATCAGTTGACAACTCAGCTCCCCTGAAAACTCGAACATCACAAATCATTCTTTGAGCACACGATGGTGCAACAAAGAAACCAATCAGTGACCTCGGATTTAAACTGTGCTTGTACCATGTGTATTTGTGAATGTCTTTGTGTGGGAAAAAGGTGTTCATGATGAGCAAGCCATATGTACAGCAAAAGTTCAACAGCTTCCCTCCGTTCTTGTGTTTATCCGGTTCACCGTGCCTCCCGATCACACTCCTCTAAGTACTGTCGTCCGTACCCACATGTGCATTGAAGTTACCCATCAGGACAAAGAAGTCCATTTCTGCCACTCTGTCCAGGGCAGCATCAACTTCATTCAAAAAGGACTCATACTCTGACTCTCAATTTGGTGCATAAACCTGAACCAGAGCCAGAGTTGATCGTTCAAGCTTAAGCTTTAAGATCAGAATCCTTCCCCCTAACGAAATGACATCAAATACAACGAATACCAAGATATTTGACGCATTTTGGAGCTTGACAGTGGTCAATTGGGATGGGGTATCCAACGATTCGCCTACGCAGAGCGTAACCCTCCCACTAGTTCAATTAAATATATTTATTCATATTGGTAATGCACTTGAACTTTGTATACTAATGAATCAGAAAAAATGAATAAATAAATGAATAAAACATAAAATAAAATAACAAAAAAAAACATTCTGATGAAGGTGTTTAGCCGATTCTTGTATCGGTAAACCAATGATAGATCAAAAAGGAATCGTAGAAAAAAAGTCTTTCTTTCAGTGTTAATTAAGTTCGACTCATTCTTTATTGATTCATTTCATCTATTTATACTTAAAAACAAATAAAAAAAGAACAATTCAACGTTAATACAGCATTGCATTTTTCTTTGTGCATTGACACATAAACTATTGTCAAGCTTGAACTCACAAATTATTGCAACATCGAGCTTTACGTAAAGTACTGACACACATGCCAATATAAGCTATTAACGGCAAGAAACGCAACTCTGCACTATATAGGCATACGCTTAAAAGGCCAATTCAGAAATGCAATTTAAGTGTCACATTAACCTTGCATGCTGTTTTTTTTTTAAATTTTCTCTTGGTTCAATACGGTTCAAGGTTTAAACACAATAGTTACCAGTGTAGAATATTTGAAATTTTATTTCACGGCCCTCAGGACTTCCCCATCTTCGATTCCCAATCCGAAAAAATAGGCTTTCCTTTCCGGCAGTATTTCATCCAAGCCCAGATAATGATTTGGTACTTTTTATATCAATTTTTTGCCCCCTTCGGGTAGGGGTTAGAATATACCCGAGGTAAGGCATGCCTGTCGTAAGAGGCGACTAAAATCCACCCTCCGTATGCCGAGCGCGTAGCGCATACAAAATATGCAATGGACAAAACAAAAGATATTATTACCCCAGGTGGCAATCCAGTTTCACTGGCAAATCCACCCTCTTCGGAGGTAGGCTCTACGGATTCTGGGGAGAGCCATTTATTGCTTATTAATCCCTTTTTAAGATCAAGAGTACCTCAATCTCCACCAGCTGGATCGAACGTCTCCGGGAAAGGAAGTCCGCCGGTTAATTAGGACTCAGCGAAAATTAAATGCTTTGAAGCGGAAAACAATGAACTCCGCGCTTAGCTTAATGAAATGGAACGTCTCTATCATGAACTTAAAAGTGAAGTAGATTCGTTACGTAAAAAAAAACGAAGCTTTGAGAAATCCTAGTACTATAGAATGTGAGGAGCCAATTGGAAGTGAGCCAATTCCAATACCAGACGGACGAGGAAGAGCTTGCACGCGAAACGAATCCGGTCCTTAAGAAAAGGTTTACCAAGAAGCGAAAAGCTGGTTCTTCACCTGAAGTAGAAACCTTGGAGCAGAAAGAAGAAACACCAGTCGTGCCGAAAAAAGCGACAGCAAAAACCCAAGAAAAAAACAGTCGACCACCTGCAATAAATGTCGTTGGGGTCGCGGACTACGGAAAGTTACGATACATCTTTAAAAATACTCTTGGGACGAAATATAACTTAACATCGCTTCGGAACAATGTATGGAAAGTTCACGTCGATGACTCTAACGCCTATCGGTCGCTGTCACAAAAGTTGAATACAGAGAAAATTCAATGGTTTACGTATGAAAATCACCTCGAGAAGCCGCTGCCGGTTATCGCGAGGGGACTACACCCATCCTGCACTAAGGAACGAGTAATAGAAGATGTTCAAGCCCAAGGCTTTAAAATTCTTGACGCCGTGAACATAATAAAGAAAGAGAAGCAACGTACGGACGATGGTAAAGATTCTACTGTTGTCAGGCGCGGTTTGCCAATTTTCATGCTATCTTTTGATAGAACTGAGAACATAAGCGAGATTTACAAAATAAAAGCAATCCTTAACATTAAGGTCAAAATCGAGCCCAATCCCACTAGTTCCTCAATGCAAACGATGCCAAGGTTTCCGACACACGCAAGCATGCTGCCAAAAAGAACCGCGATGCGTTAAATTCGCCGGTGAACATCTTTCGACAGATTGCAATGCCAGCAGTCAGGCTCCAGCGATCTGCGCCAATTGTAGCGGAAGTCACCCAGCGAGCTACCGAGGATGCGAAATCGCCATAGAGTTACAAAAACGGCATGAAGCTCCAAAGAAAATTATTGAACAAAAGGGTCCAAGCCTAAAACCTACCAAAGCCCACAAACCAAAAACCCCTTAGTCGACCAAGGGTACGGGTTTGATTAAAGAAAAGGTTCAAACAGCACAAGAAAACGTCGCTGGTCCAAGTTCAACCGGAAAATCCGCACTTGGTGGTCCAAGATCGTACGCTCAAGTCGCTTCACATTAAAGTAAGCAACAATCGGCCGCAGCAGATTCGGTCTCTCAAATTCTACGCATGATTTTAGAAAAGCTTGACCAATAAACGAAAGTAAATCAAGAAATATTTAACAAATTAAGCGAGCTCATATAAACATATAACAAAAAATCATGAATATGGGAAAGTCAATCAAAATTATTACATGGAATGCAAACGGCCTTTTGCAAAAAATTGACGAACTAGAAGTATTCCTACGGAACAATAATATAGACATATGCCTGATTTCGGAAACCCGCTTTAAAAAGGGTTCGGCACCCAAAATAAAAGGTTACATCGACTATCACGCGCATCATCCTTCAGAAAATTCGAGAGGCGGATCCTCTCTCTACATCAAAGACTGCATTAAGCACTCTAAAAACGCAGAAATAGAACTGGATTCCATGCAAATAAGCTCAATCTCCGTAAAATTGAGGCACTTAGATTATAACATCGCGTCGAGCTATTTTCCTCCGCAGTATCGCCTGGCTGATGAAGATCTTGCTTCCCTCTTTGACTGGGGACAAACTTTATCATCGGCGGAGACTTTTACGCGAAAATTACTTTTTGGGGCTCACGGTGCAATTCAACATGAGGCAGAGTCCTCTTTAAAGCAAGTACGAAATGTGGCGTGGTCTTCTTATCGACGGGAAAGCCAACATATTGGCCAACCGATAGAAATAAAATACCTGACCTTATTGACTTCTTCATCGCCAAGGGGGTACCTCGTTACCTTACAAACGTAGAAGAACGCTTTGATCTCTATTCAGATCACTCGGCAGTTCTTTTGAAAATCGGCGGAAGCCTAGTGAAAAAGGAAAGAGCGCCTAGATTAAGTAACAATAATAACAACTGGGACGGCTTTAGAAAATACTGTAAAGAAAACATAGCCACTTGAAATAGAAGACGAAATAGAAAAACTCGTGAGAGTTATTCAGAGCGCTGCGTGGAATAACACTTCTTTTCGGAGATCCGAACTATCGAACAGCGGAACAATATACCCACAAGAAATAGAAGAGCTAAAATGCGAAAAGAGGAGAGCGCGCAAGAGATGGCAACGTTCGCGAGCACCCCCGGATAAGACCATCTTGAACCACCTTTCTAACAAACTGAAGCAAGAACTTCAAGACTTTAAAGGTCGCGAGATTACTGCTTACCTCGAAAGTTTGACTGCCGATAAAGGTTCGAACTACTTTCTTTGGAAAGCAGTCAGGTCCGTTAAGAAGCATATAGCACACTCACACATTAAGAAAAGCCAACGGCGAATGGGCAAGAGAAGACAAAGCAAAAGCGGATTTATTTGCAGATTACCTAAAAGAAACATTCAAACTGTTTGACGGGGAACCGTTGTTCGAGGAGCTCAATCCCTACTCGGTACAAGATAATTATAGAATAAAAACCGTGTCATTGGCTGAACTTCGTCTAACGATTAATGATCTGAAGAACAACAAAGCACCTGGCTACCACTTAATTACCAGCGAAATTCTGAAGGAGGTACCGAAAAAAGCTTTGGTCAAGCTACTCTATATTATTAACGCCTCCATGAGAATTTTATACGTTCCAAGGCAATGGAAAGTGGCCGAAGTCATAATGGTTCCGAAACCAGGAAAATGTCCGAACGACAAAAAGTCATACAGACCTATTTCGCTACTGCCGATAATATCTAAGGTATTCGAAAAACTGTTGCTTAAAAGGTTGCAACCAATCATCGAAGAAAGACGATTGATTCCGGATCACCAATTCGGATTTAGAAAAAAAGCATTCAACAATCGACCAGGTCTATCGAATAACAAACGAAATCGAAAAAGCTCTGGAAGCGAAAAAGATATGTACTAGCGCTTTTCTCGACGTATCGCAAGCCTTCGACAAGGTATGGCACGAAGGCCTGAAGTACAAGTTAAGGCTAAACTTACTAGAAAAATTCTATAGAATCTTAGAGTCTTACCTTGAAGACAGAATCTTTCGCGTAAGGTACGAAAATGAGTACTCGGAACCCAAAAAGTTAATTGCCGGTGTCCCGCAAGGAAGCGTTCTCGGCCCAATATTATTTTTGATTTATACAAGAGACATACCCCACGATGAGGGAAGAGTTTTAGCTACGTTTGCTGACGGTACTGCTATTTTCGCTATTGATACGACAATTGAATTATCAACAGGGAAACTTCAGCGCGCTTTTGACAAAATATGCGACTGGACGAAGAGCTAGCGAGTCGTCCTTAACGAGACAAAGTCAACGCATGTTAACTTTACTTATAAAAAGATAAACAACAAACCTTTATTCATTAACTCGGTACAAATCCCGTACTCAAAGGAAGCGAAATATCTAGGAATGACTCTAAACGCAAAACTTAAATGGAAGCCGCACGTTAAAAAGAAACGCGACGAGCTCGAAATCAGGTTAAGAGAAATGAATTGGCCTATCGGAAGATTTTCGAAACTAAGCGTATATAACAAACTGCTTTTGTATAAGCAAGTGCTAAAACCATCTTGGACATACAGTATACAACTCTGGGGTTGTACTAAACCAAGCAATATATCTATTTTAGAAACTTTTCAAAATAAGACACTCAGAGCAATCGTTAATGCTCCATGGTACATAAGAAATAGCGATCTACACCGAGATCTAGGAATCGCAACCGTGACGAGGTAACAAACTTTGCTTGCAAACTTACTACTCGACTTCGCGGACATTGCAACAATGAAATTATCCGAGCTTTGGATCAGACAAATCTTACGCGCCGACTACAACGAATGAGACCGTTGGATCTAGCAGCATAAGATGAAACCGCATAACTTGACGGTATAGTAGGTGCTTTCGTTGGAAGGCAGCCTGCCACACGCGATTACTAAAGAAGCTTGAACTACTTGTTAAGGAAACTTAGTTGTAGTCTAACGGAAAATGGGAGGTTTTTTAGTGAGTAAGAATCTCACACTACTATGAGCACGCGCGGCCGGTCCTCGTAGTGCCTATGAAGGTTTTTCCTACCCACGAAAAAAAAAAATTTTTCAATTTAATAGTTTGATACTGTGACTGTGCAAAATTCGCTGTTCCTCGATTGATCAGGTTTTGATTTTTTTGTAGGCTTTAGTTACTGATGTCAAGTAATATATTTGTCATTTCATTTGCTATTTATTATAACTTATTTATTTATTAAATATTTAGGTTTTATTTATACACCACAAGGTTGTCATATTTGTTATATTTTTCCGATAAGTTACGTTGGTGGTTTGATTTAGGTGCGTTTAGCTATTTCTTCAATCCTCTGTGTTTCGTTATGTTATTTTTTTCAATATGAACGGAAGTTCCCAAGCTTAAGCAAAGTCCAAAACTGTATCAGTGCAAGATTTCGAAAATTTTTATAGGTCCATTGACATTTTTGGACACAATTTGGACAAGTCTTTTGATTCCAACATAACTGACAATAATAACGAAGAACAGCAAAACCCCGATCCAGGTAATAATGCTAGAAATGGGCAGGAAGAGTCCAACAAGTCGCCTTTAGCAAAAGCCTTAACGGCAAAAATAGATGCAGCTCTCACGGTAAATCAGATCCGCTTCTACCAAGAAATGGACATTTTCATTAACAGGGTCTTGGAGAAAATGGATTCTCCGAATTCTGTTCTCACAGATCACCTAGTTCCTGGTTCCAGTCAGGCTTTGAATCCCGGGTCTGGGAGTAGAGTGAATTGCCAATTTCCAGCTCCGTTACCACGCGATTTCAACCCCGCAAGACCTCCGCCGTCGGAGGTTCATACGGTGTCGAATGCTAGTGCATTAGAAAGTTGCAGGTTGGATCGGTGGAACGCAAAATTTGACGACACTGAAAACATCATAGATTTTCTGTTTAAATGCGACAGGCTCCAAGCTTCGTCATTCTTCACTGATGTGCAGATCGCCGGAAACTTTCATGGCCTTTTAGCAGGAAGGCCAATGAATTGTTTTGGACATACCTGTGTAAAAATCAGAATGCGAAGCTTTGTGACTAGAAGTCGCAATGAAAAAAGAATTTGCAGAAAAGAAAATGATTTATATATGCGGCTGCTCACTCGCAGACAGGGAATCGTTCGAAGAATATTTTGCCTGTTATTGGTTACTGAAATACCGCCTGAACGAAAGCTCATCGACTTATTAGCAACAATGCTAGAAACAGGGTAGGAGAGATTCTGCTAGCGTCAAGCAAAAAAGATTTGGATCAGACAAGGAACACAGACAGCAAGGTTCGCAGAACGATAAAATTTGATTCGTTCTCTCGTGAAAAGTTCAATAAGGAATTTAATTTTTGATTTGATCGTGAACTTTATTTTTTGGTTCGTTAAGAAATTAAATTCGCTTTCACGAACAAATCAAATCTGTTGTGATCTTTAAGATATGGTTCGTTAACGAATTCATCGCGTGCGAACTATTTCAGATCCGTTCGCGAATCGTTCGAATAAAAAAAAGTCATTTTGCATGATTGTTTTATATTTTAATATTGGAAAAACATAGAACACAGTATCAAATAATTATATGCTTTACCTTTCTAAGGGACTCCTAGAGCTTCTGCCCACTTTCTCTAGAATTCCTTGGGCTAATTGGAGTTCCTTGCCTGGTGAAGCGAAAACTGAGATGCTGCTCCTTAATAAAGGATTCCTCCAGCTCCCGCCCACTTCCTACAGAATTCCTTGGGTTCGTAAGAATATGGAAAGAGATAAAGATCCGTATTTTATGGTTCGCGAGCGATATTGAAAGAACCCAGAAAGGCAAAGAAGTAGAGCGCTTTCTGTCGAGACGGGGAGTCCAGAACCAGTGCACGGTTCATGAAATCCATTTGCCGGAAGAAGTGGATACGGAAGCGCTGGAAGAGATAGCTGCGATGGGGAGATTGGGGAGTCGTTCCACTGCTATGCTCGTGTGTTGGAATTGTGACCAAAAGGGCCACACATTCTATCAGTGATCATCACAGGAAAGAAACCTTTTCTGCTTCCTTTGTGGCAAAAAAGGCACAACAACACCTGATTGTCTTAAACGGCACCAGGAAAACCGCGCAAGGAACGACGGAGCAAACGAGGAGGGTTGTTCCAATAGAAGCACTCCTCAGTGAAACTAAACGCCCAACCTCCATCAAAGTCAGTTCATAAGTTTAAGCGCCTGTTAAGATTCTCCAACGCAAAAAAAACCCTATACCAGCAAGTCACCCCATAAATACCTTTGCCCTGAAGTCTCTCCATGAGAGGAAGCAGGCTTATTATAAAGCTCGTGCCAATAACAAAATGTAGGGAGTGATTCCAGAAGCGGAAACACTTCCGGAAGCTCATAGATGAGATACTTCTATCCTACAAAACAGATGATAGAATGTATGCCAACGTTCGCTTAAAGGCAAAGAGGTCCTAGGTCTGTTAGATAGTGGCGCTTCCATTTCGGTTTTAGGGGAGTCCGGTTTCAAATTCATAGAAAGAAATGGTATTCAGATGAGACCCTACTAGAATATCGTGAAAACTGCGGATGGCATTTCTCACGACATTGTAGGGTTTTGCGAAATTCCGACAACACTGGATACTCCAACTGTGTTAGAAAATGAGGAAACTGTTTTCTCACGAGAAGAACCGAAATTCAAAGTGCTTACCTCAGAGCAACAGTTCAAGTTAGATGCGGTTAAAAGACAGTTTCCCAATTTTGCAGAAATGTGACTTGGTCGCACACATTTCGAGACTCATGACATTGATCTTGGTGATGCCGTCCCGATAAAGTCAAGGCACTATCCTTTATCTTCGGTGGGTCGGGAAGAACTCTACAAGGAGCTTGATCGCATGATCGAAGAAGTCACGAAGGTCACGAAGAAGGATGCATATCCGCAACCTCATGCCGATGCTTTATTGAGTCAATTAGAAGACACATACTTTATTACTGGGCTCGATATCAAGGTTGGCTTTTGGCAGATTCCCCTTGAGAAATAGTCCAGGGATAAAACGGCATCCGCAAATCTAGGGCGAGGATTATACCATTTTGTGGTTATGCTATTTGGATTGTGCAATGCCGCTCAAAGAATGTGTCGACTAATGGACCACGTCATGAGTTATCTTGCTCCTCCTTTACGGAAGTATTCACACAAGTACTTAGACGACCTTTTTATTTTCACTCCTGATTTCGACACACACGTCTAATCCTTGGATATATCGTTGGACAGGGTATGCTAAAAACTGATCCTGAAAAGTTAAAGGCATAGGAAACTTCCCCGAGGCCTCTAGCTTCTGAGTTTTTTAACTTGGTCACACCTCCTAATTCAAATAAAATCTATTTTTCTTACTTGTTCAGTAATTCACCAGAACCTTTTCGCACCTTCGATTCTTCTCCTTGCCTCACCTCGATTCCTCTAAATATATTTAACCTGCTTCGTATTATTCGTGTACGTAGAAGTACTCCTTCTGGCAGACGAGCACCTTATATTGCCACTATGTAAAAATTCTTAAACGCGTATCTTGCTTCGCGCTCCCAGTTGTTTTCTCTGCATTTATTAAGACCCAAAAATGCTGCTGACCACTTCAATTAACCACTTGATAATGACATTGCTCTATCGGTCCTATGTGCGTCCACCCCGTTGCAGGCTGCATTACAGTTCCAAGTGCATTGGAACTGCCCTATGTATCCATTGGACCCGCTTCATACTCAATATATCGAAGCCGAAGCGAACCGCAATACTCAAACGTTCCCTTGCCTGAATATATGTCCTATTGTCTCAATTGTCCATAATTCCCCCCTTACTTCTCCGTGTCGTCTTGATATGCATAATCTGCCTACTCTTAACTAACGTCATCTTTTTCCGTCTTGGCTTAGTCTAGGACTCTAGGCAATAGAAGTATTTATGCTTACCCAGCCAAATTTCTCTTAGCCGTATAATAATTACCAATCTAATGTATATCTAATTTCCTCCAACCGCTGTCTTTTCCTTAAGTGTACCCTCACTTGACCCATCTTTGCGTGCCCGGAAAAAACTTTCTTCGACGTTTTACACTGCTTTTTGACACCAGTCTATTGTGACCTAGCCTAAAATCTGTCAGTCTCTTACCTGTTATCTCGTGTCTAGCTGACAACATTATAAGGAGCACAGTAAATGCACATGACCGTGTGAGTTATTTTTATTTTATTATGTTGATCCTATCAGATCCCCGCCCCGTGGAAACGGTGAGGGACTATTTTGTCCCGGGAAAAGCCCAGTGTGTTAATTTAATTTTATTTTAAAGGATTAAAAGCTAAATAGCTAGTGTGTAAAAGAGGCTCCAAGTTTAGTTGATTATTTTCTTTGTGAATAAAGTGTTAAAAAAAGGTTATTGTGGCTAGAGTTTCGCACGCCTTTCAGGTATAGGATGTCTAACGTGTGAACACACTCTGGAGGACAATATTGAACAAAATGCGTTTTATTAACCACATCACGAAGTTTGGAAATCATCCAGTTCCACCACCAAACTAAGAGTGGTGTTTGATGATTCGACGAAGACGACAGTAGGAGTTTCCCTAAATGAGACATTGATGGTAGGCCGCCCTTGTCAAGATCTTTTATAAAATTCGCTTCTGAACTCACAGCATCGTTTTAACGGCAGTTGTCGAAAAAATGTTTCGACGAGTCTGGGTTAGAAAGGAAGACCGACGCTATCAGAGAATTTTGTGGCGATTGAAGGAATCAAATCCAGTAGGTGTTTAGGAGATGAACACAATTACATACGGACTTAGTTGTTTACTTTAACTGGCAGAGGGTTCTAAATCTTTTCCACTAGCGAAAGAAACACTGCGTTCTGACGTGTATAAAGATGATGTGTTTACTGGGTGCAAAACGTAAGAAGAAGAAAGGATACTGCGACGAGAGCGAAAGAAGCTTCTCTGGGTAGGGAGTTTTAATTTACGTAAATTGGTTTCAAACTCCCAAGAAGTTCTTGATGATATACCTATAACGGATCGCGAATTATCAGATGTAGACTTTAACTTGAATTAGGAGATCAAAATGCTCGGCTTGAGATGGCACCCTCTAAACGACAATTCTCAGTTCACAACATCAAATTCATCACAAAAACCTACGAAACGAATTATATTGTCAAAGATTGCTAAGCTTTTCGACCCCTTAGGCTTACTGGGACCCACGCTAATTACCGCAAAACTACTGATGCAGGAACTCTAGAAAAGAAACTGCAACTGGAAACTCGTCCTCATTTCGGCAGGTGTGGAGAAGTCGGCTCCACTCCCACTCCAACAGCAGATTAGTTGGATGTTTAGCTCTGATTATGCTCATGGCTGGGCCTCCAACATATCTCTTGCTTTAGCAGCGCCTGCTTATGAAGTTACTACCGCCTCTTCGTTCATCGCTTCGAGGTTTGGAAGCTGCTCGGGTAGACTGGACGCAGTTTTTGCTGTTTTCCTTGTCCGGGTTGTCCCTAGTAAGGAAGCGCGGTTGCGACCGGTCTTGGGGACAGCTCCAGTGTTTCTTCCCATTCTTCAGCTTTTTTTTCAACGAGGCGTGCGATGTTGTTATATGAGGAATTCAGGAACTCAAATATAGCCATCACCTTTGTATCTAACTTATTTCAAAATCCAATAAATATTCTATTCACTTATACGAATTCAAGTAACTAAGACTAAAAATCCAAAACTCAACTCACTCTAGTTCACCAAAACTAAATTCGAGGTTAAAATTCAAGAGTTATCCAATTTGCCTTACCCAGTGAAATTCAATAAAAGGAATTTAAACCCTCCAATAAAAAAACCCAACCGGTAGACTTGCCCGATGGAGTCTTGAACTTCAAGGGTTCGATTTTTTTCATCGAACACCGGAAAGGTACCCTTAATGTGATGCCGGATGCCCAGACGCACGGACACATGGAAGAGCTGACGGTCACGGATTTATTTGAAGAAGTATATCTCTCCTCGCCCAAGTTTGACTCCGCGGAAAACAGTGCTCTTCGAGCAGAAATCACCGAAAATGAAGCTTCACTGCCGGATCTCGCTGTATCCGACAATTATATATACAAGAGGGTGAGATTCCGGAGAGGTGAACTTGGTAGCGAGGATTCTTTTTGGCGTCTATGGATACCAAACTCACTAGTTCAAAATGTCATTGAACTAGTGTGCCTCCGCCCGCCATCAAGTTGTCACAGAGCGGCCAATGCAACGACTTTAAGTCGATCTTTTGGCCTTTATCCGCGAACGAAACGAGGCAATATCTACATTTTCATCGGTATTGATCACTTCACCAACTACGTGTTCCCTAAGGCACTTTCCAAAGCTTCGTCATCGAAAAAAGTTCATTTTCTGGAAACAGATGGATTTCCCGCGTGTTCCAAATAACCTGAATTTTTACACTCGGACAACGGCATTCAGTTAGTTTCATCAGAATTAGAAAGTTTTTGAATGCTTATGGCGTGCGACATGTTTACACTGCTTTGTATTCACCACAGGCCAATGTATCGGAACGAGTGAATCAAAATATCTTAAATAAGTTAAGAGTTTTTGTAGACGATGATCAAAGCAACTGGGACACACACGATTCGATTGATTGTCAGCCGTTCTATGCACTTTTTTCACAAAATATGATTACAAACGCGTCGTCATATTCTACGGATTTTAAATGCACTTCTGAATGAAATTATATTCGGAAACTTAATACACGGTCCAGGCCGGTAACTTACCATGTAGGGCAAGAAGTACACCGCCGCAACTAAGCCCAAAGCTATCTTGCTAAGGGACAAAACGCTAAGTTGTTCCCAAAATTAGTTGTTCCCAAATTAATGAAACAAAACTAACACCGAAAAATGGTGTCAAACTGGAGTCAGATTTTTGAAACCAAATAGACACCAAAAAACGGTGTTAACAATTTTTCAGTCTAGGAACAGCAGTTAACTTCGAATCCTGCCATCGTCACCTGGAAAAAAATACTTGTTCTTTTTCACGGTCCCCACCTCCGCGAGGGTTTGACAAGCCCTCCGAGAGTATTATTTTTCTTGAAATATTTCTCAAAGTGCCGTTCGGATTCGGCAAAACATTGTAAGTCTCCTTGTATGTGAAGAAATTAACACACACAGCATACATTGTTGGCACTGGTTCACCTCGAACTGTTGCGCCACTCTATAAAAAAATGCTGAGCGCGTAGCGCATACAAACTATGCAATGGACAAAACAAAAGATATTATTACCCCAGGTGGCAATCCAGTTTCACTGGCAAATCCACCCTCTTCGGAGGTAGGCTCTACGGATTCTGGGGAGAGCCATTTATTGCTTATAAATCCGTTTATGAAAAATCAAGGGTGCCTCGATCTCCACCAGCTGGATCCAAGGTCTCCGGGAAAGGAAGTCCGCCGGTTAATCAGGACTCAGCGAAAATTAAATGCTTTGCTCAATCGCCATATTAAGACGCGTTTTTGGTTTGAGTTTAAGCTCTCTTGTATACATCGAGTGTAAAAAAGTCATAAATTACATATAAATAAGTATCTTTGTGTTTCTTTCTTAACCTCGGTCGGTAAGAACATAACTTATTAAACCTACCACAAGAACAGATATTTTCTGCATCTTACACGAAACCATGGACCGATCTCGACCATGAGGTCAATATAAGCCGAAGTAAAAAACAAGCAAAACGCAAACACCCAGAAAGTGACTTCCCAAATTTGCCGGAAATCAACAGCGACCATAATATCCCACGCTTCTTAGTAATCACTACCACCGAAAAGAGTGGTGATAGTCTCCGACCTCTCCTCGTACAATCCCTTCCAGATCAACCGTGGATTGGAATTTATTTCTAAAGATATCCTCGAGCTAAAGGCAATGTGATCAGGTGACCTCCTTCTTAAAGTGCCAAACGTCTCGACGGCTGAGAAATTCCTCAAAGCAAAACTTGTGGATACTATCCCTGTAAAAGTGTCGAACCACACCAGCTTAAACTCGGTGCAAGGTAGAATTTACTCTAGCTTCATCGTTGACATCCCAGAAGCAGAGCTGCTTGAAGAGCTAAAGCAATTTAAAGTCACGGATGTAAGAAAGATGATGAAAAAGGATAAAGACACATTAATTTCCACAGGTGCAGCAATCATCACTTTCGATCTAATCCGGCGACCTCGAACAATCAAAATCGGCTGGGTGGACTGCAAAGTCGACGAATATGTACCCAATCCGATGCGCTGTGTATCATGCCAGAAGCTAGGTCACACTAAGAATCGCTGCACAAATGCCGCAATTTGCAAAGACTGCTGCCTGCCCCCTCCACACGATAACTGCCCACGAGTCTATTGCATAAATTGTAAAGAAGAAAACCACATGCCATACGACCCCTCTTGCCCGTCTTTCCTACGATACAAATCTGTAAACTAGATCAAAGCTGATCGCCGCTGCACCGTACGCGAAGCATGGCAAATTTTCAACGACAACCCCTCGCTCCACCTGCTTCAAACGCCCAAAAAGCGCAGCGGCGCACGTCCAACCATGGCCGAGATCATAAGAAGCCGCATAGAGAGAGAAGCACCTAGTCAATTGCACGCACAATCCACCGCTAAGTCACTCGAAATCGACTTCCTTACCCACACTCACGCCGCCACAGAAGAGCCTTTAAAAACCACCAGCCACCAGATCCACCAAGCCCAGCAAGAGAGCACCAGCTCTTATGCCAAATCAACTGCTCTTACGCATCCCAAAAGCATCTCCATCCTCACCACAGAGGTCGAAGCACCCACCACACTAGCACAAAACATAACACAGCCAATCTCCAAAAATCAGGAAAGCTCCCCACACCAAATCACTGCACACACCCTCCCACCAAATTCACCAGAAAACACCGAACTATTATAATGGATCTGTTGGAAATGGATTTGCTAATCCTCCAATGGAACCTTCAAGGATACAAAAACAACATTCATATTCTTTAATATCTCAATATGATCTAGACATCATTGCATTACAGGAAACCCACATCATTCCCCAAGATTACAAAAGCTTTCGTTTAAAAAACTACCAACCGTTCCCATTTAATAAAAATTACCAGTATGCCAAGTCGGGTATAGGCATACTGGTTAAAAATAATATACCCTAGAATCCCACATGACTTTTTCTACCAACCTCTTGCACCAAACTATTGTTATACCAACTAAAACACCAATACAGATTACCAATCTCTACAGGGAACATGACATCATTATTACCGCAGAGATTTGGGATGAAATCCCTCTTGCAACAACGGTCATCACATTATACTAGGCGATTTTAATGCAGCTTATATTCTATGGGGCTCAAGTTCAACCTGTACCATTAGGTCAAGGTTTGAGAACTTTGCCAACGATCGGAATTTGATAATCCTGAATGATGGTGCACCGACACACTTTATCACCAAAAATACCTTCACGGCAATAGATGTTACCCTTGCATCTGAAGATATTGCCGCTCAACTTTATTGAGAGGTTATGTCATCAGGTTCAGAGACAAGAGACCATATACCCATTATAATCCGCACCACAGAAGAAAGACGAAAGAACAAAAAACTTAAGGGAAGGTTTAAAGAAACGATGGCGAACTGGTCACTATTCAAAATAACAACAGAAACACTGTCTTCGACTACACGTTCTTCTGTCAATACGAACCAGGAAGCTGCAAAAGTTAAAAAAATTATAAGAACTGCAGCCGCGAAGAGCATTCCGATATCTATCAATAAAGAGTGCAAACCAAAGCCAGTCTGGTTCAACAAGACTATTGCTGCGTTAGTTAAAGAGAAAAACCTCGCCTGGTCTAAAGTACGTAGAAGTCCTTCAAGCGAGAACTGTATTATCTATAGGAAAACTTGAGCGAAGCTCCGAAGGGAGTGTGTCCAATCAAAAAGAGCATCATGGGAAAACTTTGTTAACACCATGGACCCATCATTGGATGTCAGAATCCTATGGAGGAGGATAAAGTGCCTTCGAACCTCGAAGCCCCCAAAACAATTTCCATATATGTTTTCAGAACAAATGCTTCTAAATGATCCAGAGCAGATAACTAACATTTTCGCTGCAAAATGGAAATCATACAGTGCGGACCGTACGTACCCTGATAGAGTAACTGAAACTAAGCAAAATTTTACAATAAGTGATTCGTCAGATCTGCAAGAAACAACTAGCCATTTCGCTTGTCTTTTGGATAAAATAACATTAGCTGAACTGGATATGGCTCTCAATAGCGCAAAAGGAAAGACACCAGGCGATGACAAGATTACGTACAATCTAATAAAGTATTGCGCTCATAATCTTAAATTTAGAATTTGTACATTGTACAACAATATTGTGAGCACTGGGATATTTCCTCATGACTGGAAACGAGCGCAACTTAAACCCATTCCCAAAAAGGCAAGAAATTGCCACTCCTTTGATTAATACCGCCCCATCTCTGTCCTTCCTGTTCTCTCTAAAATTTTCGAAAAAATCTTGGCAAGACGAATAGCGTGGACATTGCAAAAAGGATTGCATCCAGGACAACATGCATTTAGACCAAATAGAGGAGTTCATTCACTTTTGCACCTACTGGAACACATCGCTGATAACTTGTCTTCATCCAAGCACAGCGTGGTCTTTTCATGCGATCTTGAAAAAGCTTATGACCGATTGATGTCGCACGTAGCTATACAACAACTGCATGCATGGGGTATCCCGAGGGGGGTCCTTCAAATAGTTCAGTCTTTCTTGTCAGGAAGAACTTTTAATGTAAACGTTGACGGTGTCAAATCTATTTTGGGTAAACTAGAGAAAGGAACCCCACAAGGATCTCCACTCTCAGTAGTTATATATAATGCATATATTGACTCGCTCATCGTGTAACTTAACTTACGCAGATACCACCTCGACTTTGTTGGTATATACGCAGATAATATCTATGTTCTAGCATCAGGAGATCCTAGTAGAATAAACTCAATTTTAGAAGCAGCAGATACAGCCGTTAATAGGTGGGCCCAGAATAGAGGAGCAGTTATACCACGTTTAAAAACAGAGGCGCTGCACGTATGCAGAAAAAGAAAATGCGATCCACCCCCGCTTGCTTTACAGGGAACCATTGTGAAGTTCGAAAACAGTCTAAACATCCTTGGAGTTACATTTAATAAAAACCTTAAATGGGTTCTTCATTCCAAAAATGTGATAGCTCTACTAAAAATGCGAAATAATGCTCTTAAAATGATTTGTTCCCGTCGAAAAGGACCCCATCTAGAAACAGCCCTTAAAATAGCAAAGACGTTAGTTGAAGGTACGTTGCAACACGGTATGACTGTTTTCATGTGGACAACAAAAAATAACATGGAAAAAATTAATACTGCCATCAACGAGTGTTATCGCACGGCTACAGGTGCGTTAAGAGCTTCCCCAATTATCGCACTATGAGTAGAAGCCGGATACAAGTCCTTCGAACACCTCAGACAGAACAGAGCAGTCAGTTTATTCAGCAGGACAATAGTCGACGATATGCACCCGATGCACAAGGAAACGAAAGAAACACTTCTGCGCAAAAAAGTAAACCGCAGATCATGTACATCGGCCATAAGTAAAATTTTAAGCCTCATCTCTACCCTTCAGCTGGACCTCACGGATCTTTCCTAAGTACGATCAGCTGATCCCCCACCACCTTGGCAAAGAAATAAACTGAAAATTGACACCAGTTTGGCGAAACTAAAAAAGAAAAATACGCCAGCTAGATTGCTACATGGACTACAACGAGAGATGATAGCTGCCTCCAAAGCAGATCTAATTCTGTACACAGACGGCTCATATAAAGATGAAATCTCGTCTTTTGCGATCATCGAACTTCAATTTTCTGGACAAACTGAGGTTGCTTACCAAGGTATGCTACCAGAATCTGCATCTAGCTATATTGCCGAACTTACAGCAGTGCAAAAAGCGTTGTCATTTGCCCTAGTTCGCCCACAGACTACTATCATTTTTACTGACTGTTTGAGTTTACTTAAGGGACTACTTTGTGGAGCAAATAAGTGTCCCTCGCTTGAACACATTAGAAGCATTCCACAAGCCAAAAACAACATCACTTTGGCGTGGGTTCCTGCCCATGTCGGGATTACGGGTAACGAGTTAGCTAACTTAGCAGCTAAGGAAGTCTTCAAATATCCTCTGACCGTAACTTCTCCTAATTCTGTTCTTTTCATCAAAAGATCTTTTGCAGCCTCTCAAGATAAGGAAGTTGCGGAAACATGGAAAACATGTCAAACATTCCTGCGATCCTACCAACCGAAACATATTCGTGTTCCATACTGCAAAGCGTAAACCAGAGATGACTGCATCAGAGTGTTTAGAATCAGGTTAGGTAAAACCCTCTCTACAACTCGACACCTCTACAACCGAGAAGCACCGGAGCTATGCCTTAATTGAGGAACTGCGCTTACTGTTTGGCATATGATGGTTGAGTGTCCTAGCTCAAAACAAATCGAAGAAGGTCCTGTCAGCATTCCCGAACAGCTCTTAAAACTGATGAACCCTGGAAACCCTCAAACTATTATTACTTTAAAAATTGTAACATCCCTCCACAATAAGTTTAAAAAATTTAACACTTAAAATTTTAATTTATTTTTTCTATACACATGTGTTTATTTGCAAGATATAAGATTTATATACTTTTCTTTTTTTCACTTAGTTTATTTTTCTTTCGAAAAAAAAAAACTTTTGTGACTTCCCTTTTGGAAGCTAATCGACGACGTCATATGGCCTTTGTCGCCCTGATGTCTTAACTTTGAAAAATTTATAAATTCAGTTTTTTTGTAAATTATTTTGCTTTAAATAAACAAATAAATAAATGCTTTGAAGCGGAAAACAACGAACTCCGTGCTAAGCTTTATGAAATGGAACGTCTCTACCATGAGCTTAAAAGCGAAGTAGATTCGTTACGTAAAGAAAATGAAACCTTAAGGAACACCGTGGTACTATAGAATGCGAGGAAACGCCGAAACATCAATGTGAAAACCAGACGGACGAGGAAGAGCTTACACGCGAAACGAATCCGGTGTTTAGGAAAAGGCTTACCAAGAAACGAAAGGCCGGTTAGTTTAAGTTAAGTTTATTTAAGTATAAAGTGGCTGTACATTAAGACCTGGTATTATAAAGTACTACTATGTAAACAAAATTCAGTTGTTGGAATAATTCTTAAAAACTAAACAATGTTTATTATAATTAGATGTAAATAGAATATTACAAAGAAATAAAGATAAAGTAAATGAAAGAGAAAAGATGTAGAATTAGATTTAAAGTGAAGATTTATATTAAGATGCTTTTTACAAGGCGTTAAAAATTTGAGTTTGTTAATGAGGTGTCGAAAAATAGTTAAATATTGCAGATTTAAATGCTGTGGGTTCGCTAATACGTTTAATACGCACAGGTAACGAATTCCATAGCCTTACTGTGCAGATGAAAAACAACCTAGATGAGTTAAAGTAATTGAAAGAGGGTATATTTATGTTAAGGGTGCGACATATCGTGTCGAGAGAACTCAAATTTTTCGTACATATACCGGGGAGTCCTGAGCATAATAACTTTGTGAATAAAAATGAAACTGTTGGTATAAGTCGATATTCTGTCCAATCTACGGAGTCCGTAAATAAACCGAGCGGCGTCATTTAATGCTACCTTAAGTTTGTTGAGCGAAAGCGAGTCAGGATTAGGATACACAACTTCTGAATAGGTGATCAAGGGCATTATAAGTGCACGACCCTGCCGGGGTGTCCTTATAACCCGATTCACATCAACCTGTCAACAATATAATACGGAGTCACTGCATGTCGTTACACAATTGTATATAAACATTTACTATTAAATGTTTACAATCGTTCTACTTCCACCTAATACGCAGCCATTCATAAAATCAACCACAATGTCCATCTATTCTCCAAATCCCCACACTCCATTGAGAAATAACTACAAGGCGATTGCAACAAGATAACTCGAAATATTTCGGGTTATAAAATTCCTCCCTGCATAGAACAATTTTGTTCTCTTTCCTTTTTTTCCCCTTATTATTCATTGAGTTCAGCACCTCTCTGTCTAATGCATACTCTCTTACGCAAAAAAATAACCCGCTTTTCTTCGAATTATTTGGTGAACTATTATAAATTTATTATATTATAAATATTATATTATAAACATTATATTATAAATAAAAACTATTATAAATAAATTTTTGTTGCGCCCACTTTTGGGCGCGTTTTTAAGTATAAACCAAATTTTTAATATGAAAATGCAATCAGCAAATGTATCCCTCTTCTGATTAAAAATATGAACAAAAAACCGATGTTATTGGAAAGGGGTTGATGCCACGCCCCTTTTTTAACGAAGGAGATTCTTAACTACAAATTCTTACTACGATTAAGGTAAGAAGAAACTAAAATTTAACAACCAAGATTTATGACGCAATTCGAAGGTTGACAGTGGTCAATTGGGATGGGGTATCCAACGATTCGCCTGAGCGGATTGTAACCCTCCCTCTAGTTTTTCTTTCGACTTACCATTTAAAATTATCCACCCCACGCCACTTGTGCACGCACAAATTTTTAGTCGAGTTCTTATGGGGAGGAAACCGGCGCGCGGTAAGCCAGAGTTTTCTCAAACAACCATATATTTGACCTATTAAGTGGTTTATGTGCTCATAACAGGAAAGCTTGCGATCCAGAACGAAGCCAAGGCAGACAGCCGACTCAACTACTCTAAGTTTGCAATTGTCTAGCCAAGTGTCGGGGACTACACTAGATCGAAAAATCTATTTGATATGGGTAGAGCTGAGCATTTATTGGGGTTTAACAAAAGTCCATTTTTTATTGCCCAATTATTGATAGCCGATAGGTCTTCATTTAGTAGTGAAACGAGTCGACCCATTTCATTACGAGGAAGAGATATTCGAATCTGAGCATCATCAGCGTAAAAGTAGATAAAACTATTTTTGCACACTAAAGGCAAATCGTTTACAAAAATGCAAAATAGGATTGGACCTAGAATTGATCCTTGAGGCACTCCCTGCTTTAGTCGCTTGAATGCTGATGAATTCTCGCTTCAAAATCAGTTTCTGTTGATATTCTGACATCAGGTAAGGAGTTCAGGTCAAAGTTATTTGACATGGTTTCGGTTTCCAAGAAAAAATTGTTTTATTCATCCGGG